>JARYHS010013631.1:48080480-48128474 GCA_031002005.1 Vandiemenella viatica
GGATGCGGGTTCGAATCTCCGTCCGCCCATCCAGATTTGGGTTTTCCGTAGTTTCTCCAAATCATCCCATGCGAAAGCCGGGATGATTCATTCAAAGGCCATGGCTGACTTCCTCAACGTTTCTTGCCCCAGTCCCTTCCCGCCTCTAATGACCTCGATGTCGACGAGGCGTAAAGCGATCAGGTGGGAAAAAAATCCAGCAGGCGGATACTTTGTTTTTTACTAACTGTTTCGATTGTTTGGTTTTTATCGGATGTTGAATATGGATTCTAAAGGTTTGCTTAAATAGTGTTATTTTACTGTTTCAAACTTACGTCAGAACAGCTCTACTTTTTTATACCCATAATTATGAGTTCCATAAAATCTGGACTATTTAACAGTTCGGGATGAACGATAGTAAATACCGTGTTATGGCTTAGTGATGTGAACACAACGCTCAGTGTGTGCAAGGCATGTATTGACGACGAGGCTTCGGAGGATATAGGTGGAAGAATTAGGAAAAGCACATGAAAGCTAAAAGACGGTAATCAGAAACAGGCACTTGATTTCAGGTGTAAGGAAGATAAGCGAAGTACAGATAAAAATGAACTATTTATCAAAAATACTGAAAGAATTTATAATTAAATCAATAAAGAATAGAAGTTGATTGGTTGTAAAATTACACTGAAAGAATTTAAGATACAAAAAAAGCCTTGAAATTCGAAGTAGGGAAGTAGGGAAAATGCCATTGGGGCAAATACTCCCTCCCATTTAAAATAAAGTATGTAGATACTGGTTTGTTTGTTTTACGTATAAATGATGTCGAAGGAAAACACGGACAATCCACAGTGTGCGCAGGATTCGCGGATATTTCATTTGTAGTTCGTGTGTTTTATGAACACACAAATATTAATTATTAAGATCGTGCAGAGCCATGATGAGGATAATATCTTTATTGGCTAAATTATGGTTTGTTTCCTAGTGACTTCAGTTATCAAACAACAGTTCATATACCACGAATAACAATCTCTTGATGTGAGTACATCCGTTTCCTGTGGTCACAAGCATTATTTTCTCCCATCCGGTTTTTGTATTTCGTAGTTAGATAACCAAGAGAACCTCGCTTGGTAAACAGTTGTGGAGTTATTTACTGCTTCTCCTATAGTGGTGGACGAGTGGTAATTCTCTGGCCTCGCATTCGGAAGGTCGTGAGTTTGAATTCCCGTCGGGCCATCCAGATAAGGGTATCCATGGTGTTCCCAAATCACTCCAGGTGAATGCTGAGATGGTTTCTTCTAAAGGCTATGGCCAAATTCCTTCCCATTCCTTAGCCCAATCCTTTCCTACCTTTAATGACCTTGGCCCAGGAGCGTAGCTACCATAGGGCTAGGCGGTGCAGTGCACCCACGCTCAGGGGGCCCCCAAACGCAGCTGAGGGGAGTCCCAAGCGCAGTTCTCGGGGCCCCCAAGCGCTGCTCAGAGAGGGACCCATGGGCCTTCAGGGGAAATGGGTGACCTTTTTTTTATTGAGCTCTGAGGGCCTTGTGAACCTAGATACGCTACTGCTTAGGGGGCCCCCAAGTTCAGCAGCTCAGCTCAGAGGGCCCAAAATAATTTTTTTGCACCGGGGTCCTTGTTGACCTAGCTACGCCACTGCCTTGGCCTCGATTTTGATGAGGCGTAAAGTCGGAAAAAATGAAAAATAAGATGGACTGTGAATTTGCACTTAAAGAATTTAAGTAATTGTGAAATTGGAGAGCATGTGTGTATATCAATTGCTACCGGTGTATGTGCCTTATAGCAGTTAAATTTATTCTGGGTGCTTTAATGTGTAATAAACATTCATTTAAGAGTGCTTTTCAATGAAATAGTGCTAATATATGTTTTATGAATATAGAAAATATAAACTGCTTGTGATCGAACATAGAAACTATATTAGATGCAAGTATTTTACTATTTATCGTTTAAATACAGGATATGATCAGTATTGGGAACAAATTTCAAATTCTAGGTAATATAATTTTTGAGATAGACCCCGTAACAAAAAAAGGCCTAAAATCGACTAACCGTGGTGGGTGAGCGGTAACGCTTTGGCCTCGCATTCGGGAGGACGGTGGTCCGAATCCCCGTCCGGGCATCCAGATTTGGGTTTTCCATGGTTTCCCCCATATCACACAAGGCGAATGCCGGGAGGCTTCCTTCAAAAAGGCCATGGCCGAATTTCTTCCCGTTCCTTGTCCACAGTCCTTTCCCTCCTCTAATGACATCAATGTCCACGAGGAGTATAGTCATAAAAAAAGGGGGCTACTTTGATGGCCGTATTATGGTTCAACGAAAGACACACCATATGAAAATTTGGAGGCCTACGGAACCTTGAAACTGTAAACGCGCAGGGCATGGTTGGAAAAGAGACATGAATGAGACAGCGTTTCCATATGTTATGCTTTCCGCCTATGTCATATAAGTAAAATACCGAATGACAGTTGGTTGTAGAATTGAGGGAACTCTTTGTACAAAGAAGTTAATTACAGTGAAGTAATATTCGAGTTCTGAGGAGTGAATAAATATTCTTGGAGCTAGAAAATGCGCGTATCTTCTTCTTTCTACTATAAAACAAAAACCGGATAAATTTGTTTTATAAAAGCTCTGAAACTATTGAGCAGATTTCGTTGGGGTTTTCACCGTTTTAAGGCTCAGAATCTCAATTCATTTGTTTGGCATGTCTTATGTTTCAACGTTAAATAACGCAGGAGCATTAAATGAAATTCTGGACCTATGATGGCAAATCCCAAAGATGTAAGGGTTAGATGTTGCATACTTCGTACTAAACACACAACTACAACATAATCTAGCGTTGTTTAGTAATATAGTAATGCAATTTCTTAACCAAATTAATGAAGCTTGATACACATGAATCTTTTCGGACGAATGAAAATAGTGTACGTGGAAATAAACTTCAACTCATCCGTTTCTTGGTAGGGGGGGGGGGAAGGGGGATAAATTTGCTTTAAATTCGGAAAATAGCTGGCGCGAATTTTATGAAACTTTGTACAAATGTTTCTCATTCCGGGAATAAAAATATCGTACGGGTAAATCTACGCCAACTATACCGGGCAATGCCGCTAGTAATATACTCTGGAGAAAATTACTTGAAACTTAGATGATCTTCGTGCCAGGAATCGCGTGCTGTTATAAGTCACGAACGTACTTATGGTTTTTTGATGAGAAATGTTTACGTAACTTCTTTCTGGTTGATCGATGGATTTACAAACTAGTTTCACTTTTCATTCTGTTTCGGGATGAAAGACCAAAGAAAAAGCACTACTTTTTTTTAAATATAAACTCTATCTTCTTAAATTTTTAATCAGACATATTGATCAACTTCCTAATATAATATCGTACTTTATTGACAGTTTCATTCGTCAGCTGGTACAGTTCACAACTAAACCCTTGCTACGTGTGTGCTATTAAAAAAATGTATTCAAGGAAACACGACATTCAGCCATAAAACGGCTGCTGGACGGAGTTCGAACACATCAACAGAAAATGTGTTGAGGGTTATAAAATAAATGTCTGAGAAATTTCTCATAAGCTTTGTTAATGTAAATTACGCTACATACAGAGCATGGTGGGTGTGCGGTAACGCTCTGGCCTGGCATTTTCTCTAAACAAGCTGACTATCGACCTTGTTATCGATTTTTAACTCAATAATCTAAATAATCTTAACTTTTGAACTGATCACAAATAACTATGATTTTTAACCCATGTGACACTTGGTTTAGGAACATTAAGGAATAAATGGAAAGGGTTGTACAATATTTACTATTAATCATTAGTATCGAGATGATTCACAATAAATGGAGTTATGTGCCATTAAGATCAACTTAACTGCATTAATGAAATAATTTGAAAAAATAATGACATAAGCAGTTTCACAATTGATGTAAAATATGAAGTATGCAAATTACAGTGTACCTTATTTAATTTCGTAATTAATAATGATAGAACGGTTAATCAACGTTACTTAATTCATAATTAATAACCATAAAAATGAATACCCCAGTCTCCCAGCCGATTCAACCTGACCTAATCTGACCGCGAGAGAGATTGCTAGTGGCGCAATCCTGGATCATGAGTTGAGCTGACCTGACCTGACCTTTTGTCGGCCTTTATAACACCAGTATCTATCACTAGAATGAGCTAATTGGCTTTTTGACTCTCCTCTTACTTAAAACTTTGAACTTCTTTCTTCAACAGGTCGATACGTAGGAGTCAGTAGATTTCAAACTCCGCACAATTGGTTTAATAAAACCAGTTGTGTTGGACATCTTAGCTTAAGAGGATTTTCTAATGATGGGGCAGACGCTTTCTTGGCAAAACATTTCGTTCTTATTCATACTACAGACAGACGACCGGGCGCAAATCGAGGGCTGTCATTGTCGGAACTACGCGCTTCTTCTGACAACCCCTCACATATAGCGGTTAGGTCAGGGAAGCTATCGCTCTGTGAAACCGTCCCAGAAACTGCTATTTGTGCGTCAAATCACTATGTGCGTTACAACTTGAAGTTTATTATTTGCATTTTCAAAGTCTCTCCAAAGTACAGATCATTACCAGAAAACTTTGGTATGAAACATTGACAATTTTCAATTCGAATTTCAGAAAGCCAAAGCAGCAACACTTATAAGAGTAATAGACTATATAATACATTTGAGGATAGATTAATAATGCGTTGCGATTCGAAGTTGAAATAGATTGTCATGGACAGCAGTGATGAATGTTGTCCCATAGATCAGTCATTTTTTACTACACATAGCTGATGTGTGTACTGTACTGCGTCACTGTTAGAACCATCTCTACGCTTGCGACCTACAACACCAAACTGATTAACCACTTCCCTAGAACGAATAAACGCCGACCCAAAATCTCTTCCGGATTGATAAAAAATGTTGGGATTTAAAATTAATCTTACAAAATCTTAGGACATTGCTGGTTCAGAACTAACAGCCACCAGTTTTGCATCAAATATGCCAAAACCAAAACTTTGCGGAGCAACGTTAAATTATAACTGTATGGCAAAGGTTACATTAATTTATCGTAGACCTCTAAAAGTGTCTCAGTATGCCAAACATTCTTCTCTTTCTTGCACTCTCTACAAAAATGCAAGAAAATTTTCCCTTCCGTCCGAGAAAACTGGTACAAGATACTGTGCTTCACCATCTGGAATGCTGTGACGTTAGAAAAATTGAACTTGAGGTAACACTTGTGTGAAGTTTGTTTTCAGCCTTCACCCATATAATCATTTCCCTCGATCATACTAACACTTAAACTGGTTGTGCGTTTACGACCTTCCTCGATGCCATGCACTGCCTCATCCATCATCTCTAAGATCGGGAAATTTTCGCCTATCTTTATTCCAAATTCGCATAAAAAATTCTAACATTAAAATTCAGTTATGGTAACCCTCTACTAGCATAGCTAATAAGCTATGATCAATTCGTGTTTTATTTCTGCTTCCAGATTATAGAATAAAGAGTTTCTGAAAATGAGAACTACCGAATAATTCACACCTGTCTATCCTATATTCACATCTTTTATCTATATATGATGTGTTTAATGATGCATTCATTATAAATCGATATTTGTTGTTAATTTACGTAGCTGTAGTTTTTGGAAGCTGTTAATACACTAGGTTATGGGATGTAAGAGCCCTAATCTCGGCAGCCTAAAGAAATGTTTAAACAGAATAAATAAGCCGTAATTTTTTGGCTTATTTTAGTAGATTTCTAACGTCTTAGTAAGACATTAAAGATAGGGCTGAAAATAAAGGTATTATGATAGAAATGGAAGTAGGCTACCCAGAAAGATTGTATTTGGGTCTATGTCGTGGAATTTTAATGCTGCAACAAAGCAAAGAGAGTTGTGAGAAAATTTTACGTTGTGAATGACAAAATATACAGAAGTTCATGTCAGATCATTTAGAAACAATGATTAGCGCATTGCTACTTGTAGAAGCTTAGAAATTTTAAATTTAGTAACAGTTCTCATGAATACTAGTAATTATGTTAAAACAACTGAGATGATGTAACGAATCAAAAGACTAACAGATTTTTTTTATCTTTGAAGTTGTAATGTACAAAATATCCTTGGGAAAGCGTGTAAATGTTATTGCATGATATTCAGCCAAGTTCAGACTTGACGGCAGAATTCATCACGCCATTGTGACCAGTGAGAGGCCAGGACTATAAGTACTTGCACCTGAAAGGTAGGACGAAGGGTTTATTGCCGCAATAAAGAGCTTAGTGCATTGAAAAAAATACAATGATGTATGGGAACTGTGTCAACAGAAGCCTTCCCGTTAAGGTAGAAAGTTGCGGCCGAAAAAGATAATGTCTTGCGAGCTTTCTAGGAAAAATACAAATTGTGGAACGTCTCACTGGGAGCCCAGCGAATCAAAGATATTGATTTTTACAACCTTTTATAAACTATAAATTGTCTGTTTCATATGTTCCGCGAATGGGGAACCAAGTAGTATCCGCCAGAGATTTCCGCCGGATGAGGAGGCAAAGAGTGTAAAAACGTAGGCACCGAAGGACGGCTGGGTTGCTGAGGGAATGGATGACAGTACGCTACCGAAAGAGCTCTCCAGGGATTAGCCAGCCGCCAGAACCAAGCAGGTTAAGGGGGCATCCATTAATTACGTGAGGTATTGAGCCCCCTCCCCCGGCCGACAACCTCGTAGGTTTTCAAGAATTTTGATTTTAGCTCTCCAGTTTTCAGGGGCGGTTATATCCCCCCCCTCCCTCTTTATTGTTGGGATTGGAGTCTTTTGTAGATTATTTTTTAGCTCTGCTGTTCTCTAAGGAATTAAAAAGATGACGTGAGATTTCGCCGGACCCTTCCCCCCTGTTTCACCTCACGTAATTAAAGGACGCCCTCAAATCCAACTGGAGGCGTAGGCATTCAGTTAGCTCGTGTGTTCATCACGTCTCATCGGCTACGGTTAACAATGACGTTGATGATACTATTAATATCGGACGAGAACCGGTGTTTTCAACATGGTATGACCGTTTAGAGGCTCTTGCTCCGTTCGACTCTATAAAATGCATTGAGATTTTAATCATGCACTGAATTATAACTTCTTCACTAAAAGCTCCATTTTGTAACTTCCATAAATATTACGATCAGTCAGTTCTGGTCAATAAATTAATCAATTTTATAATAAAAGAAAATAATATCGATGTTGTAAACCCTACCTTCAATGAGTTCCTCTTATGTCAGTATGTCATTTGAATAGATAAAGATGTGTATTTTAATATTAATTTCAAAGTTGCAATTGCTTTGCTAAAAATTATTATGGAAGTGGAAATTCGCTTCCTTCGGATAGATAACACTTCCATTCTTGGCGCCTACCCGGAATAAATTCTATTACTTATTTTATTGATTAATGTATCACATTAACTCGTCCATACTTCATAACCAAAGGCACAACACAAAGTATATGATGCCTATAATTGTAGTTTTAGCCATTAGTGTTGCGTATGAAATTGTGGTGAACGACCCGAAAAAAAAATTTGCAAATAATACCGGATATGTTTGCATATATTGATTAGTTCAAAAGATTTCTGGCCAGTGTACATTAAGTATATTTTGTTCTGTTCCAATTTCGACATGGTAACATAGAGCACATTTTTTTTAAGGTGCTCTTAATTTTAATATAAGCTATGTTTATTTCTTGAACCACCGACGAATATGTAACATCAGTAGCGAAGGCTCACTATCGCATACGTCAAAATGGCCACAGGTGGTTTACTATCACATCCACTGTTTATTTGTCATTTGAAGAATAAATCCAAATTTCAACAGTGTTATTGTTAATATTTTTGTGATGTGGTACAATAACTTCAGTTATTCGGTATCTCTGAGACCTACATATTTTGAGGTAATGTTGTGGTAAACTTAAGTGAAATGTTAGTTTATATTCCACGAGCTGGTAATAAGAGGCAGATGTGAAAATCTGCAAGTTTCCGTGCAGTATTCATCCAGTTCTTAGTATTCCAGTTACTGTATTCAAAAGGAAGTATCGCATTTGAGAATGGAGATATTTATAAAAATGTCAATTATAATTTCTTTACGATTACAAAAATTCTACTGTACCACCTCACATGATGCTGGCTAAAGTTATAAAATAATTTGAACGCTACATAGAGAACGCTTGAAACTATTTATGTGTGTCATCTGTTGACCAGGCGTATACAGAGTTATATCATTTTCAATTAATACAAAATGCTCGCAGTTAATAGGTTGGTTTGGTTGCATAGCATAGAGGCAGTAATTCCCATGCTTGTTCATCATTGTAATTCAAAAAGGGGGCGTCAGAACAAGTTATTTTGAAAGATAAGCAAATTCATATGAAACAATTACAGACTTTCAAAAAATCATTTATTATGGATAAAGGAAACAAGTTATTTTGCTTCTCCTGCATTTCGTGATACATGTAAATGCCCGGCCCGTCTTCACATTTGAATTTCTATCCTCCTTCTTCCTATCTTCCTAGTACGACGTACGTATCCTCATCCTTTGGGTATTTTGTTACTAAACTTCGTAACGTCTTATTCTTCCAGGATATTTTGTAATATCTAGATGTAACCAGAGAGCTTGTGATAATCCCAATTGTTTTGTTAGATTTCACAAGAGATAACAAGAAACGAGGTGAAGTTCAATCTAATGGGCCGGCGGGTTTGCTGTATAATTAATCGTCATTTTCAGCATCTTAAGTGAGAGAAAAAATGTACGGTAGGTAGAATCTTATGAAATTCAGAATGGTTTTCTGTTATCAGTTTCACTCATTTCAAAGTGAGGTAGAAAATTTATGACACTGTATAATTTGATTTAATTTCCCATCACAAGCAGGAAAAAATACAGTCGTTGCTAAAGTACACTTGTAAGAAACTAAAAAAAAAATATAAAAAAAAAATGCTGACTATGCTACTTAAATTTACAAAAGAATTTATCATTTATCTGAATGAAAAAAACTTAAAGCGAATTGAAGAATAACGATTTGATTTCCACCTCTTTTTTGTGCCTGTGTCAGGTGTTTAATATTGTGTTTGTTTGTATTCTAACTTTTTTCATACGCAACGAACTCCGAGGTGCATAAAATTTAGAGGTTTATGTAACAACACTACAGTTCATTTTACTTTTTAGCCCTAGTTTAGCATTTGGTTGTAATTCAAAAACTCTGCGCAAGAGGAAATTTTGATGGAAGTGCGTCAGTCACATGTGAAGAGCTATTACACTGACAGTTACATAACAGTAAGCGGTACTTGGAGCTAATCTTACAGATAAGAGCAAATGTGTTTTTAAAATGGCAGTGAGCGTCTGGCTTAGTACGAACAGATTTTATTTTTTGTTATCTCTAATATCCGTGAAGCCAAGCTGAAATGAGAAGATATAAAACGTCTGTTTTATTGTCTTTACGTAGCAGCTACGGAAAGGGTTTCCGCAACCTCGTCATCTGAATTCTTCCATTGTTGAAATATGAAGGGAGTGTTTTTCGAAGTTTATTTTATTAACCTTGAGAAATAAATATCCAGACAGAATGAGACTAGCAAATATTCCACAAATTTAGTGTAAACTCGATGGCTCAGTTGAAATTGTAACAATGTTACTCTGAACCATAAATTCCCAATCTTTCTTGGCCTACCACCCTTTTTACTTAAAAAAAAAAAAAAAAAAAAACTCACCACCCCGTATCCGAGAAAAAAATTACTCATACCCCCCTTTTCAGAAAAAAAACCGCACCGAATATCCTTCTTGTAGTAAATAATTTAACCCATACCGCTCCAACTTGCTCGTAACCCACTTTTGAAACAATGATGGCGTTTCTCTTGCGTTAAGTGCACAACATCATATGTAGAAGAACATGGACAGGTTCCTAAAATCACTTTATTAAAATATGTTAACAATATTGGTGTATTGTTCACACTTTGATTAAAAATGCATATGATGAAAAAATATGGTTCAGCTGGTTGTTACGACACTAATTTTTCGATATTTGTTGCCTCGAAGCCAACACGCTAAATCCTACGTAACAAGGGAAGCCTTTGATAAATTAACCAAACCTAATTCCTTAGAATGTTCCCCACTTAATTTTTAACATTATTCAATTTCTTTTTTGAATCACTGGCGTCTCTTACCCTTGGTTTTACTTCCGTAAGGTCTTGGAATTAATGCTGTTAACAACAAACTGTGAAATTTTCTGTTTGACTAAAGCTCTTTTGCAAGGTCTTTTGTTTACCGCTAATTTGGATACAATTTGGAGGCAGAGCCCAGTTATAGCCGAACACTTCTAAGCAGCCTGTTTTTCATTGCCCTATTCGACAAAGTTGAAGTTTTCCGCTGTTTACCGGGCTCCTTTACGGATAACAGCTCCAATACAATACAATAATTTTCCGTTGATCCCAATATGAGAGACTGGCTCTGTGGGATGTAGAAAGTTGTCAATTTACAGTTAAACAACTGCATAGGAAAATAAAACATACACCAGAATATGTACAGTCATAGCATACATGGTACATTAATTATGTTAAATACGAGTATATTCACACAAACTACTGGCAGTTTGTAGATACTCTGGAAACAAATTATTCTACATAGTAGGAGTAGTTGTCAGTTAAAAATTCTTTCAATTTTTTCAAGAATTTATTCTTATCATATGCTAGAAATTTAATATGTGTTGGGAGCTTATTGAAGGTATGTATCCCTGGATATCATACTCCTTTTTGAACAAATGACAACGACTTCTAGTGCCATAATTGTGTATCTTACTATTTGTTTCAAACAAAGTATAATTTGTGACTACAAATGGCATTAATTTGTATATATACTCAGTCACAAATGTTAAAATCCCCAACTTCTTGAACAGTTCTCTACATGAAGTTCTATTGTTAACTCCACAAATAATTCTAATCACTCGCTTTTGCGCTCTGAACACGTTGTTTCAATCTGTAGAATTGCCACACAATATTGTTCCATGTGACATTAAGAATTGAAAATAAGCAAAATAAACTAGCTGCCTCATACGGAGATCACCTATTGCTGAGATTGTACGAATTGCAAATGTGGCTGCACCCAATCCCTTTAGTAAGTCAGAAACATGTACCTTTCAATTTAAATTATGATCAATACGCAAACCTAGAAATTTCATACACACTACCTCTTGAATGGACTGGCCTGCAAATTTTATCACTGTATATGGTATTAATATGTGTGATGTACTTAATTGCATATACTGAGTTTTATCAAAATTTAAAGACAAGCCATTAGCTGTAAACCATTTATTAATAAGGTCAAAGAAATAATTTGAAATATATTCTGTAGATAAATCTGGAGTATTTTTAATTGCTATGTTTGTGTCATCTGCAAATTGGACAAATTTTGAGTTTTTAGATCATTTATTTACATTAAAAACAATAGTGGCCCCAATGTAGAACCCAGTGGTAGTCCACATCTGATTAATTCCCACTCAGAAAAAAGTGGACCACTTAAGGCAGCCTTAAAATTCTCCAATGACACTTTTTGTTTTCTATTCAGAAGCCGCGTGCCGACGAGCTTACAAGATGCACGAATTCTCTCGAAATATATCCGTCTTTTGATCAAGTATAAGAACTGAACAGAAATGTTTCATTCTTTTAACGAAACGATTTAAATTTGAATAAACTTGCTCTGTTAACATTAAGCCCGGATGTTTGTCTGTGACATCTTGTTAGGAGGCGTCCATTAATTACGCGAGGTGTTTTTCTGGAATGCCGGCTTTCCCCCCCCCACCGGTGAGACCTTGCGAGATTTGATCGCCCCCCCCCCCTGTAAAATTACGTGAGATTTTGACGGAGACCCTTCCCCTACGATTGGACCTTTTTTTAGGTCTCATGCTCCCAAGGGTGGTTATACCGCCCCTAAAGTCTGTTTTTACCCCCCTTAAATCGCTCTACCATTCTACATGAATTTTAAAACCTCACATGAGATTTCCGTTGACCCCCATCTCCCCCTTGGTGAGGTTTCGGCTCCCCCCCCCCCCCCCCTCATCTATTTCACCTCACGTAATAAATGGACGCCCGTTATTTTCTCCGAATACAGTGCTAAGTAGACAGTATAGAAAAAGTGATATTTTATTTTGAATTTTGAGCTTAGTTTCCTTAGGAAGATACTTTCTTTTAAATTTGATATTTAGTATCGTTTCATAAAAAATTTTGGTTAGCGAGTTTCTCTTAGTTTAATCAGTCATAGCTTGCGATTAGATTTCTATATTTTTAATTATCATTAATTATTGTTTTACATCAAACTTACAAATTACTGATTTGATATGAGCTAATGTGATGAAAAGTTACAGTTGTGTCTGTGTTATACGGATTGTTACGAGCACAAAAATTTCTCTGATTGCAAAATGTGCAACATCCTTAGAGTGATTAATTTGAGAGCGTGAGGCACGAGTTCATGAAGTTGGCGAGTTAATTGATTTTCAAAGTTCTTTTTTTCAGTTTGTTTATGATGACGCAAAAAGTTTGTGACAGAGCAATAATCGATTTATATTTATAAAACTGTGTAGGTACCAACTTTGTAGCTGAATTTCGCTGGTTTTACATACGTAGTCAATCATGGAAATATTGTAAAATTTAATCTATGCGACGAGATTGAAATCTTACTAACGCTATTTTAAAAGACAAAATGGTCAGACAGTTCAAATCAATTACGTTCTCGCGGCGGCAATGCCTTACAAAAACTTCTCGGGTTTCAAGCCGCGTCAAAATTGAGCCGCCTGCGACGTTTTAGAAGCTTGCACTGCTTCCATTGTCAAGCCCCGCTTCCTAAACGTCGCCAGACGGCTCGATTTTATAAAGTTCATATTAAGTTTTCATCACTTCACATTCTACGTGTTGGGTTTGCTCCTAGTCTAAACACTGTGCAGTATAAAACCAACGATATTGTACCTAATCAATTAATTCTACAGCAATGAACTAAACGAACATATCCTAAGAGATGAAGAAAATACCATCCATTTACTTAGTGTGACTGACCGTAAAAATTAGTTTAAAATCTCCAGTGAGAAACATTTTTTTTTTTGTCATAATTCCTTTGACTCTTCTGATATAATCCACAATTTCTTCCAGTCCTGCACTGATAGATTAATTTTCACCAACTTGGATTATTAATTAATTCGCGTACTCTTAACCTTTAACTTCTTCTGCAGTTCATTAACTTTGTTGTAGGCCATGTTCCGCAGTTGTTGCATAAATATTTTTTTAAATAAAAATCCGTCTTCTAACAACTGGTTTTATTTTTAACTTTCCTCTACCAGACGCGTTTCGCCCTTCTGGAGTGGGGCATCGTCAGTGGCTATAAATAACATAATATTTTGACATGTGCTAGCCACTACAATTTTTAGTAAGTAGAGTGTATGTACATAACTTTGTAACCATACAGATAATTTAGTATTAAGAAGTGAATTTATGTTTGAACATAGATACTATGAAAATAATATATAGAATAATTATAACAGATTGAACCTACAGATGATACAATATTACAGCATGAATATATGTATATAATTAATGTACTAGATTCGCATACACAAATATGATCAAAATATTATGTTATTTATAGCCACTGACGATGCCCCACTCCAGAAGGGCGAAACGCGTCTGGTAGAGGAAAGTTAAAAATAAAACCAGTTGTTAGAAGACGGATTTTTATTTTAAAAAAAAATATCTTCTGCAGTTGTTGACTTCCTATACCAGCCACGACACATGTGAAATTCTAGTTAAAACCCCACGAATTTACTTAAATTTTACATTTTGATTTACAAAATATACTCAATCTCTCAGAATGTGAAACATTTTCTTTTCACCGCCTTTCTATGTTAAACGTTACATATTTTTGTATTCTTATTGCTTTTTTTTTGGTTTTCTTAAGGCTAAGCTGTATTTCCACAGTCGTATAATTCTTAAAATCGACTGAAATTCTTATAGATTCCTAGGTCACAATGTATCCCTTAATAATTTTTACTTCTGTGCATTGCCTCGGATACTGCTAATTTATTTTAGAAGTCTTTATTATTATTATTATTTACCTATGGTTTTACGCCTCGTCGACGTCGAAGTAATTAGAGGCGGGATGGTACTTGGGACAAGGAACGGAAAGAAATTTGGCGATTGCCTCTTGAAGGGAGCATCCCGGCATTCACCTGGAGTGATTTGGGGAAACCATGGGAAAAAAAACCAAATCTGGATGCCTGGATGAAGGTTCAAACCGCCGTCGTCCAGAAAGCGAGGCCAGAGAGTTAACCGCTCACCCACAACGCTCAGTGAAATCTTCCTTGCTTCGCCTACGTACCGCTTACCATATCTCAGGGTTTGAATGAGTAGTTAAACCCTGTAATTTTAAACGAGATGAAGCACTATGATGAAGCACGTTTTCTGACAACTTTTTGTTGACCGACGAAATGGTCTTTACAGTGACTAACGAGTATTTTTATCTGTAAGGAGCCGAGAACACTCTTTTAGTTGTTAATGTGTCCAAAGTTTCGTAGACGTCCAACTCTCATAACATTTTTCGTGTAGTCGTCTGGTCTTCTTTTAGAAGTATAAGTTCTCATGACACGATGGCTTTAATCTTGTAGACCAAGGATCAACGAACTTCGTTGTTCTGGAAGCGGAGAGTCCTGAAATATATATATAGAACATAAAAAAATAGAAATAAGCCAAGTTGTTTCAGAGGCTTAAAGTCAGAAAATTCTTTAGGCCTGTCAGTATTTCTAGTTATTGCTCTGTCTTTGTTTAGTTACTAATAATAAATGAAAAAGGAAATTGACGATGGATTGTATGAAGATGTTTTGTGGACTTTTCTCTGCAGTGATAGGAAATAGACATAAATTAAAAGATCGATGATCCATAATGTTTCTCATTACGATATAACATTTTACCTCAAATAACTGAAACCTGTTACTAACGCATCTAATTCGGAGCATGGAATGGACTCGTGATCATCCCACTGTTGACAAAAATGAGCCCAAAGAAGTTAAATATTCAAACGGTATTCCGTATTGCATATATATACCCGGTATCACTTTTCCACTTTTTCCACCTTCTGATGCCCTTGGCACAAGGATTTTAAATATAACCCTCAACATTTTTTTTCGATAAACACTACAACAAAACAATTTCTCTGATAGCGTTCTTATCTTCGCCCCAGTCAGCACAGAGTCTAGGGAGCGTGCGTTGTCATATTGGGTTCGACCTGGGGGGTTAGAAGGTTTTAATTAACTCTTAGGTTGATCTTGTCAAGGCTGATGTTTAAAGGAAAAAAACAAACACAGTTTCTGGAAAAATTGTTTCATTGACGAAATCAGTTCTTTTCTTTGTAACGTTTGTGGTATTTTCCTCTCGAGAACGAATCTGGAAAATTATTTCTGCTGTTACCGGAGCACTGGAATTGAGAATTTTATCTAACGTTGGGTTCTGTAGTCTGGATGAGCGCTGGATTGCAAAAGCAGTGAACACAGCACATGATTGCCCCAAACATCTTAAAGAAAGATTTTATCCAGTTTAGATTAAAATATATTATTCATACATCAGCATTCTCATCCTACATTTAAAAAAAAATTCAGTTGTAATAAAACACAGAAAGAGAGTTTGAAATCATAAAGTTAAGCTTGGTATTCTACTTGCAGGTTGGTTGCACCCTGGAAGGTACTGAAGGAGGTATTGAAGGTAGGGTGGTTTGTTCTTTTCTCCTCACCTCCCCTAACTCTCAGTTTAACCTGGAATCCGAACCACGGAAGCTTTCTGGCGTACTTCGCATTATGCTGTGCCACGTCGAGCTGAGACACCGAGTATGGTGGTGTAACGATTAGCGTTCTGGTCTCGCATTCGGGAGGACGGCGGTTCGAGTCCCCGTCCGGGCATCCAGATTTGGGTTTTCTATGGTTTCCCAAATCACTCCAGGCAAATGCTTCCTTCAAAAGGCCATGGCCGAATTCCTTCCCATTTCTTGCCTCCCATCCTTCCCCGTCTCTAAAGACCTCGCTGTTAGGAGACGTTAAGCAGTTAAAAAAAATCGAGCTGAGACAAGAATTCGAAACGGGGACCTTATGCTCTCAAGTCAGACGCCTCACCACCGAGCCAACAGGTCACTACGTTAGTTGTAGATCGATAATAATAAAATACACGCATAGTTGCTATACTGAAGACACAAGAGCCCATATTGCAACTTCATTAAAGTCTCCATTTAGAACTGACCTCAGCTCCAATATTAATAGCGGATTTTTAGAGTAAAACGTTTATCGCGGATCTACGGAATATCATCTATTATTCAGTAAATATGATTTGCTGTCATTCAGTAAACGATTGTGTGACATGAACACAGATTGTAGCTACATCTCTAACTGTACTGTAGCCTCGTTTGCTGGTTGAATGCGGAAAATTCACGCGATACATTCTTCCAAACAATGGCGTAGCTAGGTTAACAAGGGCCCCGGTGCAAAAAAATATTTTGGGCCCTCAGGCCAGGGGCTCCCTGAGCTTTAGGGGCCCCCTGAGCTGCGCTTGGGGGCCTGGGGGTCCCGGTGCAGGGCACCCCCTAGCCCTCCGATAGCTACCCCCTGCTTCCATACCCTCATCAGACACAAGGCCGTTCCATTTCGCCAACGACATAGAACAACGTAAATATATGTTTTGTTTCAGCGTAGAAACTTGTGATTTTCTTTAGTTTAGCAGGCGTTTAGTTGTATTGCTTAAATTTACATATATGTCGAGCAACCGCCGTCGTGAGCAGCAGTCGTCGACTTTCTTGTGTGTTAAATCTAAAGTGTGCTAGTTAGACTTTGTTTTTATCTTTGAATTTTCTGTGTAGGCAGTGAGTCAGCAGTCGAGCAACCGCCGCCGTGAGCAGCAGTCGTCGACTTTCTTGTGTGTTAAATCTAAAGTGTGCTAGTTAGACTTTGTTTTTATCTTTGAATTTTCTGTGTAGGCAGTGAGTCAGCAGTCGAGCAACCGCCGTCGTGAGCAGCAGTCGTCGACTTTCTTGTGTGTTAAATCTAAAGTGTGTTAGTTAGACTTTGTTTTTATTTTTGAAATTTCTGAGAGTCAGCAGTAGTCAGTTGAGCCTCAGCGACCGTAGCCGACTTTTGTGTGTGATTTGTATTTTCCTGGTTTTAGTGTTATCTTTGAATATTTCCTTTTTAGGTAGCGATCCAGTGAGTTGAGCCTCTGCATCCGTTGCAGCAGTAGCCGAATTGTTGTGTGATCTGAAATTTCCTGGTTTCGTGTTATCTTAAATATTTCCTGTTTGGTAGTGATCCATTTAGTGAGCTGTAGCAGCTGTCTGATTTTTCTGATTAATTTGTTTGTGACTCTGTGTTTGGTTGTTTGTGAGACATGGTTTGCGCAATGTGTTACAGTAGGCGTCAGGCTCTTGAAGAGATTCGTACTACGATGGCATCTCTTCAGGCACAGGTGTGGAGCATGTTAGATGACGAACGGCAGTGCGTCGAAGAATTACCGGAGGCTACTGATGTAGAACCGGCAGGTGAGGATTGTCAGGTATCTGTTGCAGGGAACGACTGGCACCGGGTGGATAGGAGAAAGGCATCAAAATTCCAAAATAACCGACGGGAGACTGATATCTTGCCCCTAAGTAATGCGTTTTCAGTTTTGCAGGAGGTTGAAGATCTTAGTGCGAATGGCCGAGAAGCACAGCAGGGAAAATTTACTCGCAGACACCGAGTGATGCCAAGGAAAGGATTACTTATCATTGGAAGCTCCAACGTCCGACGTCTAGATAAACCCCTACGAGACCTAGCTGAGAAGAATGGTGCAGACCCTCGTACTAACGTTCATTCTGTTTGTCTTCCAGGAGCAACCGTGCCACGAGTCATGGAGGCTATACCAAAAGCGATTAGAGAATCGAACTGCCGTCAGTTGAGGATAGCTGCGCACGTCGGAACTAACGACTCGTGTCATGTTTCTGTTTCAGATATAGTGAAATCGATGGAAAAGTTGGGCCACAAGGCATATGAATCAGCGCGTGAGAATTCGGTAAAGTTGCAGTTTTCCATCTGTAGTGTCGTGCCGCGCATCGATTGTGGGGAAGCCGTATGGTGGAAGATTTATAATTTGAATTGTAGTCTACAGGAGCTGTGTCGCAGAAACAACTGGGGCTTCGTCGATCTTCGACCGATGATAGCTGCCAGCTGGGACGCATTTGACAGGTCGGGCGTCCACTACACACCGAGAATGGCGATCAAGGTGGCTGCTAAAATATGGAACCGTCTTGATGTGAATTATTTTTTAGGAACACCGTGAGGCCCGAGGATCCCTCAGTTCAACGAAGAAGACGCGTCGTTAATCTAGATCTTGGTTCTGGAAGTGACGGCGTGAATAAATCGAAATTTACAGCTCCAAATACTTCATCCGTTTCCTTTCGGAGTGAAAATAGTAAAAATGCGAATTTAGACTCTACAGATACAGATATTAAACCGCTAAGGATAATGGTACTTAATTGTCGGAGTATTAGAGGGAAAGTAGCCGATTTCCACGCTGCCGTTGCGACTAACGATGTTGATATAATACTAGGAACCGAGAGCTGGTTGACGCCAGAGGTAGAATCTAGCGAAGTATTTGCTCCTCAATTCAATGTTTTTCGGAAAGACAGAACTACCTCAATGGGCGGAGGTGTGTTCGTGGCCGTTAATAAAACCATCAATTGCTCCGTAGTAAATGAAACGGAAATTGTTGCGAGTTAATATGGGTGAAGGTAAAAATTGGCAAAAGCTTAAAGTTCATAATAGGATCATTTTACCGACCTCCGGACTCTGGATTAGATAACGCGGAATATTTTAGACAGTCACTTAATAGTATTTCTCAGAAATTTCAGGGACATACATTGATCATTGGAGGTGATTTTAATATACCCTCTGTTAACTGGGACACATTTACGTTCAGATCAGGCGGAAGAGATAGGTTAATAACCGAAACGTTGCTGGAATCATTCGCGGAAAATTCTCTTGAACAGATGGTCGAAGAGCCAACGCGGAGCGTCAAAGATTCCTCGTCCATTTTGGATCTTTTTCTTACTAACAATCCGGATATTGTAGATAAAGTTTGTATAGATGACGGTATAAGTGATCACAAGGCGATTGTGGTAACTTTAAAATCTAGGCTGAATTTGAAGCATGATAAAGACAAACTCGTATATTGTTTCGATAAGGCAAATGATGCGTTTATGGTCGATCATTTGGCGAAAAATTTTGAAACGTACACGCTTAATACAAATGTTGAGGAACTTTGGTTTAATTTGAAAGAAATAATATGGACCGGCTTAAATCAATTTGTTCCCAAGAAGTTTATTAAGGTTAGTAAAAACTTCCCGTGGTTCAATAGGGAAGTGAAACGTTTGCTCAGGAAGCAAAGGCGTTTACATGCGACGGTAAAGAAATCGGGGGACTCATCTGATCGCGCTAAATTAGTCCACTTGCGAGCGGATGTGCGTAAGGCAATGCGTGATGCGTTTAAAGAATTCCAAGCCAGAAATTTATCCGAAGATCTGATTACTAATCCAAAAAAGTTCTGGTCATATGTCAAATTAATAAGAGGCTCTCGTAAGGTCATGCCGTCGTTGATTAATGAAAATGGGGAATTATCAGAAACTAGCGTCGAGAAAACAGAAATTTTGAATAATGTATTTAAAAAAGCTTTCACGTCAGAAAACTCGGAGGAGATTCCGATATTTAACAATCGAACCAACAAAATTATGAATGATCTCGTTCTCGATGTCGAGGGAATAACTAAACTGCTTATGAATGTAAATCCCAACAAGGCTCCAGGACCAGACGGTATTCCTACAAGATTCTACTCTAGGTACGCAAAGGAAATTGCGCCGTATTTGATGAAATTATATACCGCCTCCTTGGATCAAGGAAAAATACCAGCCGAATGGAAGACCGCCATCGTAAGTCCAGTGTTCAAAAGTGGGAATGTTAATGATCCTCAAAATTATAGGCCGATCTCGTTAACCTCAATATTTTGCAGGATTTTGGAACACATCATCTATTCAAATGTCATGCGGTTTTTTGGATGAAGATGAGCTTTTAAACCCAAATCAACATGGATTCAGAAAAGGCCGATGCTGCGAAACACAACTTGCCCTCTTAATTCACGACTTGAGCCGTATTATAGATAAGCAATCCCAGGTTGATTTAGTTTTATTAGACTTCAAAAAGCTTTCGACACTGTGCCTCACACTAGGTTACTTAGGAAACTTCGCGGTTACGGTATATCTAGACAAATATGTGACTGGGTTGCAGACTTTTTGAAGGACAGAACACAGTGTGTAGTTCTCGACGGTGAGCGTTCATCACTTGCCGAAGTGAAGTCCGGGGTTCCCCAAGGAAGCGTGATAGGGCCTCTGTTGTTTCTCATATACATTAATGATTTGTGCGACATAATAAGGGGAATGAAAAGATTATTTGCCGATGATGCTATTATTTATCGTGAAATCACAACCCAGGACGACTGCACTTTGTTACAAGACGATATTATGAAAATAATTGCGTGGTGTAAAGATTGGCAGTTGGAGTTAAACGCTAAAAAGTGCCAAGTCATGCGTGTAAGTAAAAAGGTGACACCATTTAGCTTTGAATATACAATTAATGGCACTGTCCTTAGAACGGTAGATTCCGCTAAATACCTAGGGGTAACAATTCGTAATAATTTGTCGTGGAATGAGCATATCGAGAATGTAATTGGGAAAGCAAATCGTATGCTTCGATTTCTAGGTCGTAATTTTAAAACAATGCACTCCGGAAGTTAAATCGATTGCGTACAAGTCACTAGTGAGGCCTCACCTGGAATATTGTTGCTCTGTATGGGGTCCTCATCAAAAGGGATTAATGGAGGCATTAGAGATGGTCCAAAGAAGAGCCGCCCGATTCGTGACAGGTATATATAGTTGGAGGGAAAGCGTAAGTGCCATGTTGAAGGAGTTAGGTTGGGAAGACCTGGAGCACCGAAGGCTTTGCTCTCGACGGAAGCTAATTGAAAAATTCTCGACTGACGTATTTCGGAATGACAGCAAACAAATATTGCTACCAGCAACATTCATATCTCGGAATGACCGCGAAAATAAGATAAGAGAAATCAGGGCCAGAACCGATTCATTTCTCTACTCATTTTTTCCACGAGCGATTAGGGAATGGAATAGAATAGATTTACCGGGCGAGTAAACACAAAATCGGACAGGAGTAGCTTCCGATAAAGCACTCCGGCCATCCTGATCTGGGTTTTCCATGGTTTCCCTAGATCGCTCCAGGCGAATGCTGGGATGGTTCCTCACAATAGCCCATGGGCGCCTCCTGCCATATCCCGTATATCCCTTCCAAACCATTACCTTTCCTGACAGATGCAATGCACCCTCCGCCAAACACTTTTGGTGAATCGCGGAGTAATTGTAATAGTAATTGTAATAGTATGTAACGACAGTACGTAATTACTGAAGAACAAAAGCTGAATTAATCTATTTTAACACTTACAGTGATTCAAAATTTAACTAACTTAAATTTATAAGTGGGTAAGTTTCTGCACCATGCATTAGGGGAGCGTCCGTAAACTACGTGGCTCGGTCTAGGCGGGGGAGGGGGAGCGGTTGGCTAGTAGGCTACGCAGGGCTACGTGGGAGGAGAGGGGTTTCCGAGCCAGACCACGTAGCTTTCCATTCATATTATTTTCCACAATCAAAATGAGGTACAGTACACACAACAGCATGTGAATGTTTATTTCCTTCATTTAATTATCTCCGTATGTAATTTACAAACGTCTGACAAGAGAAAACAGTACAAAATGTCTTTTAGAATCAAAAAGTAAAAAAGCTATGTGCTACGTCGGAGCGGGGGAGGGTTAGAGGCAAAAGCCACGTCGGGCTACGTGGGGAAGGGGGGTTCACAGGAGGCTAAAATGGAACTACGTGATTTACGAACGCTCCATAGCTAATATGTCACTCCAGTTGGATTCCAGACGACCAACTTGGTTGTGGCTCAACGGTTTTCATAGTTTGACCTTGACACCTCTCGTCCACTGTTGCTCTTTGACAGTCAAGAGCTAATTAGCAACACTAAATCTGACTCTTTGCTATGTGGTACTGTGATGCTACGTAATAATTTGTCGAAGATAGCACATAGCTGTGAATTTAGAACCTACACCTCAAAAGCTGTAAAGCTCAAAAATTGTAAAGCGCTATTGTCCATATGTCAAATGTCCAGCCCTGTAAACCTGTACCAAGAAGATGTTAGAGACAGTGACGGTACTGAGTGGATGTGCGTGATCGATAACTGACAACTACAATATTGCATTAAAATTTGGCTTTGGAGATATGGAATACCCTGCGTGTTGTTTTCGAGTGGAGCTGTTACAGTGATAATATTCATTCGTTTTATCAGCGATAAGATAACTCTGGAGTGATTTGACCTCCGTCTGCACTTGTTTTTCCCCAGTAACAGAGTTGGAGCACATAGAAATTAACGGAATGAGACAAAGCACTCTAAAACCATTTTATTACGAAATCTTGCTCCAGGCTTATACATCCATGGAAATCCCGTGATAGTTTAATAGGATAAACAAAGTGTCGAATGTTAACTATCCTTAACTTACAATCTTTTCTGTGCACGATATCGAACTGCAGTGACATCAGTAACACTGAAATTAATATCAAGAAGCCTGTGAATTATAACAGTTCAGAATCGGAATATAATATATGGCACCTTGTATGTGGTTCCGTCAATGTTTTACAGTCGTTGCACAGATATTACCCAGATCTCAATTGGTCTCCTTACAGAACACAGTACCGATACCGGCAAAACGTACCGACTTCCTTAGTCGCAAGTAATGGGTTCTTAGAGTCGATTGATTTTTAAGTTCAAATAACACATCGAAATTTTCTAATGTCTAAACTTTTATATATATATATATATATATATATATATATATATATATATATATATATAAAAAACTGAGTGTAAATCAATTATATTAATAGGTGGTAAATTATTTTTTTGTTCTTATTAGAAGCGGAAAGGAGTGGGGCAAGAAACTGAAAGGAATTTTCCCATGGCCTTTTGAAGGAAACATCCCACCATTCGCCTGGAGTGTTGGAGTGTTTTGGGGAAAACCCACTTCTTGATACCCGAACGGAGATACGAACCCACGACCTCCCGAATGCGAGGCCAGACGTTACCGCTCACCCACCACGCTCGGTGGTAAACTTGATTCTAAGTGCGGAACATAAACAACAATGTCGCTCTGTATACACAAAATTTCGTATCTTCTTAAATCTTTTTTCAAAAGCGTGCAGCTTAAAATAGAATCGAAACCACGGAGCTTTGCTGGAATTCTTCACATAAAAACATAATTTTCGCCTTAGTGCCAGAAAGAGAAGAAAAAAAAAATTCTGCCTAAGCCTACGGCATTTGTAAAGTGTGACTTCCATCAATACTGACATAGCATCTGGTATTTGTATCAGATACATTAGTAAATATCCAGAAGAAGCTTCAGGAGGTCATTCTGCAAGACCACGTCGGAAGTTCAGACTTGCAATAGAATCCAATGTTAGATGTAACTAAACACAAAAATTATATTACAAAAATTCACAGTATATGATCTCGATTTCAGTGTCAACGGTTAGAATACTTTTAAAATATATTTTACGTTTCTGCTTCAGTCCCAGTCAAACTTTAAGAACCAGCTTGCACAAGTGCCGTGATTTTTGTCGTTACGATACTGCTCTTTGGTGGAACAGTGATTGGTAACTTAATATAATTTTATTGGTTGACTACGCGATAATGTCTGTTTTCCAGTCTGCTTGCTGCGCGTGACAGCTTCCGTATCTACTTCTTCGTGTATCAACTTTTAATTCTGTTTCAGTCGTCAAGCAATTCTTTGTTTAAAAACTTTTTACTGTCAAATTTATTGTCTCTTCCTACAGGATGGCTGATTTTTTATTCCAAAAACGGTATTCGGCCACTGCGACAATTTGGGTCACAATGTATCCCTTAATAATTTTTACCTCTGTGCATTGCCTCGGATACTGCTAATTTATTTTAGAAGTCTATATTATTATTATTATTTACCTATGGTTTTACGCCTCGTCGACGTCAAGGTAATTAGAGGCGGGATGGTACTTGGGACAAGGAACGGAAATAAATTTGGCCATTGCCTCTTGAAGGGAGCATCCCGGCATTCACCTGGAGTGATTTGGGGTAACCATGGAAAAAAAACAAATCTGGATGCTTGGATGAAGGTTCGAACCGCCGTCCTCCAGAAAAGGCCAGAGAGTTAACCGCTCACCCACAACGCTCAGTGAAATCTTCCTTGCTTCGCCTACGTACCGCTTACCATATCTCAAGGGTTTTAATGAGCAGTTAAACCCTGTAATTGTAAACGAGATGAAGCACTATGATGAAGCACGTTTTCTGACAACTTACTTTTTGTTGACCGACGAAATGGTCTTTATAGTAACTAACGAGTATTTTTATCTGTAAAGAGCCGAGAACACTCTTTTAGTTGCTAATGTGTCCGATGTTTCGTAGACGTCCAACTCTCATAACATTTTCGTGTAGTCGTCTGGTCTTCTTTTAGAAGTATAAGTTCTCATGACACGATGGCTTTAATCTTGTAGACCAAGGATCAACGAACTTCGTTGTTCTGGAAGCGGAGAGTCCTGAAATATATATATAGAATATAAAAAAAAACAGAAATAAGCCAAGTTGTTACAGAGGCTTAAAGCCAGAAAATTCTGTAGGCCTGTCAGTATTTCTAGTTATTGCTCTGTCTTTGTTTAGTTACTAATAATAAATGGAAAAGGAAATTGACGATGGATTGTATGAAGATGTTTTGTGGACTTTTCTCTGCAGTGATAGGAAATAGACATAAATTAAAAGATCGATGATCCATAATGTTTCTCAGTTCGATATAACATTTTACCTCAAATAACTGAAACCTGTTACTAACGCATCTAATTCGGAGCATGGAATGGACTCGTGATCATCCAAGGTGAACGTACTGTTGACAAAAATGAGCCCAAAGAACTTAAATATTCAAACGGTATTCCGTATTGCATATATATTCCCGGTATCACTTTTCCACTTTTTCCACCTTCTGATGCCCTTGGCACAAGGATTTTAACTATAACCCTCAACATTTTTTTTCGATAAACACTACAACAAAACAATTTCTCTGATATCGTTCTTATCTTCGCCCCAGTCAGCACAGAGTCTAGGGCGCGTGCGTTGTCATATTGGGTTCGACCTGGGGGTTAGAAGGTTTTAATTAACTCTTATGTTGATCTTGTACATTGTTGGAAAGCTGATGTTTAAAGGAAAAAAAGAAACACAGTTTCTGGAAAAATTGTTTCATTGACGAAATCAGTTCTTTTCTTTGTAACGTTTGTGGTATTTTCCTCTCGAGAACGAATCTGGAAAATTATTTCTGCTGTTACCGGAGCACTGGAATTGAGAATTTTATCTAACGTTGGGTTCTGTAGTCTGGATGAGCGCTGGATTGCAAAAGCGGTGAACACAGCACATGATTGCCCCAAACATCTTAAAGCAAGATTTTAGCCAGTTTAGTTTAAAATATATTATTCATAGATCAGCATTCTAATCCTACATTTTAAAGAACATTTAGTTGTAATAAAACACTGAAAGAGAGTTTGAAATCATAAAGTTAAGCTTGGTATTCTACTTGCAGGTTGGTTGCACCCTGGAAGGTACTGAAGAAGGAATTGAAGGTAGGGTGGTTTGTTCTTTTCTCCTCACCTCCCCTAACTCTCAGTTAACCTGGAATCCGAACAACGGAAGCTTTCTGGCGTACTTCGCATTATACAACAAGCTGTGCCAGGTCGAGCTGAGACACCAAGCGTGGTGGTGTAACGATTAGCGTTCTGGCCTCGCATTCGGTAGGACGGCGGTTCGAATCCCCGTCCGGGCATCCAGATTTGGGTTTTCTGTGGTTTCCCAGATCACTCCAGGCAAAAGCAGGGATGCTTCCTCCAAAAGGCCATGGCCAAATTACTTCCCATTTCTTGCCTCCCATCCTTCCCCGTCTCTAAAGACCTCGCTGTTACACGTAAAGCAGTTAAAAAAAAAATCGAGCTGAGACAAGAATTCGAACCGGGGACCTTATGATCTCAAGTCAGACTCCTCACCACCGAGCCAACGGGTCACTTCGTTAGTTGTAGATCGATAATAATAAAATACACGCATAGTTGCTATACTGAAGACACAAGAGCCCATATTGCAACTTCATTAAAGTCTCCATTTAGAACTGACCTCAGCTCCAATATTAATAGCGGATTTTTAGAGTAAACGTTTATCGCGGATCTACGGAAGAATATCATCTATTATTCAGTAAATATGATTTGCTGTCATTCAGTAAACGATTTGTGTGACATGAACACAGATTGTAGCTACATCTCTAACTGTACTGTAGCCTCGTTTGCTGGTTGAATGCGGAAAATTCACGCGATACATTCTTCCAAACAATGGCGTAGCTAGGTTAACAAGGGCCCCGGTGCAAAAAAATATTTTGGGCCCTCAGGCCAGGGGCTCCCTGAGCTTTAGGGGCCAGCTGAGCTGCGCTTGGGGGCCTGGTTGTCCCGGTGCACGGCACCGCCTAGCTCTCCGATAGCTACGCCCTGCTTCCATACCCTCATCAGGCACAAGGCCGTTCCATTTCGCCAACGACATAGAACAACGTAAATATTGTTTCAGCGTAGAAACTTGTGATTTTCTTTAGTTTTTCTTTAGCAGGCGTTTAGTTGTATTGCTTAAATTTACATATATGTAACAACAGTACGTAATTACTGACGAAAACAAGCTGAATTAATCTATTTTAACACTTAGTGATTCAAAATTTAACTAACTTAAATTTAAGTTTCTGCACCATGCATTAGGGGAGCGTCCGTAAACTACGTGGCTCGGTCTAGGGGGGAGAGGTTGGCTAGTAGGCTACGCAGGGCTACGTGGGAGGAGAGGGGTTTCCGAGCCAGACCACGTAGCTTTCCATTCATATTATTTTCCACAGTCAAAATGGCAACAGCATGTGAATGTTTATTTCCTTCATTTAAATATCTCCGTATGTAATTTACAAACGTCTGACAAGAGGAAACAGTACAAAATGTCTTATAGAATCAAAAAGTAGAAAAGCTATGTGCTACGTCGGAACGGGAGAGGGTTAGAGGCAAAAGCCACGTCGGGCTACGTGGTGGAAGGGGGGTTCACAGGAGGCTAAAATGGAACTACGTGATTTACGAACGCTCCATAGCTAATATGTCACTCCAATTGGATTCCAGACGACCAACTTGGTTGTGGCTCAACGGTTTTCATAGTTTGACCTTGACACCTCTCGTCCACTGTTGTCTTTGACCTTCAAGAGCTAAGTAGCAATACTAAATCTAACACTCTTTGCTACTTAGTACTGTGATGCTAGGTAATAATTTGTTGACGATAACATATAGCTGTGAATTTGGAACCTACGCCTCAAAAGCTGTGATTTCACAATGCCCAGGGTGAAAGCCAGAGGGAAAAATTGTAAGGCACTATTGTCCATATATCAAATGCCAGCCCTGTAAACCTGTACCAAGAAGATGTTAGAGACGGTACTGAGTGGATGTGCGTGATCGATAACTGACAACTACAATATTGCATTAAAATTTGGCTTTGGAGATCTGGAATACCCTGCGTGTTGTTTTCGAGTGGAGCTGTTACAGTGATAATATTCATTCGTTTTATCAGCGATAAGATAACTCTGGAGTGATTTGACCTCCGTCTGCACTTGTTTTTCCCCAGTAACAGAGTTGGAGCACATAGAAATTAACGGAATGAGACAAAGCACTCTAAAACCATTTTATTACGAAATCTTGCTCCAGGCATTATACATCCATGGAAATCCCGTGATAGTTTAATAGGATAAACAAAGTGTCGAATGTTAACTATCCTTAACTTACAATCTTTTCTGTGCACTGATATCGAACTGCAGTGATATCAGTAACACTGAAATTAATATCAAGAAGCCTGTGAATTATAACAGTTCAGAATCGGAATATAATATATGGCACCTTGTATGTGGTTTCCGTCAATGTTTTACAGTCGTTGCACAGATATTACCCAGATCTCAATTGGTCTCCTTACAGAACACAGTACCGATATCGATAAAACGTACCGACTTCCTTAGTCGCATGTCGATTGATTTTTAAGTTCAAATAACACATCGAAATTTTATGATCTCTAAACTGTTATATATACATATAAAACTGAGTGTAAATCAAATATATTAATAGGTGGTAATTTATTTTTTTGTTCTTATTAGAAGCGGAAAGGAGTGGGGCAAGAAACTGAAAGGAATTTTCCCATGGCCTTTTGAAGGAAACATCCCACCATTCGCCTGGAGTGTTGGAGTGTTTTGGGGAAAACCCACTTCTTGATACCTGAACGGAGATACGAACCCACGACCTCCCGAATGCAAGGCCAGACGTTGCCGCTCACCCACCACGCTCGGTGGTAAACTTGATTCTCAATGCTGAACGTAAACAACAATGTCGCTCTGTATACTCAAAATTTCGTAACTTCTTAAATCTTTTTTAAAAACGTGCAGCTTAAAATAGAATCGAAACCACGGAACTTTGCTGGAATTCTTCACATAAAAACATAATTTTCGCCTTAGTGCCAGAAAGAGAAGAAAAAAAATTCTGCCTAAGCCTACGGCATTTGTAAAGTGTGACTTCCATCAATACTGACATAGCATCTGGTATTTGTATCAGATACATTAGTAAATATCCAGAAGAAGCTTCAGGAGGTCATTCTGCAAGACCACGTCGGAAGTTCAGACTTGCAATAGAATCCAATGTTAGATGTAACTAAACACAAAAATTATATTACAAAAATTCACAGTATATGATCTCGATTTCAGTGTCAACGGTTAGAATACTTTTAAAATATATTTTACGTTTCTGCTTCAGTCCCAGTCAAACTTTAAGAACCAGCTTGCACAAGTGCCGTGATTTTTGTAGTTACGATACTGCTCGTTGGTGGAACAGTGATTGGTAACTTAATATATTTTTATTGGTTGACTTTTCGTGCTGACTACGCGATAATGTCTGTTTTCCAGTCTGCTGCGCGTGACAGCTTCCGTATCTACTTCTTCGTGTATCAACTTTTAATTCTGTTTCAGTCGTCAAGCAATTCTTTGTTTAAAAACCTTTTACTGTCAAATTTATTGTCTCTTCCTACAGGATGGCTGATTTTTTTATTCCAAAAACGGTATTCGGCCACTGCGACAATTTGGGCAGCGCCCACTAGATAATTCACAGAATAGTAGAAGACCTGTCAATCAATGTTTTTTAAATTTCTGTAATCTCTGCGGACATCGTTTGCTACAATCAGTCAAATCATCGAAAGATTTTCTAGGCCGACCCACAGTGGACGGATTGGATTTTATAGGGATTTCGTACGTCCTTATAACTAATCATAGTATTCCTTTAAAAATACACTTTCGGTTCTCTTAGCAGCCCGCTATTTTCTTTTAATTTCTAATTTAAGTCTTTAAAACTTTTGTTCGAACTGTTGTGTTTGTTCAGCCGTGAATGTCGGTTGATTTAAAATATTTTTCTCGACTAATTCCAATTTTTACACGAAATCATTTTCTTGCTCGTGTTAACTCATATCATAAATAACTTTTCGGGTCATGAGCTTGACACCATAAGAGCCCATAACAAAGGAATTAATGTGACAAAAAAGTAAGTTTGTTTTATTTTAAATAATCTAGAATTATTTCGAATAAAAAGACGTTTGGCACTTTTTGGTACCTAATTTTCGATGAAACTCAAAAATATTACACTAAACTAAAACCACACAAGAAATTAGACACGGGAAAGGGCGGAAAATATAACAAAATCACTCTTTAAAACTTTTCGTAATAAATTTGCGTAAAAAATGAGTCAACTTGCAAAAATATACAGAAATAAAATTGTGCGATACGTTTGGATGTATGTTACTATTATTTCAATTCTAGGTACCTGGCTATATAATATCCATGATTAAAATCGCCACTACTCAATTTTTTTTAACTGCTTAACGTCTCTTAACTGCGAGGTCTTTACAGACGGGAAAGGATGAGGGGCAAGGAATGTGAAGGAATTCGGCAAAGTCCTTTTGAAGGAAGCATCCCGGCATTTGCCTGGAGTGATTTAGCAAACCATGGAAAACCCAAATCTGGATGCCCGGATGGGGATTCGAACCGCCGTGCTCCCGAATGCGAGGCCAGAACGCTAACCGTTACACCACCATGCTCGGTACTACTCACTTAAAATAATTCACAAATTAAAATGGTACAACTTATAATTTTCTTGTATTTGTTGGGTAACAATACGTGGGTCTTACGGTGTGCTCAGTAGACGACTGTTCAGGAGGTGTTTTCTGTCATTAACTTCAGAAAAATGTCGGGATGATCCCCTCTAAGTCCCTAACCGAATTTTTCTTCTTGTTTCTTTCTCACAATCCTCTCCCGGCTGTGACTATATCGTCGCAATTGAGCCGTTAAACTCGATCTTTTTTAAACAAATTTTGGTAGGAGAGATTCTTTTATAATAGATAATTATAATGGTTTCATCTATCGAAGAGGGCAAGGAAAGACGAAATCTTTTTATATTTTTCCTTTTAATTATCTATTCCGTATACGATACTATCAGTAAGTTTTGTGAAGGGTACAGATTTCCTATGATCATCATCATCCTTAATAGTTTCCAGCCTCTGGCCGGGTCTGCATTAAGCACAAGCCTCTCCATTTGCTTCTTTCATCCCACCACCTCTCTGTCACCACTTTGTTCCAGTCCTCTCCTCTCTTCCGTACACCCTCCTCCGCTCCTTTCAGCCATCCATTTCTTGGTCTTCCTCTGGGTCGTTTACCATGCATCTTAATTTCATGGATTTTTCTTGGGATTCTCTAAGCCTCCATTCTCTTTACATGTCCAAACCATCTCAGTCTGGTCCTCTCCATCCTTTTTTGTAGGGGTTTCCTCTTTTATGGTGCGTCTAATGACTTCATTCCTTATTCTTTCCATTTTAATAACTCACATTCTACCTCTTAAAAACTTCATTTCATTTTCTTGTACTCTGCTGATGTCCATCTTTTTCATTGTCCACGTTTCAGCAGCATAAGTCAAGATAGCACATAGTACGTATGAGAGATTACTCTCTTGCTTCTCTGTGACACCTCTTTATTCCATATCACGCTTTTAATGCTCCTTAGGAATGCCTCTGCTTGTCTTCCACTTTCACTTATCTCGCCATCATTTCCTCCACATTCCTTTAATACACTCCCCAGGTACTTGAACCTGTTTACCTTCTTTAGTTGTTCCCCTGCCATCACAGTTCCCTGGGTTAACCTATTCTTCCTTCTGGTTATTACCATGTACAGTACTCACATTTCTTTACATTAAATTATAGGCCATACTCCTCCACACTGTCTGTCCATACATCCAACTGCCGCTGCACTTCCTCTTCATCACCTCCCCAGATCATCAGATCGTGCGCAAAAGCCATCACCTTCACCATCCTCATTGCCATCTTCTGCATTATTTCATCCGTGATTACAATGAAGAGTAGTGGTGATAGAGCACTTCCTTGTTTTAGTCCATTCCTTTGTTCCAGCCAATCTGATCTTCCTTCCTCTATTTTCACAAACTAACGGTTAGCATTCTGGCCTTGCATTTGGGATGACGGCGGTTCGAATCACCGTCCGGGCATCCAGGTTTGGGTTTTCCATGGTTTCCCAAATCACTCCAGGCAAATGCCGGGATGCTTCCTTCAAAAGGCCATGGCCGATTTCCTTCCAATTCCTTGCCCCCCATCCTTTCCCGTCTCTAAAGACCTCGACGTTAAGCAGATAAAAAAAATGCAGTCTTCAGGAGTTGCACCCTGGTTCCATACCTTTCTCATCACACGGTATAGCCACTGCTTTCCTACTACTTCTGCTGCCCTTAACATTTCCACGCTCACTGCATCGATGCCTCGTGCCTTTCCACCCTTCATCTTACCCAGAGCTGTTTCCTATCATTCCATGAAATTTACCTTTCTGGTTTCACCTTAAACTATATTGTATTTTTAGGCATATCTCTATGTTTCCTTTGGAAGACTATTGTGATTCCTGTACCGTAATTTTCAAGCTTTGTAACCAAAACCCAATTTAATTCTGCTATCTGTTTTTATAACGTTTTTGCTTATCGTTAGTCAGCATTGTTTTATAATTCTTCTTTGAAAACTTCCATAAAAACAAATATATTAATCTGACAGTGTCGTATAAATAATGTAAATGAATACTGGAACTAAAAGTAACAATCGGCCTAATAGAAATCAAAACTAGAGGGTTCCGTTTGGTTCTAGTTCATAGATGTTATTTGCATTAGCTGAGACGTAAAACCATAACTGCGACAAAACGTGAGCGTCATAAGTTCCGTGGGTGTTCATTCTCAGTGAAATACATTTTTACAAGACTAATGTTTTATCGAAAATCCTCGCGCGTGCTGAAATTGAAAAGTTTCTCCCGATCATACATGTTTCAGATTAGTATTGATTCTTGAGAAAATATTTTCAAAACATCATTAAATTCTTCCCTTTCTCTTGAGTGCACAGTTACAAAACCCACAACTCAATAAAATTGGAGAATACTTCTTTCGTTACCTTAGAGTGGTGACTAATTTCATTTAGAATTATAACAGACATTCGTGATAGAATTGGTCTCTGACTATAGTGGTTAAAGATGTCATAAAACTAGAGGGTTATTTCGTAGCTATATTACACGTCATGTGGTGTGTCTAATTGTAGAGACAAAGATTGTATTTGGCTGAAAACAAAATGAACATTCTCTTTTGTTCCCAACAGAATAACATCCTTAACGTGACAAGGATATCTGTGAAGTTTAGGTTAAACCAGTCTTACACAGTGTTTCGCGATTCAAAGAAGCAACTACGGCGCAAGGTATTTTCTTTTTATTGGCGTATATTTTGTTTCAGCCAGGAAATTCCCATGGGGTTTATTCGCCATCCTAGTGGCAGGGTTCCGCGAACACTATCCAGCTGGAGGAAATGAAGTGTTGCCATCTGTGAAACGCATAACCTATGTTCTGTATGATAAGTGCATATTTTGTTTATGAAATGTGTAATCTATGAGGCGGAAATTAGGAACAATCCTATCATTTTCCAAGGTGATTACGGTTAACCGCCTAATACTATAATCCGTACGGCTAGTATGCCAGGCCCTGGATTCTAACCTGGCCCGTCGTGGTTTTCTAGTCCAGTGTTGTGCCGCAGACACGGCCAAACTGGTAGATAAGGTCAAGGTTATAAGGATGCAGTATTTGCTACATTCGTCGAGAAATTAGAAACTTGAGTGTGTATTTCTTACTAGAAACATACTTTCTTTTTTAGAACTTGAACAAACCGAAACAACAAAAGGTAATCCTCATAAAAACATCAGACCTATCTTCATCCTCTAATTATTTAGAACATTACGTTAATAAGTTTCACTTCTGGCATGTGATATTAGTACACACTCTTTTATGTTTAAATATATGAAGCGTAAATTACTTACAGGTAAAAGTGCGAGTTAATTCTTTCATGTGTCGCTTTTTCTTGGCAATGTTTGCATCATATTCTCAGACAAAAACATAGAAATGGTGGTTATCTTTGCCGCAGTGAAGCTTCTAGAACCCACCCACGCTCTTATCGCAATAAAGCAACCACTACGACTGACCTGAGCCATGAAGTGATAATGCGTTATCAAGTAGCTATAAATGTAAGCCAGCTTTTTAATATTAATCCATGATGAACACAATACAATCCTTTTGCAAGATCACAAAAAATTCCTATAGGGCACATTTTACTATTCATTTCCTCAAATGCTTTATTTAAAAAAGAATACAGCCGTGTATGCTAGGAATTTAAACTGTGAAGTAGTAGGAATAAAATAGTTTGTAACATATTCGTTTACTCTATGATACATAACTTTTTCAAAAATCTTTGAGAATGCAGAAGTGTAGACAATCACCGCTCATTTTTTTACTTACAGGATTCTCAAAGAGTTTTGACAGTCATGTATCGTAGAGTAATAAAACATGTTACGTACTATAATATTCCTAATACTTCATAGTTTGGATTCCAAAATGAGTAATCAACAGACATGGATGGCTATGTATTATTTTTTAAATACTGTAACACATTTGAAGAACTGAATAATAAAATGATTGCTAGAGCAATTTTTTGTGACTTTGCAAAGGCATTTCACTGTGTTAACCATGAATTAATGTTAAAAAAGAATAATGATATACATGAAACCGTAGGTAATGGAGCGTCCATAAACTACGTAGTTCCATTTTAGCCACCTAACAACCCCCCCCCCCCCCCCGTCCCCTCCCGTGTAGCCCAACGTAGCTTTTGCCTCTATCGCTCCCTCTCCCCTCCGCCTCCTGCTTTTTTTCCATATTGATTCCAGAAGACGTTTTCTCTTGTAAAAATATCGTAAATTACATATGGAGATAGTTAAATGCTGTTTTGTGTATTGTACCTTATTTTAACTGTGACAAATAATGTGAATGAAAAGCTACGTGTCATGGCTCTGAAACATCCCCACGTAGCCGAGCGTTGCTTTCCAGCCAACCCCTCCCCTCCTAGACCGAGCCACGCAGTTTATGGACGCTCTCTAAACGGAAGACCGATTGCAAAAAGTCTCCCTTTTTTGTTTCTAAATCGTTTCACCAGAATGGGAGGAAATAAAACATCGCATTCCACAAGGTTCTGTCCGGGACCCCTTCTGCTTTTACTGTACATCAACTACCTTCCTGGAAACAGCCAACCAGACTAAGCGTGAGGGAAGTAATTTAAAGTCAGTGAGTGGGAGAGCGTCAAAATAGGTGAACTTTGCATATGAATTACGTTCAGATTAAGAACAGAAACAAAACAAAATTTAATGTGTTTGCTAAGCTTGATGATGATATCTATGCATAACAGAAATTTGAGACATGCAGCTCCATCCAGACCGAAGATATTAAGGCACAAAAAAGGCCGGAATCGCTTCGAGAAAAGTGGCGCAGTTGACTCTACTTGAAGGGCGCACGAGAAGGTAAAGTAGATTCAGTCATCTCATAAAGGAACTTCAAAAAATTCTTAGATTCGTTTCGAATTTTACACACAGCATAGAGAAAGAATTACAATTCAGCTTAAGTTTTTGGACTTAATACAAGGAAAAATAGAAAGTATAATGTCTCAATGAGGATGCTAGTCGACCGGAAGAATACAAGACAGTATAGTAAACGTAAGACTGGTGCGAGTTATAATACTTGGAAGAAAAAACTTGCTTCTCACGAAGACAGTCACTTTAGGTTAGAGAAATTTTATTATATGCTTCCTGAACATAGTTTTTTCTCTTAAATTAAGCGTTACGTAGGTATAGGTACGAAGTATATTTTCCCACTGGTCCTAATTCTTCTGCTGCAGTTATGTTAAAACTTTCTGAAACGTTTATCTGGTACTTCTTGTGCGACACATAGATTGTTACTGGAGAGCACTCCTCAAAAAAGATAATTTAGAGTGGAAGAAAATAGCGATTGCTCAACACCAAGGTCAATTAACAACTGTGATGTTAACATCATTGCTTCATCGAACAATGAGTATGATGAAACAATAGCGCGGCGTGTAGCAAATACATTAAAATTAATTTGAATATATGATATAAACGAAGTAATATGTATTTAAATAGCATTTTTGAATTAAAAAAAAATATGGGGCTAGTCCCGTTGGGACATGTCACATTATTATAGAATCAGCTAGTATATTCCTGAAACATTTCTTTATGCTATCTTAGTTATAAATCAACGACTGAGAATGGTATTTTAAAATAATCTGATTCGATGACGTATAGAATCTGAGCTGAATGTACACAGTGGTCTGGAAGCTCAGAGCATAAGCCGCCCAGGTTCGAATACCGCTGAGGCCAAAATTTTTACGAACTTTGCTTTGTTCATTTGAATGGGACGCTCCGTGGTTTTGATTTCACATTAAACTACAGGTTCAGACTCGACAGAGCTGGAATGTGCTGTCACCAGTTTTAAAAACCATGCCAATTTTACTTTCTTGCCATCTTATAAAATCAGTTTATCGACCAACACAGTACAAAACTGAAGTGGAGTACGAAATCAAAAAAATGAAATCAGTATCATACGGTGGGCAGTTGGTAGCATCTGTGTCCTCAGAGGAACTTCACTAATTTGGGATGATGATAACAGTTTTAAAAAACAATTGCCCGAGGCCGTGGCTGTCAGCCAAAGATAACAGACCTTATAGTAGACCGACATTTTTTCTTCTTTAACAGTAAAACAAACGATGCTCAGAAACTGTGATGTTTATGAATTCTATTGTCGATTCACTCCGTAGACCTGTGATGGGCTAACTAATCTTGCGTTAGTGTTTCCATATTAACCTAACCGAGGAATCTTGTTCTTGTGTGGAACTGTTGCCTTAATTTGTCCCTTGCTCAGCCCACTAAGAATAGATCGGATGCATAGAAGATTTTAATGATTAATCATGCCAAGGAGATAACAAAAAACAAAATTATTTATTATAAAAGATAATTACTATTTGTGAAAAATAAAATTGACAATCAGGTATTCAGTCACGTGACCGCGAACGCCAATAAGAAAGAATTGCGTCACGCCACCCGAAACGCCAAAGTTGTTGACATTTTCGTGGAACAGAACAGGTTACTTGGTAAATGATTCATTTATAGCGACTTTTGTCACGTTAATACAATTTTTCTCAGTTATATGCTGAAAAACAAATGTAATTTTCTTGAATCTGCAGATAAACTATGAGCATCTTCCGACCTTGCAAGTTTTAACCACTTTTTCCGTATCTGTTCATTGTTTGGAACATATATGAATAACTTGTTTGGCGTTTTTATTGTTGTGATTTTACACTAGGGCACTACACAATACTTATAAAACCGAGGAATTCATTTTCGATTAAAGAAAACTGACACCTGCCATATACGACTGTTTTGTTTCGGGTGGCCTGACGTCATTCTAGACGTCATGACAGTCTTGAGCATTTTAGAGGTAAATTTACATTCGTTTTTTAAAATGTAAAATACATAAAGTAAATGTTTAATTTTTGAAAAAATAATACGTTTCTTGAGTAAAATAGATAATAAGGTCAAGTATTAACCTATTTTTCAAATTTAGTCAATTATCCAGTTGCTCCGTTAAGCCGTGTATCTGAACTTAATCTACGGCATTATGAATATAAATGTTCTGTTCACTGTTTTATTATTATTGTGGAGTTTTTACTTCCGTTTATTGATAGACTGTACTCAGCTCTCTTGGATGATGCCTTCACCAATTCTTCTTTTGCAGACCCTATTTTTTTTTTGTTAATGATCTGATCATCTTTAAATTAATAATAGCATTCGTTATTTGGGGCTCTGCTTTTATCAACTATCTCTTTCTATAAATAGTTTGTTCGCTGCTACTTGTAAGTAGCCAGTCAGTATAGACTTTTGAAACATCCATTTTCACGCGTCAGCTACATATCCAAGTAAACACACTTTCCGAAGTCAAGCTGCTTTTTACAGCACAATTTTATTTTACCGTCATATTAAATGAGCGAATGAAATGAAGCATTGTGACAATACCCAACCGCATTTCATCCGCCTCTTTGTGAGATTTGTCAGCCTTGGCACATTTGACGAACCTCTTGTTATAAAATGAATACAACCCTTATCCAGTGGAATAGCTTAATCCTATTGTGTGGTTTTTTGTGTACAGAGGCAACAATAACTGAGATAGCTGCTTAACTGGAGCTCCTTCCTTTCACATAAATAATGAATGCTTTCTCTCTCTAGCTTTGGCAGGGCATGCGATCAGGACGTGCTGCAGTTCCTAAGCATCTCCATAGAATAGGCGTGGTTAACAATCCATTGTGAGACTGTGAGTAATAGATCTAAATCACTTCAATTTGGGTAACAAATTCTAGACACAGTAACAGAGTTTCTGTCTGACTGTCTGGTGATAGTAAACCTCTTTATTGTACAGTAATGACAAATTACTTTGCAGGATATTTACAGCACTGATTGAAGATAGTAGTATTCGGATTTAAGAACTAAAATTTGGTATATCAGAAAACTATTATTTGTGTTTAGCTGTTTAAAGATTTGTTTTGCTATAGGTGACATATATCAGAATGAAAGTTTTTCTGAATGTATGGTTATAAGATTATTTATTATGTAACCAAATACAAAAAAAAAAAAATCTTTTATCGTCATCACAATCCTTATGACTAGTTGCGACTTAATTTATTCATTTTTACTGATATTGTTCATTGCTTTATTGAGAGTGCTTCTGAAATTTGTTCTAGCCATTACTTTGTTTAGCACAGGTACGCTATTAATATTCCCATTTACACTATTTTTTACTTAATTATCAATTTCATAACCTCTTGTAATGTTCACATCCTTATTTCATCAAAGCTACTTAAAATTACGGTTTACTAGTTTCCATCACTTACAGAACATAAGTGAATCTGAGGTTCTTATGCTTAGAATGGAGCCAAGGAAATCGAGGCGAAACAGAGAAATTGCATTTCGAATGACTGTATATCCTTTGATCCATCTAAATCTAGAACTATATCAAACGAATGTTATTCCGATTTCAATGAATAGAATACTTCAGACCCGATTATTAGCTCAACATAATTAGTTCAAAAATTGCGTGTATTTGTCTATAATACAATGTAGGCTAGTATCAGTCGGTTTATTTCCTTTTATTACTTATTTGAATTTAAACATGGGAGTCTCCTGCAGTGTGTCAGCTGAGAGCGCAGATGTGTTCGTCGTGCGTCATATAGTCACGCCCACCGCAGCTGCAAGGAAAAGTGGGTCTGTGAGTAGGAAGGTCGCTGGCGTGTGACGTCAAACATCTTGGAATCGACACACCGTAAGCTCGTTGCATCAGGCAGCCATTTTACCATCTCCCGTCCGTTCATGTGAGACTAACCAGTTGACTGCAGTCAGTAAGCAAAACATGAAAGAATGTGTAAATGAATTAATAAAGTGTAGAGACAACTGCTGAAAGAATATAAGGAAAATTGATGAAAAAGTGACTGAAAGAAAATGTTACCCTTGTGAAAGTAGGTCACCAATTGTAAAATTAAATGAGGTAGACGAAAACCTAAGGCAATATAATACTGATGCCAGAATTTGAAAAAAAAGAAAGGAAAAAAAAAAGAGGTTCAGGAACAATTTAAACAACTTTTCAGATCCGATTTAAGCCCATTAGGAGAGCATTAACTTGGTGTTGAATGTATAAGCATACAATTCAGAAAAAGGTTATTAGTGATGAAAAGTTGTTCCAATCTGTGTTTATAGGAAAAGTTGAATCGGTAATGGTTAAAACACCCAAGAAGAAAGAAGGAGAATCTTTGAATAGCTCGTTGACAGAGAACTTGATTAAATCTAATCCTGATGCTACGGATATTCAAAATAACAAAAATCAATTTCGGAAAAGGTGAAACACACAATTTCTGAATATTTTTTTAGTTGTTTTGTCGATGATAATAGTAGTATAGATGCACGAGTATGGTACCATGCACTAAGCCAGCGAGACACACATGTTCGGCGATAACAGTAATCAAAACAGTTGGCCTGAGATATACCAAACACACTCCAATATAAACACTGAGTGCTATAGGAAAGCTACAGTAGGGCATGGGTGAGTATAATGTTACTGGATTCAATCGTAGGCCACAGTGTACCGGACAGCTTAATTAGGGCCTACTGCCTTTACACCATTTTACTTGATCGCATAAGGAAATGCGTTGGACCTTCCCTTCGCCTCAACACACACAAAAATACACTCACATACTTTCACGATTCGCAGTGGCAAGCTTTCGTAGATTAGAGTGTCGTTATTGACTTCAACACTAAAAAGAGAGAGAGAGAACGATGCATTTCGTTTTAAATTATTAGAATATTCTTTTACTGTAGGATATTGCCCTACAACTACCATCTGCCTTAGAAGTCTCGTTTCGGACATCCTCTTCACATGCGCAAAATGAAGAAATGGTAACTGCGACGAGATGATGAAAGGTGATGCAGAGGTTTAGTATAGTTAGTTAGCTGGAACGACACCGGATATGTATGTATTGCGTCCAATCTAGATTGATTCCTTGTATGTCGATTGTATCGACGTTACTTTTTGCCATAGATGAGTTTTTCCTATCGAAATACGCTTTCAGTTTACGATGCGCGAGATACAACGCCAAGAGTGGAAAACTACAGCCAAGGAAGTCCCTCCACAGTCCGCGAAGTACAGCTCCGCCTTTCAATTCGCGACCTCGGCTCAAGGTTGTTAACACCGCTTTCTTCCTTTTCCTCTAGAGGTGATCAGTTTGCCTCATATTACAACAGCGAGTACAAAGAAACATATTGCAGCACAAGACAAGTGCTTGTAGGCAAAGTAAATGAAAACTAGCACGTTCAACTATAGACTACGTGATCCGTGCGAAAATTTTGCAAGTGATATATGAGAAATAGCGAGGTTGGTGGTTTGTAATAGGATAAAAGAAGAACCGGCTCATTTGCATCAATTTTTTGTTTGTCAACTGAAACATGTACAGCAAAACATTTTCAAACAATTAGTAATGCTGAAATGTTTCCCCAACAGAAACAAAGATATCCGAAAAGTTCTAGAAAACACTCACAGTTTATCAATATCTCTGTTATTAGTCGTGCTGCTATCTAGCGGTAATATGATCACTCCTTATCGACGTCAGCGAAGCCTAGCAGCTTGATTCTGGCCACGTATTCGGGAGGACGCGGGTTCGAATCCCATTCCAGTCATCCAGATTAGGGTTTCCCATGGATTTCCCAAATCACTCCAAGGCGAATGCTGGGATGTTTCTTCGATATGCCATGGCTGAATTCCTTTCAGTTAATTACCCCCAGTTCTATCCCGCCTCTAATGATCTCGGCTAGCTTAAGGCAATATGAAAAAAAAAAACATAGAAACCTAGTAGAACCACCGCATACCGGTAACCTTGACTGTCATAATTTTTCCATTTACGGCTTGAATCTCGAAAATTTTCTTTCTTAATTAATGATGTTACAAAATGGAGAACTTAATCTTTAAAATGATACCTCATTTTGGTTAAGTATGAAGGGAGAGAGGTGTCTAGCACAAAATTACCTTTTAGAAATAATATATGATATTAGTAATCCAGACCAACCTTTTTTTGTTTTAACTAACCGTTTGCCAATGTATTATCCCTTCTGAGGTGGAATTTTAATTCATTGGGAAAATTACTAAGATTGAGGCCTTGAAATCAATTTTACTTGGATAGTTAATTTACAATTCAATCCCACTTTGTGGTAAGAGTCGCTAAAATCCCGGACTGTGTCTATGCCGAACACGGAGTTAACTAGTCCAAGTCTCAGTGGTGGAATGAATTTTCATTATTCAGGGCTTATCCAATAGGGTAGGAGAGGTGGTGGTTCATAATTATTAATCACTAGATTGAGTTATAACTCGTGGTTAAATCCCTAACTTCTCACCTCGTCCTTCGATGGGGGATTGCCGTGTAGGTGTGGCTCGGAAGCATATGTCTGAATATGGTGACTCAACACTCACACCATCCCAGTCACCAGCAAAAACTTGGTGACGGGAAAACACAGAGTTAAATCTCCGCAACACGTTGTAATGTACGAATAACACCCTTACATCTGACCTTCCTTGTCCGAACACCGCATTCCACCGGATAATTCAGAAAGGTTCGACCATACTTGCAAAATAGCTGAACCTGGCTCTTGTATCTGTTGCCGGATCATTGCATTTTTCTACACGTAAGCCTAACAGCATATTTCAACGATATCTGTAATCCGAAGGTTGTTTAGGTCCTACTGGCAGAGGAGCGCTCGGCCTAATATTGGAGGTAGACATTTAAATTTAGGTCTTCTATGGTTTTCCCGAAATCAATCGAGGCAAATGTCTGTATGGTTCCTTCATAAGGCTACTGGCGAATTCGTCCCCTTTTCTGTACCAGTCCTTTCGCGTCTCTAATGATCTCGACGATGCTTTAAGTCATAAGCAAGGAAACAAATCATACATATGTTGTCTGTGTATAGATAACTATGATGAGTGTCGTTATATGTAGTGTGTTGTTTTGTGTGCATGCAATAGTGAAACCCAGTGCAGGCCCGTTCAGACCTGCTCTTCCGAAAGACACCACAATGCGTCCGACTTTTACTTCCATCAGACGAATGAGTCACGATCAATAGCGGCGTATGGGCTCACTCGATATGCACTGGGCAGAGTTTTAGAATTTCACTCATTTCTTTTGAACACTAATGATGGAAATCTTGCAATACCGTGTTCCAATGGTGACTGCGCACGTAATGGTGCCACGATGCGGCATGTATTTTAGCAAATATCATCTAATTAAATATTATGTACTTAATTGTTAAATAGATTTTTCCCTTACAGATTTTTGTTCGAATAAAACTGTTTCGTCGTGCCTCAGAGATAGAGTTTGTATTTCTGCTTTGAATCTCCTTGTTTGTATGAAGAGAGATTACTTATGGAGTAATGCAATTCAATATGGTCCCTTGGTTACGAAACTAAGTTCTTATTACATGCAGCATAATATATAGCTTTAAGATTATAGCATTGACGGATCACAACACTGCGCTGTGACTTCTGTGTTTCAGAGTGTGCGCCAACAGTAATTTTCTTGATGCAGATTCCCAAAAGCTCCAATATTTAGAAACGGAATACAGCACTTGAGGAAGTAAATGAATTATTATAATAAATACGACGTAATGTAACCATCTTTTGAATTTATTATTCATGCTCACCTACACTCTATAGTAAATGTTTCTTTCTCTCTTCGAGCAGAATAGTGAAAATAACAAATAAATAAATGTTAAATCGATATTAGATATTGCATTCCACCGCTTTCAAGGAGTATTCAAACATGAATTGTTGAAATTCCGAAGACGCTATCTTTTTGTTTTGTTTTTAAATTAATGGAGTGGTAGACAAGAAGATTTCAGTTAGGGATTTTCTCGAGGAGAAAGATCAGAGAGAAAGAGAAATACAGCAGTTCTTTTAATTAGATATCCTCAGAGTATATAAAATGGTGGCTGACATAATTACAAAAGGTGGAATATGGAATATTTAAAATAATAAAGAGCAAAACGAATAGAAGGGATGAGGATTCTTTCCTGGAATCAAAAAGGGCTGGGTTAATTTAACTATCGGTCAGGTAGGAGCATGTATCTAAACACATTTTGACTACAACTATGTGTGATACTTGAAGAAGACCTGAAAATTATTACATATGATCTGAGCTTTGATTTTCTTGTCAAAGAAATGGTTCGTTTTATTATTATTATTACTTAGAGAATAAAATTTTGTGTAAAAAATTTCACTGAAGCAAGCAATGAAAACGTAGAACCTTTAAGATTTTAAACCCGATAGCTAGTTACTCCTCCTTGGGGAGCTCTAAAAATGGAAAATCTACGATGAATGTGTAAGGCCTGTTCCGGTTATACATCCCTGGTGGCGCACATTTTCCTAACGGACTGGCAAAGTGCGCAAGTGACGCAGCGTCATACCTCACAGGTCAACGCTCCGAGAGGGACAGTGGGGGGACTGATGAGCCAACAAATGCTTTGTCTCCTTTCCAGGGCTCTTGTTTATCGCTGTTCAATTATATTCCATACTCAGTATTAAGGTACGTTCTACTTTATATGCTAAGTTCGTCTCTGTCTCTCTTTAATAGTTTTAAGTCTCTTTAAACTGAACAGAAATTCCTAAAAAATTTGCAGAACGAAACCTTAAGGTCATATAAGGGTCGGGTTCGTATTTCAGTCAGATCAGGAACCTGTGACCCTAATGATTCATTGTTGGTCCGAAAAAAACTAATTTTTTGTTACTATTAGAGTCTGTGCAGTACATTTTTGGTTTAAATAGACCCTAAGAGTTGCGTCCAGCATCAGACAAAGTAGTAATAAATAAATTCGTTGTCTGAGATCTATTCTAGACCTAAAAGACGATCACAGATTTACACCTAGCAGTCTGTGATCAAATTCGATACTACTTAAGACACAAATCCGTAGGTGTAATTCCCTCCTTCAGATCCTACTGGTATATTGTTATACTTCATATTTTTTGCAGATGGTTGCAATGAAAATTCGACTTCATCGTGATTTAATAGTTGGTGTAATTTCTATTATTTTGTGCTTTTTATTCAGTATATGTCTCTCAAAGTACCTAGAATCATAGGGGTTTAATTTTTATACACTCGTCTGCTAAATTAGGAAGGAAATATAAGTGGCACAGTAAAAGTTGGTAAAAGAAGAAAATTCATATGGTTGAGAGATGCCAAGGGTTGTTGAACCAGCAAGTTACTTGTTATTTAGATTCGCCGAGCGTAACTGTGCTGTTGTTGCTTAGTCTACAGTTTTACGTGGAATCCAAATCGTGGAGCAACCTAAGCATAATTCACAAGAACAAAGAAGGCATTGTCAGAGGCTTAAAGAAGCCAGCCAGCGAAATTATCGAGACTAGAATCCGATCTGGGTATCTGCAGATTCTTAGTCACGTACCTTCACCACAAAGCTGTTGGAGTGTTCTGATGGCTGCTACCGAGCGTGGTAGGTGAAAGGTTAACGCTCTGGCCTCGCATTCGGGAGGACGTGGGTTCGAAATTCCGTCCAGTCTTCCAGATTTCGCTTTTACATGATTTCCCAAAATTACTCCAGGTGAATGCCGGGATGGTTCATTCAGAAGGCCATGGCCGAATTCCCTCCCTTTCCTGGCCCCCAGTCCTTCCTCGCCCCCAAGGACATCAACGTCGACGATGCATAAAGCCATATAAACATAATATCTGATGGCTGCTGTTTTAGAGCTTCGTGATTCGTCTGCATTGCGTTACTCGAGTTAGTAATTAAGCTTAGGAATTTGTCATGTCATGGTATTATGATACTATTCTTATACTTACATCAAAATCACTTCAGTAAAATTAAAATATCTTGGATTATTTCCGTTAGGTTTTATGTAAGTGGTGTAGTATATTGAGAGATTTTAGCTATAATATATTCTAACTTTCGCTCGGGATAATTTTTCTCAAGCTGCAGCTATGTAATGTAATTCCACCCAACGAAGCAGAGCTCAAGGTTGGGCAAAGTCACTTCCCGTGGGAAGCAGTCCCCCTACCAGGGTAACCCCGAAAGCCCTTAGCCAGGGATTTTAGACGAATAGGACTAGGTCACCTGACTTCTCCCCACCACGTTTCTACTCTGTAGAGCGCAGTCGGGAGCAGCCTCCAGGGGCAGTCGATTCGCCGATTCAAAGGATGGACCACGTCGCCATACGGCATGCAGATTTTATTAGGTAATGGCTAATGCAAGTTATACCCTCTGGCTGGCTGAGAAAGAATATCCCGAGTGGCAGGATTTTATTAGTAAGAGATGCCTTTTATGAGAGTTATTTTATGCAGTAGATTTCGATTATTTCAAGTGTATGTCTATGTGCCCAATTTTTACTGAAGTATTAAAGTCACTCCATTCTTTCAACTACATGTTTTCATTTGTATCGCTGATTCCTGCTCATTACTAGCTTTAAGTGTGGGCAGAACGTAGTCACTCTGATCCTAGGGCCACATATCTTCGAAAGCTAATCGAGGAGTGGTTGATCAGAGACGAATCCAAACTTCGGCTGTGGTGATTTGCCGCTCAGTTACTACAGGGGGCGTCCATTAATGACGTGAGATGAAATAGGGGGGAGGGGAGGTGTTCGGCGAAATCTCACCAAGGGAGGGGAGGGGGTCGACGGAAATCTCGCATAATATTTTTAATCATAAAAAAAGGGTCTCAAAAAGAGTGAGGTTCCCCTTAAGATCTCACGTCATCATAGGAGGGGGGTCGGACCAGATCTCACCAAATCTCACCACGGGGAGGGAGGGAGGGTCCAGAATTCCGTAAAAAAAAACACGTAATTAATGGACGCCCCTTCTGTTTTAAGGTGGATTCCCACGGCGCGTGATTTTGTTGACCGCGCCGAATCAGCCGAAGTGTAGGGATCAGCACGCGCCACAGGTTAGCCCTCGCCGCCTTCCAACCACATTGCCTAGTGCCGTTTCAGCTACCCAGGCGTTTGATCTTTACGGAATGGGTGACGGATACAGGCGCGCCATCCCTGCCACTACAGGCGGGACCCTAAGCACTGCTCGCTCTTTGTAGCTGGACCGGCCCTGCCGGCAAATGCGCGGGCAGAGGGAAGAAGCTAGCTTTACTCAAAATTTATTCTGTATAGGAATACTTACCGTATAGCTGCGGTAAATTTCGTGAAGTTGGATGTAGTATTATGTTTAACGATCTGTCCGTAAGAGAATTAAGTGCACTTCCTACAGAAATAATAGTAGGGCCTACAATCTTTATCATTCGATTTTCACATTTATTGATATATAGAATGCAACAATGACTTGTTTGACTCTCAAGCATTGTATCTACACGGATTTAGTCCTGCAGATAAAGGACAAACTCACTGCTTCTTGAGGCTAAAGAAGGAATGAATATATATTTCAGTATGAATTGAGCTAGAGTGTACATGCAAAATGATGTAAGGTAAGCGCACCATTAATCGTCACCATATTTTTTAATTATTTTTTTTTATTATTTTCGAAGCCTTTGACTATAACTATGCATTCTAAAATAATTGTCTGCATTCAGATATATCTATTTCATTAGAGATCAGTTGCTGGTAAATTGTTAGTAAACATATACTATATAATAAGATTTAAGAAAAGGTGTGTCTCAACTTTAAATTTACTCCAAAAAAAGTAATTACAATGTATATTACTGACGGTGGAGATGCGACAATCGCAAAATTTGGGATTTTTGCCTGTCTGTGTATTCGCGCATCACGCAACAACTAATAGACGAATTGTAAGGAAATTGCACGTTACCTTGTCTGTCAGAATATAGAATAATTTTTATCCGGAATTCGCAATAATACAGAGTGCAAATCCGTGAATTTTGAAATCATTGTTTGTCTGTTGGCTCACTGAATGTATTTCAATGAATCTTAGCTTAGTGATAGCTTATGTCATCAGCTAACATATAGGAAACATTTATCTAGATAGTTCACGATGTTACATAAGAAAAAACCATGGGCGCCGGCAGGATTGCTTCTAGGGGGGTGCACCAGGGCTGCACTGGCCCCCCCATCGGCCCAAAAATTTCCGGGCTGGGCGACCTTTTTTTTTAGCTCTACTACTGCCCACACGGCGACCCGGGATGTAGGGGGGTGCACCAGGGCTGTAATTGGTGCTACCCACCCCCTATCGGCCCAAATTTCCGGGCGACCCGGATGTTAGGGGGATGCAAGTGCACCCCCTTGCACCCCCCTCCCGGCGCCCATGGCAAAAACCATGAATTTTGGATTCTTAAAATCTTGTAAATGGATTTCAGGGAAACTGCTTGTACTTTTTGCTTATGTCATGAGTTAACATGTTGATTAGCATCATATTTTGTCCACGATATAGAGACCAAAAATAGTAAATTTTAATTTTTTTATATCCATTTAATATTGTCCACCGGAAACCTTCTCGTAGTCGAAATGCGTACCACGATTAGTCCTACATTTACAGTTACGCGACGATGCGTACTCAACTAGCAACGCTCACTGTTCATAGCAAAGACTTCGTCTCTTACTAGCTGAGCCTGCTGCCTTCTTGTTGATGGACTGTACAACCGCTCGCAGCATGAGTAAGAAACAGCGGCGAGCAGCCACGACCCATTCACCGCCACGCAGCGACGGAGAGAGGACATCCGCGAACCAGCACCCAATGGAGCTAAAGTAGCAGAGATGCTTC
>JARYHS010013631.1:48129474-48537735 GCA_031002005.1 Vandiemenella viatica
CATAACTGAGCAAATTTCTGCCATCAATTCGTTCGCAATTTTTTCAAAAGCAGATAACCACCAAGAAGTCCCGATCAAGTGCATGCCAAAACCGAGCCAAGATGCGCAGGAACAAGTCCACAAACGCTGTCCAATTCATCTAACTCAAACGGAAAGTATAATGTCGCTAACTGAGGTGTTGAATTACAATAACCGTTCTGCCTGATGCCGAGGAATCGGATGCAGAGTTGAAGAAGGGGTAACTTTCTCCAGCTGTGGTGCTCTTACTTGCCTACTTCATCTTCATGGATAGGCCAAAAGGCTGTTTCAACCACCGTATTCTATCTCCCCATGAGTGTCGGACTTAGAACACTATCCATCCAAATACATTTGTGGAAATTCTGTTATTTAAGAAGAAATATTCAGTTGTTGCCAGATTTCCTCATCCCTTCTTTTATCTTCCAATACATATCCTTTTACTGCTCTAAAGAATTTCATTTCGATTACTGTATCTTTTTATATTGTTCCTTATTTACCCACGTTTTACAGCCATGCATCAGAGTCGGTACTGCCATTATTTTATAAAAATTAAGATGCATCTCATCTCATACTTTTCCTTTAACTTCGAATTGTTCCACACATACATTAAAATCTGTGAAGTTTGGACGCAAGATAATTGGCCTCATACAGTGGGTTTTTACAATCTTAGTTCGAGCTTTTGTAATAATATACTGGATAAACTCAACTAACTCTTGATTGCAGTTGAAAAGTTCTCCTCTGAATAAATTACATCCGCCATCTCCATATAAGAGAAAATAACAGAATTATGTTCACAGTACATATCCAACCTATTAAATAATGAGAATTATTTCTAGAAGATTTTTCGGGCATGCATCCGCATGCCGTTGATCATTTTTCAAACGAATTTTCGACAGCGTAACGTGCCATTATTTTCAGGTTACGTCTGCTGACTGGCGTGAGAAGCGCAATGTGAGACGCGACTGCCGAGCTGGACCCGCGGAGGCGATATTTATACCTTTCGTTTCCATCTTCTCCTCTCCCGCCGTAGCGCATCAGTAGCGGTGGTAGGGATGGCACAATCCCAAGCGTTTAGCAGCTTTCTCAAGTCCTGCGTGTCACTTATGTCACGCGAGGTTCACTGGCTCTGATGTTTTCGGAGCCGCTCAGTGCTGGGTTCATGCATATTTGGGAAGTTTGGAACCCATTGTTCTCGTTGATAGGATAATGGAGGATCTCAATAGCTTCTTTGTATACGCATTCCCAAAAGTGGTATGTGTTTTTCAGCACTATCATATCCTCATATTTGATATTATATCGGGTCTCTAAAGGTTCAGCAATGCTTATTTTGACTGTTGCAGTATGTATTGTGTACCATTTACGTTCCATCCAGCACTTTTCAATCTTGTCAACAAGGAAAATGGGTTCCAACTAAGCCAAGCATGGAACCTAGCACTGAAGTGGCTACAAAAACATTAGAGCCAGGGCACGTGCATGACGAAGGTGTGGCACAAACTGCAGACCACTGCTCGACGCTTGAGAATGTGCCACTTCTACCAGCGTTACCGGCTCGCTGCGGCGGGAGCCGAGGGGATGGAACGAAGGGTATAAATAATCGCATCCGCGGGTCCAACACGGCAGTCGCGTCTCGTACTTCGCCCCTCACGCCAGTTAGCAGACATAACCTGAAGATGATGGCTGTAGAAAATTCGTTGAATAACCATCAATTAATCCGACCGTATGCCCGAGAAATCTTCAAGCAGCAGATTGCATAATGAGAATTATTGTTAAAGTTCACAGTTCGTTTAACGAAATCACTACTTAAATTTTGCCAAAATCACCACCGGAATTTAATAGCTCAATTTAAACAATGAAACAATTACATACAAAAATATAATGTTCGTGGGTTCGCTGCCGGATGATAAAAGATGAGCTACAGCTCTCGCTGTCACAGACTGAAGGCCCAGTTAATGCCCGGATACGCTAGGGGACGAATGTGACACGCAACACTGAGTCGGGGTGACGCTGCAACGTGCCCCGCTGTGCCACAATGTTGTGTGCAACATTTTGCGCAACAGCTACGTGCCGCGGGGCATGTTGTGTGTTGCCCTTCCAGAGCGAAAACATCGCGCGTCAGACCCGCGTCATTTGTACTCGAGTGTAGTAGTGGACGCAATGTGCCATGTCAGTGTTTTGGGCAACGAAATGCTGCTTCAACTATCGAGCTGTACCAGAACTATGGTTTGTTGTGGAGCACTTCAAACCGTGATCATTAACATAAAGAAAAGTGACGAGTAGGAGGATATTACCAATGTTATAAAATTACCAAGAAAAGAAATAGAGGACAAAATTCATATCCTCTGCTACAATTTATTCGTGAAAAAGAGAAGTTAGCATCTACGAAAACTTCTGGTAGCGGACGAGATGTGAATTCTAGTGCATGGTTTGCGTACGAGTGCGATATCAATCAGAGATATACAGTAGTACTGCATCAGTAATATCGGGCATTCGGGGAGGACGGCGGTTCGAATCCCCGTCCGGGCATCCAGATTTGGGTTTTCCATGGTTTCCCCAAATCGCTCCAGGTGAATGCCGGGATGCTTCCTTCAAAAGGCCATGGCCGAATTCCTTCCCATTCCTTGCCCCCCATCCTTTCCCGTCTCTAAAGACCTAGTTGTTATAGGAGACGTTAAGCAGTTAAAAAAAAAAAAAAAAGTAATATCGGTTCAGAGCTTTTCGATGAGCACTTTGAACAAATAGTTTCAGACATGGACTCGTCAAACACCCAATAATTTCAAATTCTTGACCAATACTCATATATTGATTCCTATTGATATTAAATAAATAAAAACATTTATTTGTAAAAATTAAATATATTTTTATTCACTCACAATTTCAATACATTTATCAGTTTCTTAAATACTTCTGGTAGTATTCTATCGATCAGTAGCCCTTGACACTCTAAAAATGTACGATAAGGAAGCATAGGAGTCTCCAGCAGACAGGTATTTCAATGTAATTCCAAGTATGATATGAGGAACAAGAGCGTTCCGTAATATTGTATCTTGTTTGGAAATGACAAGTACAATCATCTGTAACAAAGTTTCAAATTCAGATGTTGACGTTCGAGTAAAATTTCCAAATGATCCGTCAGACGGATGGTCACTCATTATGTTAACTCTTCTTTCCCATTGTCTCGCAGTACGTAATTCCGCATATACCATCTTCTTTTTCTTTTAAGTTTCGCTGAAGAACAGCAATAATCAACGCAACCTCCTCGGGCAAAATTTCTACTGACAAGTGTGACTGCAAAATGTTCCGCAACAGTGTTTCCGGGAGTTGTCCGACATGCCGCGCCACATGTCGTGCAGCATGGCGCTCGATTTATCCCCTAGGGCCTAGTGTATCCGGGGCTTTACACTAGGCGACAAATGTGACGCGCAACACTGAGTCTGGGTGACGCTGCAACGTTCCGCGCTGACCCGTAACGTTATGTGCAACATCTACGTGCCGCGGAGCATGTTGTGCGTTTCCGCTTCCAGAGCGAAAACATAGCGCGTTCAGTCCTCCGTCATTTGTACCCGAATGGATTGTGCGCAACGTGCCATGTCAGTGCTGTGGGCAAACGAAATGCTGCTTCAACTAATAGAGCCGTACCAGAATTATGGGTTGTTATGGGACACTTCAAAACCGGGATTATAAAAACAAAATAAAGAAAAATGACGCTCGGGAAGATATTGCCAATGCTCTAAAATTACCAAGAAAAGAAATGGAGGCCAAAGTCCATACCCATCGCTCACAATTTATTCGTGAAAAGAAGAAGTTAACATCTGCGAAACTGCTGGTAGCTGACGAGATGATGTGAATCCTAGTGCACAGTTTGCGTATGAGTGTGATATGAATCAGGGATGTAGTACGGCATCTAGTAACATCGGTTCAGAACATTTCGATGAGCACTTTGAACAAACAGTTTTAGACATGGATTCGTCGAACACCCAATAATTTTAAATTTTGACCATTACTCACATATTGCAGTCTGAAGTTTCCGATTCCTATTGATATTAAATAAATAAACATATTTATTTATAAAAATTAAATATGCTTTTAATCACTCACCTTTACTAATTTTCAATAGATCTTTCAGTTCCTTACAAACTTCGGGTACTATTCTACAGATCAGTTGTCGTGACACTCTAAACGTGTACAACAAGGAAGCATAGGAATCTCCTGGTAAACAGGTATCTCAATGTAATTCCAAGTCTGATATGAAGTTTCACATTCAGATGTTGACATTCGAGTAAAATTTCCGATTGATCCGTCATACATTCGAAAGTCATTCAGAATATTAACTCTTTTATCGCGTTGTCTCTTAGTACGTAATTCCACATCTACCATCGTCTCTTTGTTTTAAGTTTCGTTGAACTACTTGATATAAGTATGTACGCAGCACTAATTTACGAAACCTCCTCGGGTAACATTTCTACCACAACTGACTAGTGTCTCTGCAAAATGTTCCGCGACACTGTCCCAGGGAGTTGTCCAGCGACTTGTCGCGCGGCATGTCGCTCCATTTGTCCCCTAGTGTATCCAATGCTTGAACTTCAGACCTGAAGATGACGACAGAGTTCGTCACCGAAAGCTCGTCTTTCATCGACATCATCGGTCATCCCGCAGCGAACCCACGAAGATTATATTTCCGTGACACGCCGGGATAGCTTTCGTTCACACATTAATTACATAAAGACTTCTAGCTTCTTTTATTACAGATTAAGTACATACTTCCAATTTACTAGACAATCGAACACGCAATGGCCGGTCTAGAAAATCTGTAGAAACTTATTAAATTCGCCAGTTTGTCCAGTTATAATCTGAAACGAGCATGTAATACACGAAAATACTCATAAAAATAGGTTCTATACTTTCGAGATATTTTCAATCAATGTAAACACTTTTAAACTAAATTTCACTCCTATCTGGAAACTTAACTGGCACAGATTGGCTCCCTCACTTTGCAATGGAGATCTGACAAAAATTTCAGAACGGAGGGTTTTTATAGGTTCCTGTATAATATACATCATTATTCTATATTTTCCGTAAATAATTAACTTCATCAAAATCAACTTACTTTCTATCACAAATTAAACAAATGATTCAGAATAATGCTCATTAATTTAGCGAGTTAAACAATCCCTTAACTAATGTTTCCAGTTTTAATAATTTATGTTCAAATCTTTCCCACATAGATAAACTACTGTTTGTGAAATTGCTTCACTATGAGAAGACATTTGGTAAGAATAAAATTTATTTCACGTATTAGGGAAATAACAATACTCAAATGATTAAAATTACAGAACTGTACATGCACTTTCACTGTAAGAACTCAGTATGGAGTGAAGTTGTTTCTTTCTGCAATCAGAATCTCTATACATCATGGCATGGAATCAAAGAAACCTGGATATGCTTCTGGTGAGCAAACTTCCAAACAGTTTGTAGGTTTCTCCACAAAGCATCAACAGTGGTTGCAATGAGGACCAGAAGGAACAAGTTGCTGACCAACTATATCGCAGACATGTCCGATGGGCATCATGTCAGGCCAGGGAAGCAGTCGTACCTGTCGTCCCTTGAAGAATGTTTCACAGTCATCGCCACATGTGCTGAAATAGGCATATCTTGTTGCCTATAGGAGGGGCAGTGCCTTGGTCTCTAAAACCTTTCTAAATTACTGGTTGCTGTTCAGATTGCCCTCAATACACTTAACAGGCCAGATTGCATACTATAGCCAATGGCGATCCAAATCAACACACAATATCAAGGATGATATCAACCATATAAATGGTGTTAATTATGTCAAGTTCTTTGGTTTCACTATAGACTGCTGTTTACATTGGATAAACATTTAAAAGTTACAGCTTCTAGAGTATGCAAATAGATCTGTATGTTAAGAAGACTGAAGTCCATGGTTAGCAAAGGTCTTTTGAAAAAGGGTTTATTATGCTCAAATTCATAGTCATTTATCATATGAGCAATACTGTGGGGACGTCAGTCTTCTGCTTTAAGGTTACTCAGACTTCAGAGAAAAACAGTGAGAATTGTAAGGTAACCTTTCTTCTCACAGTTGTTGAAAAATATTTTTGTTCATTTTGGTATAATGACTTTACATGCTATATTTATCTTTCAGTGCTTAATTAAGAAAAACTATGAGAAATATGAAGTGTTAGGTGTGAATACAGTTGCACTCAAAAAACTTTTTACAATGCATCAATCAAGCTTCTTAAAGCCATACCAAAAAGAATGAGTTTATTTTCAATTAACATGTTCAAGAATGTAATAAAAAATTACTTATTAATAAATATATATATATAAAATTGAAGAATTTTACTAAATAGCAGCTAATATGTTGTAAAATTTTAATATTTATAAATCATTGATGTATTAATTTCTATTTACTTTGTAATGCTACAGATATTCTCTGTGATTTTCTACAATAAAACTACAACTACTTCTATGTACTCTGGTGTCTATTACATCTAGACTTAATTTTTTAATGACAATCACATAGAGCCAGATAAACCACCAGCTCATATAAAAAAAAATTATTAATTTTTTATTTTTTCAAAGAATGTATTGGCTATTTTTAATTCAATATAGCACACAAATTCTCCCAGTAATTCTTTATTTTCCCATTATATCTACAACCAGGCTGTTCCCACTTAAGCATTAAAATCACCAGCCACTGTTAGAAGATCATTTTTACTAATTTTGTCTACCACTATTTGAAAATTTTCACAAAATTGTTCATATATATATATATATATAGGGCGACTAGAGTTTGGTTACCTGTCTTTACTTCCATTCATTGAATCAAAATCCTTTCTTTTTTATAATGTAATTTTCCTCAATTTAATAGCTTCCCAAGAATTTTCATTTCTGGCATCATCATATTGAATGTATGTGTTTACCTTTAGTTTCTTTGACAGAGAGTATTCAGATTTCTAATTTTGTTTTAAGCAATTTTACTTTTGTCATTACATTCCTAAGTTACAAATCACTTTTACACTTATGATAACATGTATACTGGGATAATTATTTTAACATCTAACTCATTTATGTTGACATTAATTAAAAAAATACCATCTTGTACTTCATGTGACTAAAAATACCGACTTCCCCCATTTACATTGTGATTTCAAGGAGAACATCCAAGGCTAGGGGCAATGGATGTATGTCCTCTTGTCCCAGTGAGAGGAACTGATGAAGAGGAATGTATTGTGTATGCCAAAGAACTAGCCCAATTCCTTGCCTCAAAACTGGATGTGCCAATTTATCTGTATGGAGCTGCAGCCACAAAAGATTATAGGAAAACAGTTCCTCAAATTAGAGCTGGTGAATATGAAGGCTTAAGAGAAAAGGTAATTTTATTTTTCTGACATTAGTATTATGACTTCTAGTGAAAAAATAGTTCACATCTTTAAAATGAATCAGACATACAGAAAAAATCTGCTTACATTAGTAAAACTAAGTTCATTGATAAATGTATCTCTTCATTGTCTATTTTTACACCCATATAAATACTCATGGCACATATAATAATGTAAGATGTCTTTATTCAATATTTGCAAATCCTGAATGATAATCAGTTTTATTCATGATATGAATATGTAATGGCCATCTATGTAGATAATCTGTTCATATGTAACAACACAAGGATATTGAAAACAAATAGAAATTTACAAATGTGTATTGGTCTGAAATCTTCTTGGCCATACCGGTAACCATAGTAGTTCAAGTAAATATACTTTGCCAATATTCCTTGTCATATTTATAAATACCAAAAATGATGAAAGAATTTAAAGTTAAAATTTGTAGGTGGGTGCAGGAAAAGGGGAAGATGTGTGTTTAGGGAAATTCCCACTGGAGCGTGTGCTCCATTGCAATTTAATTAAACATTTACAAAATGATGTAAAACAATTTTTTGGAAAAGTACATATTTAAGCATTACATTCATTTTTATGGGCAAGACCAAGAAATATTCAGACTACCTTCACTGTATAAAAGTGTAATGTTAGTTCTTCCTACATAGCTTGGTAATAGGTCATATTTCTCTTCAGCTCCAAATACTTTTTCCTATTGTGTTCTGTGAAACTAGATCAAATAAATCACTAGTGAAATGATGGCTGAAGAAAATAATAAAACTTCAAATTGTTAAAAATACTGATATTAAATTGTCATGTTTAACAGAATTTTATATGACACATTATCATCACAATAATAAGGAACACAAAATAATGCTAAAAAATTAAAACAACTTAACAGAATAAAAAAAACAACCAGTTATCTTTTACATTGCAATCAATTACAGTAATAAAGAACCAATGGTTTTTTCATGTTATTGTTCTTATTACCTTGTGTCATTTTTTATCTTTATCCTTACCTGAATTTTAGCACAAGGAAAAATATTACTCCAAACAATTTATTATTACTGCTCATTACACCTGCCAGTGTAGTCGTATGTGTTGAAGCACCACAACACGGGATTGGAGAGGTACAATAGGACTAGGTTCAAATCCTGTGCCAGACATACTAGCTATCCAAATTGTCGTTTTTAGGCTGTTTTCCGCAGTCACATAAGCGAATTGTGAGACAATACCAAATTTCTGCTTCATATACTACTCATTTCTCAAACAAAAACACACTTACCATTTAGTTCAGAAGCTGCAAGTTTTACAGACAGAAGGCAACACGTTTTTCATTCCCTTCTCCATTTGGCATTCTTAAAGATTTGAGAAAAACTTTTCTGAGCCAAAGTTCAATATCTCACACCAAAATCTTTCTTGCTTTGATACAGGTTCTATTCATTAGTGTTTATCAGCCTTGCTGGATTTATAATGGAGTGGGTTAAGGAGAATACTGGATAAGAATGAGGAAGACTGGAAGGCTTCTCAGATAGAGATTTATGGTACGCTTTGCAAGGAGTATTCACTGTTATGGCAACTCTCATTTCTTGATTTCATTGCTATTAATAGGGAGGAATCGTATAATATGTACTGACACCAAGCATATTCGCATATTCCTTATAAAGCGGCCAGATTTTTTGGTACTGCACCAATGGAGAAGTCCTCTTTTATGTCATTCCAGCTGTGAAAGTTTCATATCATTTACCACTTCACTTACAACAGCTGTACTATTTTCTAGATGGGTACAGATACAAATCCATAGGAAAGAATGGGTGCATATAAAAATAGTTCAACCAAAAACACATTCATACTACATATAATGGAAATAACCACCATTCCAGTTCTGCTGTTTATGCTAACAGAGTAGCTCTTTTCACCTCTGAATTCAGGCATGGGAACTGACTTATCAATATTTAATTGATACCATACCTCAATTTGAGATATTCCTCCTCTTCTCCACCTTCCCCCTTATCTCTAAATACACCTGTTATTCCAGTGCCTGGTCCGGCATTGGGGGGGGGGGTGGCAAGCTGGACAAATGTACCGGGGCCCACCAGCGGATGGGGGGGCCCCGATTACCCGCTGCAGGGGCCCCATGCGTCGAAGCAGGAACAACATGATATTCACGTTTCAGTATTGGAATTGAATTTTTAAATAAATATATAGGCACTCCTAGATTTCAGACATTTATTATGCAGTGGCTGATAGATACTGTAAAATCAGTAACAACTGTAGATATAGAATCTCTCTAAGGTTTCAATGTATCTTACAGGTAATCATTACATGCACCTCTGGTGACACAACAGACGTTTATCCTATATTCCTGGCTTTAGCCAGCCTGTCATGTTGCAGTGCACATGTAAGCAGTTTTCTTAATCTTTGTGTACCAATCATGGATTGTTTTGATTATAGGTGGCACAGTTTGACCTTTCATTTGAAATTTTCATCTCACTGATATAACTGACTCACATTTAGTAAATTCTAAGACCCAGAATGATTCCTATTCCACTTTTAGCACCATGCTGTTTTGACTGTACTCTAGTGGTCAAATCAGGCGATATGCCAAGGTGCTTATTATAAACTGAAACTCGGAGAGATTCCATACATATGGATGTGACTTTTTTTTACTATATCTGTCATAGCCATTGCACAATAAATGTCCAGGAGCACAGAGAGATGTATCAGTAACCCTTTAAATAAAATTTTATTGCTTCTATTCCATAGTTAACAATATATTCTTTCTTTTCCCTCTCCTTTTATTCTCCACCACTGCAATGGCATTTTCACCTAGTGAACCAACTTGATACATGATGTCCTAATGCTATGAAATGGTAATAACTGAAATTACATTATTTTCTGAGATATTCAGATATTTTGTATCTGTACCAATATTACATCATAATTATGTGCTAAGATTGTTATTTTTTAAAGATAATATTTGTAAATTTATTAAATCTAAAAATGTAGAGATAAATGTAAATATTTGGGTTTGTCACTCAACTGACAAAGAATTTGGTAACATATTTCAGTTAAAAGATCCATTATGGATGCCTGATTTTGGACCTGCAAGATTTGACAGTCGATGGGGTGCCACTATGGTGGGTGTAAGAAAGTTTTTGCTTGCATACAACATCAACCTGATAGGAACAAAGGAACAAGCCCATAGGTATACAAGGATACTTTTACTTGGAAATCATAAGATTTGTTTGAATTTTTTATTTATTTCTTTAAGTAAAGAGGAGAATTCAATAGTCACATTATCCTAATTTCACTAGACTAGAGTTCTGAATATAATTTTGTTTTTATTTATTATGTGTTTGTGTGTCCTTATGAATGTGTAACAGGCCATTATGATCGAATTCATGTCAACAGTTGTGGAAATTAAGGAGATTTAATTGGATTCTTTCTACTTACACTGATAATTTAAACAAGAAAGAAAATGAACAAACACAACCACCAAATGATCAGAGTACATTTAGGAGCTTCCTTTATATTTCAAAATAATACTTTTTTCTCAACGGCTTTGTGCCTCATCAACTTCATAGTAATTGGAGGTAGAAAGGCACTGGCACAAGGAATGGGAAGGAATTCATCCTTTTTGAAGGAACCATACAATCATTTGCTTGGAGTGATTTCGGTAAACCATGGAAATTAAATCTGGATGACCATATGGGAATTCCGGCCTGCATCCTCCTCAATGCAAGGCCAGAGTTTCACTGCTCATCCACTATTCTCAGTAAAATAATACTAATTTGATCTGGTCAGAAGACGTATCAGTTTTTCTTAAATTGATTTTCGAAAATATAAAAAATTAATCAACTCAAGTATTAAACAATTTACACTAATGGCTCTATGGAAAGATACTATATTAATGTAACTCACCCATTAATATTTATCAAATTCACATTTCAGTCTGATTCTAAAATCAGTTCCTGTACCACCATAATCAACCACCATTACATATGGGCATGAGCTGAGTCAGACCTTCACTCAGTCATGGGTATTTTGCCTGAGGTTCTATTGATAGTTAAAAAGATTTAAAAATTTCCCCTGTGAACACTAGCTTACGTTGAGAGGGAGTCATCGTCCAATTATGTTCGGGTTACACTGCTGGTATTTTAGGTTAGAGTTTGTAGATAAGTGGATAGTGATAAATTGTCAAAAAGATATTGAGCACAAGAACAGGGAAGGAGTAATCATTGATACCAATAAAGATGGTGCAGTTGATAGATAAGTAAATAGTTAAGATGGTATGACGGCAGTAAAGAATAAGTATGAAAACATATCAAAGCCAGAATATCTGACTATTGCTAGTTAACTTATATTCACAATATAGCCTTATAAAACTCAATACCATATTAAAATTTTTAATTGTTCCTTGTGAATAAAAAAAACTGTAGCAATATAATGTACAAAATTGTACAATTTGGTAACTTAAGAGGCTGCACAAACCATAAGAAATTTTAGGAATTGAGTCTTAACTGAATCAGGATGTTTCTTTTTGGATGAAGAAAATAAAGAGTCTAGGTAGAAAATGCAGTATTATAAAATAAGAAGGTAAGTACAAGACAGATATAGTACAGTGCATTGAAAACATTCTTGTTCATTATTCTAATGATCAACTCTGTCATCAATTTACAGTCTCAGAGGTTAAGCTGTTTGTCAGTAATGTAATATTAGCTAATAATATTTGAACCTGTTTCAAATGAAATTAAACAAACAGAATTCTTTATTAATGATGATGAGGAAATAGACTTATATGACACTGTGTTTACCATTGATATAATTTGCTGACATCATAGGAAGAGAAAAGTTGATAAAAGTCTATGCGGCCATCTTGAAGTGCCCAGTCTTTCTATAGTTATCAAACAGGTAACTTCATGTCACTATGTAGACTGGTCTTCCACCAGATTTGAAGTAGTCAACTTCGCGTCTATTCGCTGAGCGAACTACTCCATGCAGGTCAGTGACACGGCACAATGTACTATGCTGTAATCATGTTCTCACCAAAGTTAGGGAGACTTAGTGAGTTTGTCTTCTCGTGCTTAGTCTGTAAATCTTATATGGAACTGTTGTCTGATGTCTTATACATGATTCTGGTACCAACAATGTAATAGTGAACTTTTCAAGTCTATTACTGTTTTGTGATTCTAGAACTGTGTCAAGAGAACTTATTTAATCATACCCTTTGTGATTGGGGTTCATAATAAAAACCCCTTGGTTACATTATTAAATATTAAGGTACCAGAGGGCTTCCCAGATCATGAATGTTTTGTTCACAGTTTAGGTAAAGTGTGCAAGCCCCCAGCATCGAGTTTTTGGCCTAACAGACAGTGGCGTAGCTACTATGGGGCTAGGCGGTGCAGTGCACCGGGGCCCTCACGCTCAGGGGGCCCCCAAGCATACCTCAAGGGGCCCCAAAGAGCATCTCTAGAGGGGCCCCTGAGAGTACAAGACCCCTTCACTAACGGCCCTCGCTGTGCTCAGGGGGGCCCCAACTACTACTCAGGGGCCCCTAAATAATAATTCAAGGGCCCTCATCCTCAGTTCAGGGGGCCCCTACCAGCACACAAAGCAAAAAAAGGTCGCCCGTCTGTCCTGAGGGCCCAAAATAAATTTTTTGCACCGGGGCCCTTGTTGACCTAGCTACGCCACTGCTAACAGACTACAATATATCACGCAGAACTGGGTCCCTCCCGGGCTTCACCACCCCACAATCTGGCCTACTGAAGTGCAGAGTGTCCCCTACTGCAACTAGGATGCACCGGACAGGATTTACTCCGGTGGCAGACATAGACGGAGGATCCGACTACCCCATGAGCCGGGTTTATGGCCTCGTATTGAGCCAAGACCGAGGGTTGTTAGGTATTCAGTCAGCCAAAATAAAAAATAGGTGGTATTTGTTCAGTGAAGTCATAAATATCTAGGAATATCAAGTATGCATATAATAAAATCATAACCAGAACAAAATGTCTATACTTTAAGGAGTTAAAAAAATGAGGTTATGGGGCTATAAAGAAGGAATGAACTATTTTTAAATTTGTGTCTGCCTGTAAGTTAGCATAAAATCAAAAATAAAAGTTATTATGTTCTAAGAATTACATTTACTGGCTACCAGAAAAGTTGGCTGTATTCATTTTAGGAACTGAAAATAATTTACTGCTAATTTTGATGTCAAGTTAGTATTATTTTGTCACAGGATTGCACTGAACATTCGAACCAAGGGTCGAGGCCCTGAACAACCTGGTAGATTAAATTGTGTTCAGGGTATTGGATGGTGGTTGGAAGAAGCTAATATGGCACAAGTTTCACTCAATATAACTGATTATGACATTACACCTTTATATAAAGTTTATGAGGAAGTCTGCAAGGATGCTGCTGATCTTCATGTGCCTTTGGTGGGCTCTGAACTCTTAGGAATTGTACCACTGAAAGCCATTTTGCAGGTAATGTAATGTGTGAAGAACTATTCTGAAGAAAATGAATTCAATTCTTCCAAATTGCACCGTAAGCTCACATTGTGAGAATCAGAGCATGTAATTCCATTCCCCTTGACATTAGGGCTGCTGTAAGTGGGGGCGTGCAAGGTGTGCACCGCTCACAGGTGGCACGTCGAGGGGAGTGGCAAATCAAATGATCATGAGTCGCTGCCCCCCGTATTATGTAGAGGGTGACTTTTATTTTTAGCTCAACTGTTACTTCAGGCGGCCGGTGACACTCAGGGTGGCAACAATGGGGGTGGCAAATAATGTTCAAAGGGGTGGCAATCTCACAGTTTTTTAACCCAGTTCGGAAAATTCCTAGATCCACCACTGGGCTGTAGTTAGACAGGGGGCAACATAATCGGTATTGCACATGGGGCACTCAAACAGCTAGTGGCGGGCTTGACATGTTTCTCATCTCTTTTAAATTTTTTTTTTAAATTAATTTAATTGCAATTGAGCACACGCTCCGGTGGCAATTTCCTTACACACCCAACTTCCCCTATCCTGCACCCACCTACATTTTCCATCTACAAATTTTAACTTTAAATTCTTTTAACGTGTTCGGTAAGTTATTCATCATTCCCCTTGGTAACTCATTCCAATCCCTGACACCCATACCTAAAAAAGAGAATCTTCCTACATTCTAGTGCCTGAAATCGAGTGCCAGCTTGTGGTCATGGTTATCTTTTCCCTTCCATGAACTAGTTTTCATACCTACTGTACTTGACATAAAAGGTCGCCCAGCCCTGAAATTTTTGGGCCGATGGCAGGGGGGGGGGGCACCAATGCAAATGCAGCCCCTGGTGCACCCCCCTAGAAGCAATCCTACCGGCGCCCATGGTACTTGAATACTGAATTGTAAAATATATTCTTTATTAGACATTTATCACTGACTTTGACCTAAATCTGTTGTAATTGATGGACTTACATTCCATACTTTTCCTTATTTTCATTGCCTAAAAGCACTTTCAATCTTATTAATATCAGTTGCTTAGTGTGTTCTACAGTAACTTCCACAGAAAAATCTATACTTTTCATCTTATGTACGTAAGACACCAGGGGTGGCCAACCCGCATAGGCTTGCCTTGAATATTTTTCTGTCCCATGAGATTCATCACACTTTTACAAATATATTTATTTTATAATGGCCAAGCAGTGAAAACCAAGTATTAAAATCATACATTAATTGTGGCATCCACATTTTCAAAATTTATTTCAATTATATTTATATATTTTTTGTATCATTTTTAGTGTTATATGTTTCTTTAAAATTGCATTTAGTATCTTATTATTATCTATGCAAGAACGGTAGTAAACACAATAATAATAACTCATTATGTATCAATTTTTCACGTCCAAAAAAAAATGTCTGGTAGTCGGGTCTGATCTAATATAGAATAAATAATTTTATATGCACCCACTCTGTTTATGATGCATTTCCAAAGTGGCCCACAAGATCATTTTGGTTGGCCACCACCGTAATACACTTAATATTGGTTCTAAACAATGGTATCCCAATATTCTCATGCAAAAGCCCAACAAACGTTTTGTAGTCCCAGTTCCCTTCCATATTTGGTATAGCTATTCATCATACTCTCTAGCATATGCATAAATCTGAACATCTCCCTACCACCTTTCCAATGTGTCCTGACCAACTGAGGTTATTACCAAATGATATATCAAAACATTTACATCCAGGCATCTCCCCCATCACCAGATAATCATTTGTAATATTTAATTTTCTAAATGAACCAGAATAGATTGACTATGTTGTTTATTCCATGTTGATATAACCTATTATCCTGCCAAGATTCCTGAGGCTCATCACACTCAAAATCTATTGAGTACCGGTAGCATTGTGTCACCTGCAAACGATATAACATCTGGTTATAAATCAACAACAGAATAATTTATTAGAATGATTAGCAGCAATGGAGTTGCTAGGTATCTCAATGGTTAGGCGTGTGTTTTAAAATGTAAAGTCACTGTTTCAGTTCCTGTTATAAAGTGGAATTACTGTAGATGCTTAATCTGACCATTACCTCTAGAAAATTTTGTGTTTGTGTTGTGTGTTAGATACACTTTATGGTTTAGACTGCAGAAGAAAATTTCCACAAAAACTAAATTGGATATATTTTTTAATGAAGCCTCCTTTGGGAGTATGCAATCAGTATTCAGTTTTTTGGTTAAGTTAATATTTTTTATGATCACAACATTTTCACATCCCTGCCAACTCTGATCAGTGGCATAGCTATTAGAGAGCTAGACATTGCCATGCAATGGGGCTCCCAAGCTTAAAAAAAAAAAGGTTGTCCATCTGGCCTAAGGGCCCCTTGTTAACCTAGCTATGCTCTGATATGCCTATGATATTGCTTTTCTTTTATGCAACTTTGCTTTCTACATCTCAAAAATTCCTCTGACCAACAAGTAAATATTGATTCATCCCAATAGCTGTAATCTTATTCATTACTCCCTATCAATTCCAGTGGCGTAGCTAGCATGGGTGACACCCGGGGCGGATATCGATGGTGTCACCCCTTGAAAATTTAAATTCAAAATTAAGTAAAATATAATATCTTGTAAGTGTAAAATTTCATATTCATAAAATATAATTAAATAAACATTTATTGTTATTAAAAATTATAGTTAATAAAATTATAATATTAACTTCATTTAAAAAACACAATAAACTAAAAACAATCTTCTCTTTTTAGCTCTAACAGCTGCAAATTCGTAAATCACATCTTCAAAATTATCAATTTTAATTACTTCATGTTCAGTAGTCAATATGGCAAGATTTTAGCCACGTGTTGCTCACCGGTGATCGAAAGTGGTTTTAGAGAGGCCTCTGAAGATCGGGCCCAGTGCGACACTCAGCCGTCATTGAATTGGTTTATCTTTTGTCGGTGCGGATCAGTATCGGCCTGCTAGATGTGGAGAAGCGCATCGAGTGAGTTCGGAAATTTACCTTCCTTTACGACTGAATGTTGTTTTCATGTTATTATTTGCCTTAAAAAAGAGTTTTTTTTTTTCATCCATGTTCATCAGATGTTCGTAAAATGTAGGAAGAGACCTAGCATCTTCGCATTTAAAAAAATCAGAGTTTTGCCAGAGTTGAAGACCAATTTTACGATCCACAAAAATTGCAGCAGAAAGCCGAATTTGTAACCGAACCTCCTACACCCGAATCGCACGCCGTAACCAGACGCAAGACTAATCTAGAATTCTGAAAAGTATGTATTCAAACACACAAAAGTGGATTCTTGTCTTTTGATAGCAAAAATATATGGGACAGAAAAAGAGTATGTTTATTTTATCATGTTTGAAAACTTATTTTTCATCACACCTATATTCGGACTCGTGACTCAAATGATTACTGCGTGCGTGCGATTTGGAAACTGAAGATCCCGGTTCAAATCCCGGTCTCGACTGTAATTTTTGCGGGCCTTGAAATTGACTTTTACCAATGGCAAAGCTTTTATCTTTTAATGCGAAGGACGCTCGGTGGTTTGAATTTCACGTTAATCTGTAGGTCTTCTTTTCAAGTTAGGTGACTACGATACAGGTGCACTGAGAGTTTCCAAATAAGAAACTCTGTGACTAGAACATTGAGATAACATGAAATTATTATTTTTACTACACAGAATCTTATATTTAAATTAAAATATGTTATAATCTCGTTCTTCACTAACAAAAAGTATTGAGTGAATCGAAAATAACCTCAGACAAAACAAACACGTCAAGTGCGAGTGATTGACATTTCATTGAGATTGCGTTGATGCTGTTAATACTGCGCTGGGATACTATTTTTGTACATAAAATATCAACCAGTTAGGTGATTACGTGAGACAGATAAAAAAAGTATTTTAATGTACATTTGTACCAAAACTGTGCAAAATAAAGTACAGTACTCTATAATAAAGTAGGGTGTCAAACCTACCTGTCATCCCCAACACTGATTCCCTGAAACAATCACTTGTAAACGTTAAAGGAGACTAAAGACCGGGTAGGAACACGGGCGAGCTATGGAAAAAGTGTGGACGCGAGGGGGCGAGCCGTCACTCGGCCGGCTGTTGTTGCGTTTACGATACAGGCCAGTATTGGCAAAGTGCAGTTCGACCTTACACTTAGCAACTGATACACAAACTGGTGCAAATTAAAATCCCAGCACCCAGACGGTGTTGTGATAAGCGAATGAAATTTGGCCCCAAGTATACCCGCATGAAGAGTATTAATGATTTAAAATTAAAAGTTTTATATGTAATAATGTGAGAATTACGGTGCTATATATTATGTAAATTATATTTTTTATATTATTTTTTTTAGCGTATAAGTAGCGAACAGTGTGGTGTACATGACACTTTGTGTCCACAAGTTTTTGTTGGTTAAGTATGCCAAGGCGAAAAGTGACAACTCATCTACACCCAAATGTCTAACAGTGAGAGAGGTCGGAGAAATGACATGTTTTAAAGGGTGCAGCATTTGGTGAAACTCCAGAACGATTTGCCGCAGTGCAATGTCAGTATACAGACATGTTACACAGTGATGAAAAAAAGCTCTAATATTCCTAGAGCAGGCACAGGTCCATACAGATGGATAACAGCACGTGAAGACTGCCAAATGGTGTGGGTGGCTGTTGCTGGCAGATGGTTGACTGCAGGCCAGATCCAAGTAGTGGTTACACATAGTCACACCCCGCCTCCGCCCCTCCCCGGATGATTGTAAACTAATTACTTGAAGCTGGGTTACACTCTCTGGCCCCTGTGCATTGTGTCCCATTAATCTAATTTCATTGCCATCATCTACCCTGGTATAATGCGAAACACAAATGGACATGTGAATGGCGTACATTTGTGTTTAGAAACGAACCTCGATTCTGTCTGTGGCAAAGTGATAATCGACGACATGTTCACAGGCGTAGTGGAGGAACGGCTTATCTGCTGTGATTTCATAACCTCACGCAAGTGCCGTCACCGGTGTAATGTTTTGGTGGCAATCAGTTTCGATAGCATGACTGAGTCGGCTGTTGTTGAAGGCAATGACAGCCCATCATTATGTGGACGAGGAACTGCATCTTATTGTGATACCCTACATGTTCAACATTCGAATCGTATTTTCCAACTAGACAGTGCCCGTCCTCATACTGCGGCCATCGTCACACAAGCCTTGCAAGGAGTTTCGATCACAATATGGATAGCACGGTTCCCAGATTTGTCCCAAATACAGCATTTCTAGGATACTAGAAGTAGACACATTAGATCACATGGTCACCCAGCACAAACTGTGAAACAATTGACTGCAAAAGACATGCACGCGTAGTGAGACATACACCAAGTAGACATCCGAACACTTGTTGTGTCAATGCCGGCAAGGATCCACGAATGTATTGGTGCTCAAGTTGGGCGCATTTCTCACTGACAACTGTAAAAAGTAATAACTTTGCCTGATCCATTTTCCATTTGTTATTATTTCTCTTAGGTATGGCCCTCGATATATCTTCAAAGTTTCCTAAAATTCTACCATTCATGTATGCGTGTTGTGATTTTAATTTCCGCCAGTGTAACTATAGGGCGACCATAAGATTTCGTTATAAATTTAAAAAAGTCGAAAACTACCCATTTGTTATTGAAACGTTAACATAGGCTGTATTTAAATGACTTCACAACCTCGGTATTTGGAGGACCAAGGGATATTGAGAGGAAAGTTAACAGAAGTGGCTTGATCCAAGTAGAAGCAATTCCAGACCCAGATGGGGTCCCATTGGAGCAAATCCAGGATCCGGGTCCCACAAGTTGTGAGACCCTGGGGAATACTATATAGTCAGAGAAGCAACTCTACATTAAGTTCCTTCAAAAAAATAGAGGAATAAATAAAATATAAAATCATATTTAAACGTAATTGGATATAAAAAAAACAACGGTCAGGTAATAAAAGAACATGCCATTGAGATATCGGCCGCCTTTACATGAAGTACTTAATAAGTGAAGTATTTTACTACCCGCCTAAGAAATAAGTAGCTACAGACTCCTAAATATGATATGTATTGAAGCCCATTTCCATGTGTAAGTTTAGATTTCTGGCACCGCTCAGTAGCGTATAAATAAAGATGTAAACGGCTCGAATGTTCATTCAGTTTATGATTAAAGCTCAATTTTTGTTCAGGAACAGAAGTTCGACATCACTGTCGATTTAAGGAACCCATAAGAATGTAGGTACGTGTATTCGACAAAGAGGTTACCCATAATAGAAATCTTCTTCTGTAAATTTATGATGGAAAATTCTTAGAGAATCATACGCTTATTTATTTGATCACGATCATATTTGTATATTCTCAATCAGTAGAAAGCATATCAAACTTACATGAACCTAGAGTTAAAGTGCTTAGGGGGCATCCATAAATTATGTGAGGTGAAATAGGGGCGGGGTCCAGCGAAATCTCACCAATTCTCACGTGAGATTTTTTAAAATTGTGTTGGACTGTAGAGCTAAAAAAAAAAGGTTTTACAAATGACGCGAATGTCGATTTTAGGGGGGTATTTCGTCGAAAAGTATGGGTGTAACCGGCTTTGGGAGGGTGAGACCAAAAAAAAAGGTCTCAAAAAGTTGCGAGGGCGATCCTTAGGGGGAGGGGGGGGGTCTGACGGGACCAGATCTCATGAAGTCTCACCAGAGGGGTGGGGGAGGAGGGTCCGAAAATCCGGAAAAACACCTCATGTAATTTATGGATGTCCCATTACTAATGTTACGATTTCGCTAGCAAGATACGCGGTTCCGACTGTTTTAAACACATGCCATACAAAAACTGATTACCGACAGACGATAACACTTGGACTCGCCCGGATTGACTTGAAACCTGCCCCTATTGCTAGTTTAATGCAGTTTTCCAAATCATTTTATTTGCATAAATTTGAACACGATACGATTTCATGTCGAGTATAGGTGCACTGTCAACAAAAGGAAGGTATGCAGAGTGTATATCGGATAACACGAAATATACTCAATTCGAATCTGTCAGATGATAAATTCAAAAATACTCAGTCACTTGTGAATCTTAGTTAGAAACCTAATAGAATTCTAAAAAAGCAAAACAATTTTGAAGCCTAGACTACGCGTATTCCAGCATACGCTTGTTTGTTTTTTATTTCATTTTCAAAGGAAAATCTAACATTTTTCTTGAAATAATTTCGAGGAATTACAATTTAACTGCCTAATTAACATGATTTTAACAATTTTAGATATATCCTTTAATTTTAAAACTTCCTCTCTTAATACAAGAAAACTTACAGTATATCCACCGCCGCTCGTAACAAACCAAACAACTGTGACGGACGGCAAGCACAACGAGTTCGTGTGATTGTTGGAGCAACAGAGCGATGCTCTGTTGTTTAAGCGCGTGGTGTAGCCATTAATATTATTCTACTCTACTGTACTGGATCGTATTTGAAAATGCGATAGATCAACTTAAAAAGAAATATTCAAAACATTAAAGGTAGACGTGTTTCGACACCAAAGGATAAAAGAAGTCAATCAAATAAATATATATATATATATATATATATATATATATATATATATATATATATATATATATATATATTTGTATCACACTAATTTTGATTACTATTTTCAAAATGCGGGTGTCACCCCCAAACGGGTGAAACCCGGGGCGGACCGCCCCCACCGCTCCCCCCTAGCTACGCCACTGATCAATTCCTATCTATGTTTTAAACAAACTCCACCCTATCTATTCTCTCAAAAACTACAAATTGTGACAGTTTAGCTTGTATTTCCATATTTCCGAAAATCCGGAAAAACACCTCATGTAATTTATGGATGTCCCATTACTAATGTTACGATTTCGCTAGCAAGATACGCGGTTCCGACTGTTTTAAACACATGCCATACAAAACTGATTACCGACAGACGATAACACTTGGACTCGCCCGGATTGACTTGAAACCTGCCCCTATTGCTAGTTTAATGCAGTTTTCCAAATCATTTTATTTGCATAAATTTGAACACGATACGATTTCATGTCGAGTATAGGTGCACTGTCAACAAAAGGAAGGTATGCAGAGTGTATATCGGATAACACGAAATATACTCAATTCGAATCTGTCAGATGATAAATTCAAAAAATACTCAGTCACTTGTGAATCTTAGTTAGAAACCTAATAGAATTCTAAAAAAGCAAAACAATTTTGAAGCCTAGACTACGCGTATTCCAGCATACGCTTGTTTGTTTTTTATTTCATTTTCAAAGGAAAATCTAACATTTTTCTTGAAATAATTTCGAGGAATTACAATTTAACTGCCTAATTAACATGATTTTAACAATTTTAGATATATCCTTTAATTTTAAAACTTCCTCTCTTAATACAAGAAAACTTACAGTATATCCACCGCCGCTCGTAACAAACCAAACAACTGTGACGGACGGCAAGCACAACGAGTTCGTGTGATTGTTGGAGCAACAGAGCGATGCTCTGTTGTTTAAGCGCGTGGTGTAGCCATTAATATTATTCTACTCTACTGTACTGGATCGTATTTGAAAATGCGATAGATCAACTTAAAAAGAAATATTCAAAACATTAAAGGTAGACGTGTTTCGACACCAAAGGATAAAAGAAGTCTATCAAATAAATATATATATATATATATATATATATATATTTGTATCACACTAATTTTGATTACTATTTTCAAAATGCGGGTGTCACCCCCAAACGGGTGAAACCCGGGGCGGACCGCCCCCACCGCTCCCCCCTAGCTACGCCACTGATCAATTCCTATCTATGTTTTAAACAAACTCCACCCTATCTATTCTCTCAAAAACTACAAATTGTGACAGTTTAGCTTGTATTTCCATATTTTACATGTAGTTTTCTTCTGCTGATGAAAGGTATACATACTATAATAGTAATGTTTTATATGTGTATCTATTAATTCATACCTATATCATCAACAAACTACCATCATCTGTTGTTAAGATGTGGTTTCTTCCAAATCATCAAAAGATTGCAAAGGGTGGTGTTTGCACCATTATCTGTTATTCATTGCCTATAAGTGATTTCCTTTTCTTTAATATCAATTTCAGAAAAAAATTATTCAGACATAATAATACTAATAACACTACAACCATTTTCTTTGATTATTGTCAGATTCTTACTGATAGATCAGAATATGAACTTAAAAAAATAGTATACAAACTAAACCATGTTAGCGAACAATTTAATTTGAAACGCAACATAAAAAACTTACAATATTTAGAGGAATAGAGATAAAAGTGAAACAAGTGGCAAAACTACATTTAGGATGAGTAACCAGTTTTAAATATTATGATGGTTAACGGATTACTTACAATAGATTCTTAAACTCTTCAGATGTATACATTTTATGAGAGCAAGATAATTAACTTTGAAATATGAAGTAAAACATGATACCTATTAAAATTTATGAAATAATTGCATTGCCACTGATTTGTATGGAAGTAAAAACGGGCATTAAAATCTCAGATAAAACTTATAGAAGAAACTGAAATAAAATTTCTATGTTTTATGACAGGCTGCTTGTTATTCAATCATAGATGAAATAACAAAAACTAAATGTCCAGAGCATTAGTTATACACCCTCAAAGGACTTGTTTGAACATCTCAAGTGAATGATTGAATCAAAGATGGCAGATGGCTGAAATAACACTTATGGGATGGCTGACAGGGAATCTCATGGATATGTTTGAGTAAACAAGAATGAGAAGCTCATAATTCTTATATTCACCCTCTTTTCTGCATAATCGTTTGTTCAACCTCCTTACAAATATCTAAATTTTTTGATGATTACTTATTGTCCCAATCATCTGAGATTATATTGTGAGGCTATGTTAGGAAGACATCTAAAATGTTTTGCAACTTTACTTGCTCCACCATTTGAGTAAAGCCTCCCTCCATCAACATAACTTTTATAAATCAGTTCATCCTCATATTATTAATCTTATTCCCTTCCTAGTCTGCATACGGCATATGTTTTTCTGCAACCAAGTTTCATTTGTGCAACCAAGGAGCTAAATAACACTTTTTTCCGCATATGAAGAAGTTGAATTGATTCCCAGCTACAAATAATTAAATAATAAATAACAAAAAACTAAACATTGTGCCTGGAGAGTTAAATGAAACATAAATAAGATAATTTAATGTTCTCAGTAGCTTCAATTTCCCATTGGAAATACAAATAATGTCATTAAACTACCAGGTTTCGATTAATATTATTTACTTTAGAATTTTACAATGTTGATGCATTTTTTCTGAAGTTCCATTGCACCTTAAGGTTGCAGATTACTATATACAAAAGGATGGTCTTTTCATACTTAATGAAGATCAGAAAGTTCGCCTTGCCATTGCTAAACTTGGACTTTCTGAATTACATCATTTCAACCCAAAGTGAGTATGTCTTTTTGCTTTATGTAATATTATATGAATTACTTATAATTGGTGCAAATTTTAAAAATCATAGATATGTTTTTGACATTTTGGCACTAAATAAATATTTTGAAACTGTGGAATTATAAAATACTAATTATTTTAGATATCAAATATATTGCACATTTTATGAAACATTCTACATTGTAATATTTGTGAAGAGGAATTTGCCAATAATAAATTTTTTTTGAAATAATCTGCTACAGAAACTTCCAAAAATTTATGGCAAACATATTTACAGCAAGATTGATATAAAATTTATTTGATTTATAATTACAGACATCCAGTTTCTTTGCAAATAGTGAATTATCTCGATAATCTGCATGTATTACAATGATAGTTACAATGAAAATGCTTTGAAGCTATCATTCCATATTTTGAATGTGGTATTATATATTCAAAATATTTAATACTACTTGATACTTGTAGATATGCTATGTGTTAGCATCAAACAATATTTTGAAATATGAGCATTGAATGTAATAACACTGCAATTAACTGAATGTATAAAGAGGTCTGGTGGCTCAGTGGTAAATTTATTGACAAGGAAATAAGGAGTACCACAATTTAAGACCTAGTGGAGTTGAAATTATTTCCTTGTTCAAAGTTTGATTTTAATAAAGAAATATCTACCATAAATATAGATAGATCTGAGTTATCATTCAACTGTATTTTCCATCTACTTCACTAAAAATGGTAATCTAATGAAATACATAATACAGATGAAGATAAAACAGAAACTTATCAATAATTATGAGATGGATGTATCAGAAACTAAAATTGCGATTAAAAATTGGTGTTCAAGACAAGCAACTGGAGAGAAAGATGTCTCTTGGCCATCTGGGTGAAACTGCATCGTGATATATAAAGCTGACATTTTGACTGCCATTCTGCTATCTTCTTCCTTGGTGGAACTCCATTTCTTTAAATCAGTGCTATTATATACTATTAATTTGGTGCTATTATATACTGATAGCCCACTGCTTGTCTAGACTCTAGACAGTTTGGTCCTCCTGTCTAATCAGGATGTCTGACCCATCATGTGAGTGTTGGCTAGGTGGGGCACAGCACAGCATGATGGGGGAGGGGACAGATGACCTGTTTAATACCTACTAGAGGTAACCCATTATATTCATTTATATTTTCTGAATGTTTAGTGATCTCCAACACCTGCTGCTGTACCCTCCATGGTCATCATTCATCTTTGCACTATATCAGTTTCATGTTTTTGAAGTTAATGGCATGACTGGTCATGGCTGAATGTCATGCAATGGCCAACTTCTCCACGTTATTGGATCTACGATTCCAACAGCATGCTCTTTATAATGCACTCTGTCTCTCTTACGTACATCCATCCACAGATGCACAGAATCTCACAGACCCCAGCATTCTGTAGAGGAGGCAGTTAGGTGATGACTTTGACCAGCAGGTTACTGACCTTGCTTTGCACCTTATAAATAGGTTTTATGTAGACTTTTCTTAATAGCTTGACAATTCTGTCATTAATGCCTCTTGCATTTCCGAATGATGGGTTGGTTTGATGCTGAGATGTTTCCAGCATTCGCGGCTCTCCCTGTTGAGTCTGTATGCAAAACCTGTCTACTAAAGAGATTGTAGTAACCATTAGATCTGAAGGTGTGTTGCAGTGCTTCCAATCCGTTCAACAAACTTTAGCGTCACACATTTTCGTCGCTTGGGTACACAATGTTGTGAGGACACCTGTTTTGGTAACTGGATGGTGGGTGTGATGCAGCATGTATATATTTGTTTGTGTGTGGGGCCTTCCAATAAACTAAATGTCCTAGAGTTCTATCATCAGGTTTGTTACTGTTGTTAGGAACAGCAGCTGTTCTTGTTCCTCCATTTCCATTTAGTAACTGGTATCAAAAATTAGCTGGATTAGGAATCATTTGAAGATAGGATATGGGTTAATATAATGCTGTAACTAGCTTTAGATTTCATTTATATTCAAGGCATTCAAGGGCAGGATTGAGGTCTATTTCCATTCCTCTTATAAGTTTATGTTTTCATTAACCTCATTTTTGTCTTATTGATTTGAAATTCCATAATATTTGCCACCACCATCAGATCTGAGAGTGCTTTCTTACACTTAATTAATGTACTGGCAATAATGGAGGAATGATCCATATATGGCCTTATCGAACAGATATTGAAACTCATCTTCCATTGGGTTTCTGTTTTTAAAATTTAACTAATCATCGCATCTTTCTATCTTATTATTATTATATATTAAAATAGTGAGATCAGCATGGAAATATTGCCCTACATCTCATATAAATGCAAGGGAGACAAAAAGCTAAAGCTCAAACCCATATGTTTACACATTATCATCATCAAATGATCAAATGTGTATTTTTTGGGTGGTTATTTGCCATGACCGTTTACCGAGTTTGTGAAATATATTGTTTATGAGACAGAGATTATGGACTGTTGCAGTATTGTCCTAAGTAAATGTATAAAACTGTGGCCAATTTATCTGGTATGCCAGGATCAGTAATTTAACATAGGACCATTGCATCTTCCCTATTCAGTGTACAGGTGCCTTGATGCATGTAACAACACTGTTGGGATACCCATATGTTTACATGTATGGTACTTTTATACCACCTGGCATGAAATTTAATCTTTTTATTTTTAACAGAAAATTCCACTTCATTAAAAAAAAATAGATACTTGCCTATGGAGGTTTTTTTTTTCAGAACACATCTAAAGTGTAACTGTGAATTGGTACCTCAACAGTTTTTTCTTCTTTTTGGTCACCAATCCCTTGTGATACCACAAGAGATAAAGGTATTCTTCATGAATACGATACACTAAAGACTTTGGTTGAAATTTTAAAACTGTTATATTCTTGAAAAGTTCGTTACATTGTTTGGTACCAGTCGAGATAAGACATCAGACTCCTATCTGAAAATAAACTTAACTTCAGATTGAACATTTCAAACATATCGTAAGCAGCTTCCAATGATACCCCAAAATACTGGAAAGTTTATACATTCGTCGCAAGTTAAACATCAGATCGACGCAGTGTCAAGGTTAGGTAACTCTTCACGAAGGCTAAAGCGCGATTTGCCTGTGTTCAATCCCAACTGCCCAGACAAAGGAGCAGCTTACATTACACCCGAGCTGTCACTTCCATGTCTGCCGTAATACTGTCTCTTCAATATGGCGGATCCTCTCCTTTTATAGGCAATGCAGCCTATAGCGAAATTTCATGGTGCCATGTGCAAAACTCATCCTTATTTAATTTACAGTCACTCTGAAAATTATACATATTGTATAATTTAAATGTTAAATTGTTCCTCCTAGGCATGGTAGTTCAAGATAAAAATTCCTAAAGTTGTGAAAGCTTAAATCTGTCATTCTTACTACAGTTCTTATATCTGTAAGCCAGTTCTGCTATCATAATGTTCTATGGAGAATCCCTAACCTATGGTGTATGATACAATCCTATTTTACTAGTATTTGATATTGAAAAGGACTTTTAGATTACTTTGCACAATTAGTAAATCTTTGAAATTGGATATCTTTAAACTACTGGATCTTTTAAGGTGAGACTTGTTTTAAACTTCTGAAAATTTAATTCCCTATTAGGGGGTGGTGTTTTCTAAGTTTGATCTCTTATGAATTTCTTATTTTGTGTTGTGCAATCGTTTGGCCTGCATAAAATCTGCAGTTGTGATTTTGTGATGTCAGATAGTCACTTGGCCACCGTATTTCTTGTTTTCTTTATTTTCTAGTTTCTGTGACTAATTTTACCAAAAAAATGAATGCCTTCACCATCCTTAAAAAAAATCCCCTTGAATTTGCATTTACTTTCTTTGCTCTAAGATGCTTAATTCTGCACAATTCTTTGAAACACAATAATCAAACAAAACCATTTTTTGTTTAAAAACCATTTTCCCTTTTAGCTATCAACTCTACTTTCCTGTGTGATGTGTCTTATTTTCTACTGAATCTATTGAGGTATTACACTTCTCTGTGAGTTGAAAATTAAGGCTGTTAATTGTTTTTCAAACTGATTCTGATGTAATCTTTCCCATGTGCTTTTGAATCACTAAATTCCAAATATCTTCTTAATACAATTTCCTCGACCCAACATGTAATATTTCACTTTAATTGTAATTAAGTTCTACACTGGTGTAAATGAAGGGAACAAAATTTATTAAAAAAATAAGAAAAACTCCCTATATAGCATGTGTGACATCTCATTTCAACTGAACTTTCTAATGTGTCTTTTAGACAAGAAACTACTAGAAAACGACTTTAAAAGTGTTTTGCTATTGATTAGCTATATGCTTACAGCTCTTTTAATTAATTTTGATCATACGTCAGCAAAATTACATACAGTATTTTAAAACAGTCAATTTGATAAAACATACATATACTCCTCACCTCTCCATTTCCTAGGCAGGAATGCATTAAAACTAAATGCATGTGGTCATAATGAGCTGATGACCATGTTTTTTTACTAGCTGTGCCGCCTACCCTATCAGGTATAGGGAAGCATTCTGGCATACTTCATATTATACAGGAATCTGTGTCAAAGGTGAAGGTTGGGGGGTTAAGGGTCTATGGAGACAGGAATTCAAACCAGGTGCCCCTCAATCTCCAGTCAGACGTCTTAACACCTAAACCACCAGGCCACTAAAAAATAGGCTAATATCCATATTTAATAGAATAATAAATTTACCAAATAATCTAAATTAACTTCTGCATGATAATGATACTAACAAAAATGAAACTATTAGGTAACATGAGTAACAAATAATAGGGAAAATAAACCATCATTAATCAAAGTTGAAGGGTAGAAGACTCTGATAAACACACAAAACACAAGACAAACATAACTGTATGATATTTTGGTTTAAAACATTGGTCATATAGAGAGGAGTGGGATACTCCAAGGCTTATGGAATATGCAGTAAACCTTGGTGTGTGTAAACCTCCCTTGTCAAATATCCCATTTATCCCATGAATATGTTATTCAACCAAAATATTGTAGGATTGTATCCATCTCATGTTTAACGTGTTTGTTGCAACACTCTAGCCTTCAACTTTGGTGACTGTTGCATTAGTTTTCATAGCCTGTGTTACATACTTCTACATGATATTTATTGTTTGCCTGTCAATGTAGATGCCTCTTAACAATTAAAAAATTGGAAAATATATTTTTAAAGGCATTTGAAATGTTCTGTTAATGGATTAAAAATTGCATTGAACCAATATTTTACAGTGAACGAATATTGGAGTACAGACTGAAGGATGAGAGCAATGCAGAAAAATTATCTAGAATGTGTGTAAAAGATTTTATACATTCAGTGTCTGCCAGAAATCCTGCTCCTGGTGGAGGATCTGTGTCTGCATTGCTGGCTGCATTAGTAAGATTTCTAACATTTCTTATCTTATGTGGGCTTGAAACTTGAAAATGAGTTAATTGATAAAATAAAGAAAAATAAAAAATATAATAAAAGATAGGAACCATTGAATATCAAATATTATGGTGGGATACTCCAGAAACATAAAAACACCTAACAGAAATAATTTAGAAAATTTCAACTTTAAAATCTTAATGAGTAGAAGAAGATGAAGTGCATGGATTGGCATTTAGAGAAAATATTATCTACATCTGCTTTATTATCAAACCAATAATTTTTATAATGTTCTATCCACTTCTTCATTATGACTCCATTCATTCATGAAATGTATTTTCCACCTATACTTAGGTGCTTCATTCCTTTTTGGCTATGAATACCACTCAATAACATTTTTTTTTTTTTTTACTTTGGACTTTATGACTCATCAATGTTTAGGTCATTTACTTCTGGAGGAGGCTGACAGCAAGAAATGGGAAGGATTCAGGCCATGGCCTTTTGAAAGAATCAACCTGGCAATCACTTGGTGTGATCTTGGGAAATCAGGAAAAACCAAAATCTGTATTGCCAGATGGAGATTTAAACCTGTATCTTCCCAAATGCTAGTCCTGAACATTACTACTCACTCCCAGGCTTATTTGTTATTACCAGAGACTTCTCAGATATTCCAGAGGGAGTCTGTTGTTTTTATCAGTTTAACATTTTTTCTCTTGTAATAATTATAGTCCTGTTATGTTTGATTCTTGAGCTACTTTAAATAACTTTTCTCCTCTTCTTCTATTGCTATTTTCAATATCTGACTTCAAATGCTTAGTCTTATTATCTTTATTACTTTTTGTAAGGGACTAGCACTATACAGGGGTTAGGATATGCACCATGACCTTAACTCTGATACTGTCTTGTAGATAATAAAGCTGCTATACATGGTAAAATACTTGCCACTGGAAAGTCAACTGTAAGAATTTAGAACAGCTGCCACTTGCCTAGATCTAAACCTCAAGCAATTAAATGTGAGGTAGAAGTTATAAATTAGAATCACTGCTATTTATTTCAAAGTCAAAACTCACTATATTCTTTTAAAATTTTTGCACACTTACAGTTGATGGCAATCAGGCATTTCTTTACCAAAATGATTGCAGATTATGAAGTGTAACTGGACAGACCGAACCCCTTGTAAAATTTTCAACGTCTCATTCCAAATAAGACGCAGAAGTTAATAACTCCATTCATCTAAGTGATAGAAGGTTCAACTAAATTTTGTAGACCTTCTATTTAAATTATCTTGTATTTAACACTAAACATGGCTAGTTTATTAATTGGGTTTAAAACACATTTGAAACCATGCTTCGGTGACGTCACACCTGGCTTCCGCCAGCGCAAATATTATCCTTTGAACTTTAAAACTTATTTCACCTGATTCTATGGCATCTCAACTGCCCAAAGGGCTTTCATTCTCCTCTCTAGCTGCCATGGTTGATTTGTAACTGAATTTCTAAACATTTCTATTTCCGAGTTGTCACCGCCACTATTTTACCTGATTATTATTAAGGTCCTGCCTATTGTCCAAAAAGGCTTATAGAATTAGCTTTGGAGGTGATTATTACGTATTCTGAAAGTATTTTCTTTCACTGACTGGTTTTTAATAATTCAAAGAAAGGTCTAGGACCACAAGGGGATTTTAATGCAATTTATTTAAACACTCTCAACCTTGTCTGACTATATATCTTTTTAAAACTTTGATATGTTATACTAGAAGAAATTACATTTATCTTAAGCTATTAGCTGATTTCAAATACTGTTTTATACACATGGTATCATGAACTTTAGAATGCAAGTTTATGCAATAAATTATAATACTGGTGTTTTAGTTTTAAGTGGCTTTTTAAAGTCTTTATTTCTGTTTTTTGAAGACAAGATTTATTGATTTGAAGTTCTTTCTTATTATGAAGAACTTTTAAAACATCAAAAAGTGTTGTGTTCACCGTGATGGATTATATACTATTACAGTTATTTGGGTAAGTTTAAAGCTTGATGTTTGCTCCTTAAGGATGTTTTACTGTCTGTATTAGCTGTTTAGTTGATTTTGTGACTTAAATTCGTTGTGTATATGACACTAGGCTACAGTATCGGATCCTCCTCTATGCCCGTTCTTCTATACCCAAAGTGTCTAATTAGAATTTACAGAATTCTAAGGTACCTTACATTTTATAATTCAGAATGGTTTTGCTAGTTAATGTAATTTATTGTCTGAAACCCTCCAAATTTTTCTAACAGTCTGTTCTATGGTTAAGAATATCATATCACTGCATCTCTTACTTCTCCATAGTATCCAAAATTATTAATCATAATTAATATGTCACCATTCAATATAGAGCACATACAGCAATATCTTGAAGGAGTAAACTTTATAAATATTGTCATTTTTTGGCTTTTCCCCATAGGATATTTGTTTTCTTCATAACGATTTTGCAATAGATTCCAACATTACGGTCTTTCATATCATCTACTAACTTTATAGATTTTTAGGCAAATTAGTGTCAAATCAACTGTACATCTTGAACCTCTTGCTTCCCATATATATTTGTTAAAGCCATCTTTTCCCAATCAAAAACTTCTTTATTCTGGTGATATTACACATGATAGCTCACTGGTTAAGGTGCTTGCTTTTAAATCAGTCACTGCTCTGGTCCTGGGTTTGAAGCCGGCAAGGGCAGGAATTTTGAGAGTTGTGATTGATCATATGAGCTACACCAGGATGTTCCACATTAAACTGTAAGTCCCCTCTAAGGCTAACAACCCTAGTTGTAATACAGTGTGACACATCTACAGCAAAATTCAAGCTAAACAAAGGGTTAAAATGAGTCTAGTTGCACCAAATGAACATACATAAAGGATAAAATATCTTAAGCTGTGACTGTTACTGTTCATATTTAGGCCTTCTTGATTTCATAATATATTTTCAGTTAGTTTGTAGCCTATATTATTATTTAAAATTGGCTTCTCTAATAATTGGTAAGATCTGTTTGTTTAAATTTTCTATAATGTTCTTTATTTATTTGTTATGATTTTCAAAATGATTTTTAAATTAAATATATATTTCAGTTTGCATTGCTTTTCATTAACATTGGTATTTTTAATGTAGTTATTAAAGTTCTTTCATCAACTTACCAATAGTGTTCTCTTGTGTCTTGTTTTGTTGGATTCAAACACTCAATGAACCTACAATATCACCAGCGCCTGAAGTGCCTTAGCATTTTCCCAGGAATCTGTTAACAACAGCATATTAATTGATCTTTTGCTCAATACATGCATTTCATACATATCATGTTTGGAATTGCATAATTCTTGAGCTATATTTGTCTTTCCCCTCACTGTGTTTTGTTAGAATGATCACCTTACTTTTATAGGAACTGTGAGCGCTAAACTCTTGAAAAAGTAGTCAGATGCCACCTCTAGGCAATTTCCTGTTAGGGTTGTCTGCCTTTGACATGGTTTTCAGGCACCAGATACTTTCTTTTCATCATCCGCAGCGAACAAAACTTCTATGAACTTGTTGAAATTATGCATTTGGCTTTCATTTTTGATGAGTCGAAGAGCTGCTAAACAAATCACAGAAGCATTCAAATTTATCCAGCATTATTCCATCAGTAAATACTTATTATTATCCTTTGGAATCTGATTATAATTTTCTTGTATGCCCATTTCAAGTTATGTGGGGATTCCCACTCTCATATTTGCCTGTGTAATTGTATGAATATGCTGATTAATCCAGAAGCTACATATTTCCACCTATTTCAAACCCTTTGCAAATTCTTCCCCTGCAAATTTTAAGTATGTCCATTCCTTATCTGTGTGATGCACTGCACCAAATATATTGGGTTTTATGATAGCCATTAGCCATTAGCTGTGAACCAATTATTAATATAGACAAAGACATTATATTAAATATTTTCAGTAGAGAAATCTAGAATATTTTTAATTTATATGCTTGGTTAATCTGCAAGAAGTGCAAATTTTGAGTTTACAGCTGTTACACAGGGTTACATATATTAAAAATAGTGGCCCCAGTACAGAACCCTAAGGTACTCCACATCTAATGTACCAAAATTCAGAAAAATTTTAACCACATGAAGCAGCATTAAAATATTCCAGTAACAATTTGTTTTCTATTTAAAACATAAGAGCCAAGCCATTGATTAAAAATGCCATCTGTACCATAATACTTTAATTTTAATATCAGAATAATCATCAACACAATTAAATGACTTAGAAAAGTCACCAAAAAAACTCCTGGAGGTAGTAATTTATAATTTATTCCTTCTAAAATATTGTCAAGGAATGCAAATATAACTTGTTCTCTTGAATGACCCTTCTGAATACTGGATTATTATTTGGTTACAATATTTTTATTTCTAAGGTTATGGTTAACACTGTAGTACTAGTACATTGCTTTCAAAATTTTTTATTAATAATGAAATAAAATGGTAATATGATACAACTGACTTATCCCATTTTTATAGAGCAGTTTAACTATAGCACATAGAAGTCTATCTGGGAACTTACCTCGAATTAGAGATTTACTTTTTTTTTTATCTAATGGTCATTACAAAATACATTTATTACATTTGAATTACTAGGAAACATTGTATGAGAGAGATATGATTGTCAAAAATTAATATTTCTCAGGTATTCTTTTGATACATAATCATATAGAAGAAGTCTAGAAGTTCCCACCATATGCTGTGAGGTCACATTCTGACATGATGCACAGTCTTTCTGCCTCACAATTACACTGAGATGAGACCAAATAGCCACATTTTAAGAAGAAATCAGCACAAGCAATATCTTGCACATATTTTATTTAAGTCTGTAAACTTCTTGGTTAGTTAAAGCTAGGTGGCCTGCATATGATGAGAGCAGAAAGCTGGTTGTCTGATCTGAGAACTTTTGCCATCTGCCTTTCCATGACTTTACAATTCAGAATTCCTTTGTTTATACACATTTTGCTGCTGTCAGCAGAGATCGTCTTGATTTAAGCCTATTACTTGATAGGAGGTAGTCAACATCCTAGCTAGTTGGCCATGCGGGATTTTTTATAAACTTTACATGTTCATTAACTAGAAGGTCTCATCATTGGAGGTCATGAAGTGGAATGTGGCTCAGAATAGGCAGTCAGTATATTGGTGTTGATCTTTACATGCCAGAGACAGTGCACAAGGTGTTATTTAGCTGTGTGTCCACCAGTGCAATGTGGGAACAGTTGATCCACACCACAGAAGCATGTTCTGCTGCTGAATAAACGAGGCTGAGTGTGGATATACACTAGTTTCCAAAAATTAAGCATAATCAGGAAAACTGGAAATTGAAAGGAGGTAATGTGAGCGATCGCTGATAATTGCACTCAATATTTATCTACCAATCATACGTGTTCTCTCTGTATAGGAAAGGAGTATTCCGTGATTTGACTAGCGGAGTAACTGCAGGGTAAATAAGGCCAGTGCCTGATACCACAATTTCCTCACTCGTGTTTGTCCTGTTACAGTGAGCGGGATGTAGCCTCGTGGCGAAGGGGCAACATAATGGCACAACGGCACCATTTGGACCCTGTTCTGCAGGGTAGAATACTCGGCCACCTTGAAGCAGGCCAGACACAGACCGAAGTCTCAGTAGCCTTGAATGTGCCACAAAGTGTCATTTCCAGACTTTGGAGACAATACCAAGACACAGGAGATGTTTGTCGTAGGCCAGTACCATGTCGACCAAGAGTAACCATCCCACAGCTAAACTGATATCTGGCCTTAACTGCCCATCAAAACCAAAATGCACCTGCACGACAATTGGCTGCAGAACTTGCAGCTGCCTCAGGGGTTGCAGTTTCCCACCAAATTGTGTACCAGAGGCTCAGAATGGCAGGCCAGTTAGCCACACGTCCAGCAGTGTGCATCCCGCTCACTCCCGTTTACTGTGGAGTCGGCAACATCAAAACTGAACCATGAACAAATGGAGGAATGAGCTCTTCACAGATGAATCCTGTTTCAGTTTACAGAATGATTCCCATTGCACATTAATCTGGAGAGAACCTGGTAGCTGAAATGACCACAGGAACATCTTGGAAAGGAACCATTATGGTGGTACGTCATGTGTGGGGAGGCATCATGTGAAATGGCCATACGAACTTGAACATCTTCCTTGTTGGTCATAAGAACACTGTTACCGCTCTGAGATACAGGGATGAGGTACTGCAACCACATGTTTGACTCTTCTGAGGTGCGGTTGGTCCAGACTTCCTCTTTATGGATGATAACACCCGTGTGCATCGCGCTGCTCTGGTGGACCAATTTCTTGAAGAGGAAGATATTCATCGCATGGACTGGCCAGTGAGGTCTGCGGATATGAATCCTATTGAATATGCCTAGGATGCATTAGGGAGGCAGCCTCCACCAAGGACCCTCCAAGACCTGCACATTGCCATTTCGGAGGAATGGGATCGATTGCCAAGAGAGCTCTTAGACCATCTGGTAGAGAGCATGCCACATCACTGTGAAGCCTGCGTGGTCATTAGGGGTCACCGTACACCCTATTAACAGCTTTGTTTGTTGAGGATGACAATTACAAGTTTTGTTAGAGTTAGTATAAGGCATACCATAGCTGTCAGAACCTTCCTAATACTGTTTTTTAACTAGTTGTATGAGATTTGGTGTGTGATTAAGTTTCAGTTTGTTCAGCAATCCTTCTGACATTCTGATAAGGAGGTATGTCCTCGTTTAGTAATTATGCTTAACTTTTGGACACTACTGTACATTGTGTTTCCATAGTAGACCCCCAGGTAGTGCCAGCAAGTTGTGATTTTTATTCTGCTTGATACTTTATTCAGATGTTTCTTGAATGTAAATGTCCTACCAAGTATTACACCAAGATTTTAGGGAATTTGCTGAGACTAACTCTTAATTCTCTGTAAAACCCCTTGTTAATCAGATGTAAGCAGGTGAAGTTGTTTTACTTGGGTTTGGTATAAGTCTCCAGTTATGAAAGTATTGACTCAATATTTCAAAACCAGATGTCAATATTGACTCTCCTGCCATGGATTTAAAGTGTTGGTCATGTCGTCCACATAGCTAAACTTTCAACAAGTAGGGATATGATAAACAGATAGTGCTGTGCTTTACTTAGTTCTTTGGAACACAGTTTAATTAATCTGCAGGAAATCCCATCATAACAGTGAAGCACTTGCTCCAGTGGTGTAGCTAGGTTAACAAGGGCCCTGGTGCAAAAATGGGCCTTCAAGCCAGATGGGTGACTTTATTTTCGCTCATTTGCCCTTAAGGCCCCTGGGCCCACTGAGCTGCACTCGCCGGGGGCCCCCTCAGCATGGGGGCCCAGGTGCACTGCACCGCCCAGCCCTATGGTAGCTATGCCCCTGACTTGCTCTTTTGAAACATGATAGCTTTTCTTGTTTCTTCTGGAGTAGGTAAATATACAGACATAATGTCAATTTTTTTTTCCATACTGTGATTTGACAAGATAACTTAACAGCAACAGATAAAGATGTTGCAACATACATAACTCTTCTATGACCTGATTATTTTTAAACTATTTCATTTTTTACAATATCCCATATTGTCTTAATTTTACTTCCAGAGTCATTAATCTTAATTTGCAGTACATACTTTAATATTCTTTAATAATATTACTCATTATTTTGCAATACCACTTATAACAAGCTTTAATGTTAGCATTGTAACTGTTCCTAGAGAAAATATGTAACCTTCTGTTAGAAATGCATGATGTTCTAATATTGTATCCTTGGTATAGTTCTATTTGAGAAGTATGGCACCTTTTCATGGGAAAGCAACTACAAAAAAAAAAATCTATCCGTGGAGCTAACAAAATTCTACAATCATGCCATTTAAATAAACATGCAACATTTCCCAGTTCTTATGAAATTACTAAATTCCTTCTAAAACCTACCTTCCAAATATGTAGAATTCAAAGAATTTATTTAAACTAATCCTGTAGTATTTAAGACCAAGAAATGTATATTTTCCCATATATATTGCCTTGTCACAAGCCTAGGCCATAGAGAACTGATCATTTCCTCTTATCATTTTTATATTGCTCTGAGTTATATCTACTTCTAGAACACACCTACAGTTCTACAAGAGATCCTCATTCAATGTCCCTTTCTCCTCACTACTGAATTTACACCTAAATTTCTAAAACATCAGTGTCAATAACTTCTTTTTTTATTTGTAGGCAGCAGGACTTGGCACAATGGTGGGACAGCTTACTTACGGAAAACGCCAGTTTGAGGCAGTAGATTCTGAAATTAGGAAGATTGTTCCTAAAATACATGGTGCAATTGATTGTTTTGTTGGTCTGATTGACAAAGACAGTCAAGCATTTAATGGATATATGGTAATGATTTTTTTTTTTAATGTTAGACTCAGTTTTTCCTCTGACATATATTACTGATACTATTCTATTATTTATTAATTATCATGAAATTTAACTGTGATTGAGCCTATACCCCATAAATGATTTCTCTATACCTATTACACTTATTTGAATTTTATATAACTTAAATTAATGAAATTCCTATCTTTTTTGCAAATGTAATAAGTATCTCATAACAAGACCAATAGTTGATAGTATCTTAAAAATGAAGCTGATTATATTGTGAAGAAAATAAAAATTTCATTTATTATCTATTAATGTGGCATGAGACAGGTTCAACGGTAGAATGATATAGTAGTGGCTTTCCTGTCATATTATGTTTGGTACAAATATTACATTATTAACAGCTTCCTATATCCACTTTTGGCAATGAAATTCTAAGTCAACATGTACGAAGTCATGGGTAACAGCTAGTGATATAATAAAGGAGCTGGGGTACGCACCACTAAAATATGGGTGCCGGGTAAAGAAAGTGCTTCGAGTGTATAAGTTGTATATTGGCAATGAGGCTTGGCTGAATAGTGGCAGAAGAATTAGTAGTAGTTCATGGAATGAAAGTGATGAGGTGTGAGGGAGTGGGAAACATTTCTTTTATTGGTAAGGGGCTTAGGAATTTGGATAAATTACCAAGGTAATTAAGTAAAAATTTACCTGTAACATTGAAAGAATTAAAGTTAAAATTTGTAAATGCCAAAAGAAGGTGAATAGTGAAATTGTCCTTGAAGAATTTAAGATTAAAAATAATATAAAAATAAAAAAGGCAGGGATGTAAGGAAATAGCCCGTAGGGCTGCTTCATCACAATTGAATTAGTTTAAAAAACATGAAATTATGTAAAATTGGGAAATATTAAGTGATAATTATAATATTTCCTTATTGCTAAGTAGATAAAACTTTAATGTGCAAGCAAAATTTGTTAGTAAAAATTAGTTATGCATGATTTCTTAGGCTGCTGTTATCAAGAAACAAAATATATTTTCTATATTTTCATCCTAGTCTTATGAGAACAACAACTGTGGAAATTTTCGAGTGACAAATATAAGCTCTAAGATTTATATATGGAGTAATCCAAGGCATGTGTTCAAGAAATAATTTATATTCTTACAATTACAATATTAGCCCATTGATATGATTTCATTTTTTATTTTTTTTGGAAGATTCCCTGAATCATATTGTTAACAATCTGAGCACTCGATCTTCTTCTACAATATATGCAAAGAAATGTAGTTTTCTGAAGTTTTGTGCTTTTGCTTTCCCACAATACATTCCAATATCCAAGTAGTTTTGAACCTGTTATAAAACATTTTATGAATAATAGAACTTCTCTCATGACTCAGATTCTGAGCATGATCATATTTGCTTAGAAAAACAAAAGGAATACGCAATTAGTCAAGATCACAAGTATGGTTTGTGATTCTTTGTAAATAATACATTAATTGATACAAAACTTGATTCGTTGTAAATTATGTACAGAACATTTTAATTCTGCTAGCAGTTTAAATGCAACATTCAGTTGTATATTTAAAGACTTTTAATTAATTATTATTAATTTAATAACTTTAAAAAATGTATTGATTCACTTACTGGTACTAATTAAATTAAATGGACCATATGCTCCAGTGTTTTTGAATGTAATGAATTTTTACTTCAAAGTCTTATAATGTTTGTAGCAAATTTCTTAGTGTATCCCTTAGCAATTTATTCTATTTTCTGAATTGCTTACCTACAAAAGATTACCTATAACTGATTCAGTAATATGTTTCATTTCAGGAAGCACTGAAATTACCAAAAGATACACCAGAAGAAGTTGAGAGAAGGAAGGCAGCAATGGAGAAAGGTCTGATGGAAGCTGTGAATGTTCCTCAGAGTTTAATAGAATATGCCAACAAACTGTGGAGACCATTCTTAGAGTTGGCACAAGTAGCATATGTTGCTACAATATCTGATTTGCAAGTATGAATTCCACAATGTTTGTGTTAAACAGTAACTAGTAAAACTAAATTAGAACTAGATGGAGAAAAATGTTAATTACTTATAACACACTACAGTAAACAAATAAGAAAGGATAGGGGAAATGACTCTTCACTCATGGCTGCAACGAGTCAAAAACATATGTGACAAACTAAAACATACACAATACAATAGTTCGGTTTTACACCTTACTCATGTGATAGAGACAAGACATTGGGTTTGGGAGGTGTGCACACACCAAAGTCATGTGGTATACTTCAGCTTGTGCACACTTCCCGGACAAAATGGCTTACTCCCTATCACATGATTAAGGTGATAAACTGAAATATAGTATATGTTTTTGCTCCTCGCATATGATATTCACTTGTTGTTGCCATTAACTTCTGTGAGTGATAAGTCATTTTCCCTATCCTTTGTTATTTATATTGGCAAAAGCTGTTTCCTCTTTCTTGGTAACACTATGGTATACTGTATGCAAAATATAAATCTGCATCTCCTTTTGTTGCTTAATAATGAATGTACATAAACATTCACTAAACTAAACTAGCTAACTTAGTCCAAACCTGAAGGCTATTTGGATTCTCCCAAACGAGGCATACTACATCAGAAGTAGGGCAGCCAGTTCCTTTCCTCTGAGACCTTCAGTTTAACATGAAAAAAAAAATGCAAAATACAGAACTTCTTGGCATAGCTCACATAATCAAACACTAAAAATTACTGGCCAGAACAGGATTTGATTATAGGACCAGACCCAAAACTTTTGAAAGCAAGTGACTTAACCACTGAGTTACCAGACTCATTATTAAATTTAATTTCTGAACTCATGAATGGAATCAATAGATTCTTAACTAGTGATTCAGTTGGCTATGCAAGGACCTAGTTCAAATCTCAGTCTTGGGTGGAATTCTTGAGGGATTTAAATCTGACCTCCAAAGCTTTTCTTTTTTAATGTGAACATGCTCAAATGCTCCAATGATACTGTTTAACCCCTTTAACTGATAGGATTATCAGGTTAGATTAGATGGTTCTGATATAGACACATTGTGTGTGTGTGTGTGTGTGTGTGTGTGTGTGAGAGAGAGAGAGAGAGAGAGAGAGAGAGAGATTAGAGAGAGTGAGTATGTTATTGCCCTGGAGTTTTTCAATTCCCACGCATTCCCTCTCCATCTGGGGGATCCTATTATACTGGTTGAGCTTAAGTATTGCCATATATTTGCAAAATGTGTAACTGAGGTTCTGTGTAATAAGTGTGTGTTTGTTTTTGAGTTGAGATTCGGAATCATCCAAGTATTTGTGGAGGTGATTGTGGGGATCCTTCTAAAAATCACAAATAGGACATCTGTTGCACGGGGACCAGAACTTTTAATCTTAAATTCTTTGAATGAAATTTCACCACCTTCCTATTTATGCTCTTTTCAAATTTTATTGTATTCTTCTATGTTTCTGATAAATTAGTAGTAGTAATAGTAGTAATTATTGTAATTCATGATCAAACATTTACACTTTAGCAACCATGTGATTGGTAGGAATAGTTGCCATGTGGCCATTGAGCCTATTTGTATCCACGAATAATTTACACGAGAGTGCTGACTTGGGATGCCCTCACAGTTAATTGACTGGGTATGAGAATGTGTCTTGTGATAAATTTGATCAAGTGATGCAGTATTTCTAACCTACAGTCATAGTTCAAATCGGAGTTCATTATTGGTCTAGAACAGGGGTGGCCGCCTGGAACATTTTTCCGGCCCACGAGATTCATCACACTTTTACAAAATATATTTATTTTATAATGGCCAAGGTAGTAAAAACCAATGCATTAAAAAAAAAAAAACAATATTTGTAGATCCATATATTCAAAAAATAGTAACTTTATTTTGATACCTACACATTACTCATATTTTTACCCTTCGAAGTACTCTCTTTGGCTACTCCACACTGCTCTCTAATTTTCTTCCAGCTTTTGTACACCTTCTGCAACGTTTCTTTAATTCCTGTGTGCAGTTTCTTCTGATATGATCCATTGTGTCAAATCAGAAACCTTTCAAAGTCAATTTAACTTTGGAAAAAGTCTACTGGAGCCAGATCTGGTGAGTAGGGTCGATGAGGGATCACCACCATCTTCTTTTTTTTTTTTTTTTTTTTTTTTACCCAAAAAGTCACTCACAGGCTGGGAGATGGAACCGGTGCATTGTCATGATTCCATCTCTGGTTTCACCAAAGCTCAAGAATCTTTGCATCACTATGTGTCTAAACCCTCCTGATATTTACATCTTCAGTTACCTCTGTGACTGTTAACCAACGATTTGTATGCACCAAATTAGGCACTGAGTTGACGTGAATCACTTCTGTTGATGTGAAGGGTTACCAATTCGAGGATTTATGTCAGCCATAGTTCTTTCTGTTTTGAATCAATTATGCCGGTCAAAACACTGTGACCAGCTCGTTATTTCATCCCCAAAGGTTTGTTAAAGAACTTGTAATGAGTCTGTGAGACTGTGGCACTTGAAACCAAATTTAATGCACTACCCATTGTTTGTTTCATCATCCCAAGTAAAGCCCAGGAGGTGGGCTGATGTAGGAACCCAGGTACCCTCCTCCCCCCCCCCCCAATGCACAAATCATTTATTTAACCATCTCTGGTACATACGTTTGCAGCATTTCATCCAGAGCCGGCCACTTCTTATGGGTGTTTCACTGTTTTATTCAGTTAGTTTCCATTTGCACGTCCGTTCAGAGCGACATCATTTGAGGTATCGATTCACACCATCACTCTCTGCACCATACCCTTTACCGCTGTGATGAGCTTCCACTCCTGCACCTGGCACATATACAAACATAGTGATTTATTTGAATGTATATAAACTATTATATAAAATCTTCAGTTGACTGTCAAAGTAAAACTATCATAGTTCATACAATTTAAACACCCCGTCACCAGGTATAATAGGCTAATGTTGTCATCTGTAGGCAAGTAATTGAACTATTTCCGTATATATGAGAATAATAAAATCATTCTTATCTATACAAAGGAAAAAACAACCATTACGTTTTCCTTTCCTCCATAAATCTGATTATCATTACTAAGGTAAGTTATTAGTTGTCCTATTAACATATACTCTCAATGTTCTATATCTCATTAAAACTCATACGCTGTTTTGAGGAGGCTTTATTTTAAGTTTTCTTAGACAGGTATGTATCTTATTGCGATCAAGAGTATAGTGTATATTAAGCAGGTACTACAAAAGTGTCATTATTTGTAGTTTCGCTGAAATCCTGCCTTTGGTTCTTTTATGGTGTATTCATTTGTAGGAAAAAAATTAAAATAATTATGGTTTAGCCTCCCTATAATCAGGAAGTGTGGTAATAATTTGGATAAAAAGTATCTTGTGTGTTAACTGATAGCATAAACTTGTGTCATGTATACTTTAGTAAAAATATGTTGGTTAGTTTTCGCTTCATGCGTCCACAGACAAACAAACATGTGAATATTTATGGTTTTGACCTCTGAATAATAGGGTAGTTGGTAAGTTATTGGGGTAAAAAGTATTATTTATCTTCACCCATGACTCAAGTTATCATCACATGCAGTTTCCATAAAATCTGATCATATTTTCTGTGTGAATCATGGACTGACAGACTGACAGACAGACAGACAAAAATTCCAGATTTGAAGGTTTTAGCGTGAGAAGTGCAAATTGAAAATACTCTTTCTACAATTTTTTCATACAGTGTCTATTAGTTAATATCAGGTAGTACGGTCTACCTATCCTTTTCTTCAGGATGTAATGCAATTGGAATTAATAATATGGCAAAGTAATCGTAAAACAAAAAGTTTTAGCATGGTTTATGCGCAATTTTCAAAATAAATTAGACAGAAATAGTTTTATTATTTGTGGTTTAAATACAGGATATCATCGATAGTTGAGACAAATTTAAAAATCCTCGGAAAGAAGATCTTTTATGAGACAGAACTTATAACAAACTGATGTAAAACTGATTGTTTTGATGGCACATAACGTCTTTATTTCCCCAGAGAAAAAAAAAAAATAATGGAACCATATGCTAATCCTCTACTTTACGAGCTTTAAACAACAAAATTCACACGCCGAGACAGAAAAATTTCGACCAACTACAGTTGTATATGAGATACCCTGATGAGTCAGGACATAATGACCACAGCCCATCACGAGACTGAATGCCTTCTGGTAACGTTGTGGGTACGTCACGTGGTAAGGAAAGTATGAGTCATTCTAACGACGATACGAGTGGCAAATCAGGAAATCCACTGACATACCGTAAGTGGGGGTGTAAGGGTTTGGGAGAGACTAAACTAGTCTTTTCCAACCAAATGTCAACCTCTCCTTCACGTGGTGCACCCTGTTTGCACGGACGAGGCTCTGGCGACTGAAAGATTCCCGGTATAAGGAGTCACCCACTGCTTGCCAACGGCCTCTGAAAAGAGGGTGGAAGAGCGGGGAGCGGTTCAGGGCACCCTCTTGCCCTTGGGGTTGGAAACGGCCCCTAAAGGCGGATGAATCAGAAATGATCAACGGCATGGGGATGCAGAAGGCAACGGAAAACCACTGCATTAAAGACCCAAAGGGTATCCCGAGGACATGTAATCCTCTCAAATTACATATATCATGATGGCTTCTTCCTGGGTAAAATATTCCGGAGGTAAAATAGTCCCCCAATCGGATCTCCGGGTGGGGACTGCTCAGGGAGGAGTCATCAGAATGGATAGAAACATTTTACGAGTCGGAGCGTGGAATGTTAGAAGTCTGAATAGGGCAGGTAGGTTAGAAAACTTAAAAAGGGAGATGGAACAACTTAAGTTAGATGTTGTTGGGATTAGTGAGACTAAATGGAAGGACGCACAGGATTTCTGGTCTGGGGAACACAGGATAATTAGCACACAAGCTGTCAATGGAGTCACTGGTGTAGGATTTGTAATGAACAAGAAAGTAGGGAAACGGGTGAGTTATTATGAACAGTTTAGTGACAGGATTATTTTGATGAGGTTAGAAACTAAGCCCGTTCCTACCACATTAGTACAAGTATATATGCCAACGTCACAGGAAGATGACGAAGAAATAGAAAAAATATACTCTGAAATTGAAGAATTAATCCAATATGTGAAAGGGGAGGAAAATCTAATAATCATGGGTGATTGGAATGCAATAGTGGGAGAAGGAAAAGAGGGGAATACTGTAGGAAGTTTTGGTCTAGGAGAAAGAAATGAGCGAGGAAGCAGGTTGCTAGAATTTTGTGAAAGATATAAGCTAGTAGTGGCAAACACTCTGTTTAAGAACCATGCAAGAAGAATATACACCTGGAAACGTCCTGGGGATACAGGCAGATATCAGCTAGATTATATCATGGTCAAACAGAGATTCAGGAATCAAGTTCTAGACTGTAAAGCGTACCCAGGAGCAGACATAGACTCGGACCATAATTTGATAGTAATGAAGTGCAGGCTGAAATTCAAGCGAATAAGGAAGCAGCATAAGCAGAACAGACTGGAAGTGAATAAACTGAAACAATCTAGCACAAGAGAAAAATTTGCAGAAATGGTAGACTTAGGTCTAAGAATTAACTGTGAAAGGAGCTCAACCGAGGATAAATGGAATGCATTAAAGACCGAAATAATGAAAGCTGGCAAAGAAACCTTAGGCTTCAGGGAACAAGCTGCCCGAAAACCTTGGATCACAGAAGAAATTTTGCAGCTGATCGATCAGAGGAGAAGGTACAAAAATGCTCAGGATGAAGCAGGAAAAGAGCAGTACAGGCAATTTAGAAATCAAATAAATAGGAAATGCAAAATAGCAAAAGAAAAATGGCTACAAGAAAAGTGTGAAGAAGTAGAAAAGGAAATGGTTGCAGGAAAAGTAGATGTTGCATATAGAAAGATCAAACAGAATTTTGGAGAAATGAAGAAAAGAGGTATGAACATTAAAGCTGCCGATGGGAAACCTCTTTTAAGGTCAGAAGATAGAGCTAACAGATGGAAGGAATACATTGAGAAACTGTATGTTGGGGATGACTTGAGCAATAGTGTATTGGAAAAGGAAGGCGATGTCGACATGGATGACTTAGGAGATCCTGTTTTGAGGACAGAATTTAATAAAGCTCTGAATGACTTGAAAACAAATAAGGCAGTTGGAATTGATGAGATCCCTGCAGAACTTCTTAAATCTCTAGGAGAGGAAGGAATCGAAAGATTATTCAAGCTGATATCAAAAAGTTATGAAACAGGAGAAATTCCAACTGATTTTAATAAAAATATCATCTTCACACTTCCAAAGAAAGCACAAGCTGACAAATGTGAGAATTATCGCACAATTAGTCTAACATCACATGCTTCAAAATTACTCACCAGAATAATATACAGAAGGATGGAAAGGGTAGTAGAAGAGATAGTAGGTGAAGATCAGTTTGGGTTTAGGAAAAATCGCGGTACAAGGGAAGCAATTCTGTCTTTAAGATTAATACTTGAAGGGCGGATCAAGAAAAACAAAGATACTTTTATGGCATTTGTTGATTTAGAAAAAGCTTTTGATAATGTTAGGTGGGACAAGATGTTCAAAATTCTAAAGAAGTCAGGTCTAAAGAATCGAGATAGAAGAATCCTCTATAAACTATATAAGAATCAAGTGGCTGTGATAAAAGTAGAGAATCACGAGAGACATGCATCAGTTAAAAAGGGTGTGAGACAAGGTTGTAGTCTATCCCCGTTAATATTCAACTTGTATGTAGAAGAAGCAATGAAGAAAGTCAAAGAAAAATTTCCATGTGGCATAAGTTTTCAGGGAGAAAAAATCAGTATGCTACGATTTGCTGACGACATTGTCTTATTAGCAGAGAGGGCTGAGGATATTGAGAAGTTATTGAATGGCATGAACAAAATACTGAAGGAAGATTTTGGACTGAATATAAATCAAAGTAAAACAAAAGTGATGAAATGTAGCAGAAATGACACCAATACTAGCAGATTATATATAAAAATAGGATCTGATGCAATAGGAGAAGTGAGCGAGTTCTGTTACTTGGGAAGCAAAATTACAACCGATGGCCGAAGCAGGAATGATGTTAAAAGCAGAATAGCACTAGCAAAAAGAGCCTTCATGAAAAAGAGAAACCTTTTAGTTTCAAATATTGATCTAGGAATTAGAAAGAACTTCTTAAAACTCTATGTGTGGAGCACAGCACTTTACGGTAGCGAAACATGGACTTTAGGAATACCGGAAAGAAAGAAACTTGAAGCATTTGAAATGTGGTGCTACAGAAGAATGCTGAAAATTAGGTGGACAGACAAAGTAAGAAATGAACGAGTTTTAGAAATGATGGGTGAGAAAAGAAGTTTATGGAAGAAGCTTACAGGAAGAAGAGACAGGCTGGTAGGTCATATTTTGAGACATGCTGGATTGGTTAATTTGTTAGTGGAGGGAACAGTTGAAGGTAAGAACTGCAGAGGTAGACAGAGATTAGAATATATGAAGCAGATAATTGAGGACGTGGATTGTAAGGGGTATGTAGAAATGAAGAGGTTAGCACAGGATAGGAAGGGATGGAGGATTGCATCAAACCAGTCTAAAGACTGACGACAGCAAAAAAAAAAACCGTAAGTGACCTTGACAGAAGGCAGATTGTTATTGCTCCGCTCCTGGGAACAGGAATCTCGGAAACGGCTGTTAGCATGCTACCCTAGTGAGCATCTATAGAAAGACATTGAAGGACGGTGAAACAATGAATAGATAGTTAAGGTCGTCGACATCCGCGCTTCGTCACAGAACGCCGATTCCGAAGGCTTGATCCCACTGTAAATCAGGATATATCTGTGGCAGATCTTGCAGAAGAGTACAATGCCGGTGCAGGCACTATTGTTTCTGAGCACATCGTTCAACGCATATTGTTGAGCATGGGCACCATAGCAGACAGTCCCTATGTGTTCCCATATTGATCCAATACCATCGTCAATTACGATTGCACAGGGCGCAGTATCATTGAGATTGGACAGTGAATCAATGGAAAAGTGTCTCCCAGCAGGACGAATCACATTTCTTGATACACCAGGTCGATTACTACGTCCGTACACGCCGTCATCCAGGCGAAAAGTGCGCCGATTCAGGGATGCAGGCAATGCTATGGGAGACAATCACCAGGGATTCCATGATACTTGTGATAGTGATCGAATGCACCATAACAGATGTGGACTATGTGAAAATTATTTCATATCTTCTGCCTGACAAGGCCAGAATCGTACATAGTACATAGTTCGAGTAGCATGATAGTGAACTTTCGATGATGTCTTGGCTACCAAATTTGACTGTTTTCAACCCGATATAACATACTGGGACGCTATCAGACGCAAGCTCCGCGCCCATGAACCACTGGATCCTAATATAAGGGGAATTGCTTGTTCTGTACGTAGACATCTGGTGCCAGATACCTCCAGACCCTACTAAGGACTAGTAGAATCCATGCCAAGTCGAATTGTTGCCGTATTGCATTCCCAGTGTGGACTTAAATGCTATTAAGTAGGCTCCTCATTGCCTGTAGTTGCCTCTAGAATATAATTTAATGAAATTTTATATACGATACTCGGTTTTGCCTTACTGCAGCACACAAAATGTCATATTTAAAATTTTAATTTCATCTGCTTACGAGCTGCAGACAACATAATAACTATAAGGCTCTATTTTATTGTTTTCACGTCACTCCCTAGGTTTCCAGTGGATAGCATTAGGCCTAAGTTATATCCTCCTATTGTTGCCCTATTGAATTCGTGTAGCAATGTCTCTTGTGACTTTTTGTATAATAATAACCACAAGTAACACTAACGAACCATTAATTTATTGCTATAATTGGATTGCTTACTGGTTTGAATTTGCAAGTCCAATAAAACACAGACAACTATAAGTTTTATTTCGAAAATTGAATAAAAAATTTGTAGGAACTTGAATTTGTAAGAGCTGAATAAAATTGTAGACGTGCCTCTTAATTTGGACTTTTCTTTTACTGAGAGATATTAATTGGTGAAAGGTTACGAGATGCCAAATCGCAAGAGACGATACATATTTTTGTTTAACGTTATCTGGAAAAATAGCAATCTAGATTAAAGGCGGAAGGTCAATTCGAAGTTTGAAGACCGATTGGTTGACTGCCGATCGATATCGCCAGTCCGTTCTCATTAGAGTGAGTCATGTTGACCGCATTGGATTTTCCATTTAACCTTTAATAACGTAGCGCAGCTAAACTGTAGCGTTTCCAATATCAACGCTCAGCTGTGTGAAGAACACTAAAAACAGTATGATGATCAATGTGAATCACAATTAGAAGAATACTGACTGCTTCATACTGTTTACAAAATGACAATAAATCACGATGCATTAGTTGTGTACGAATCTCATGAGCAACCATATTATTATACAGAGAAAAGAGACATATAGTTACAATTGTACGATGAGATGATTTCCCTGCAAAAGAATCTGCTGCAAGGAGAAATTCCGGAAAATTGTGGCGGTAACAATACCGTACGGCAGTTGTACTGCATACACCCCTCATTTGTTAAAAACTTGTTAAAAGCGCATAGCTTCCTTTGAGAGACTGCTTCGCCAAGACAATCAAAAACATATCTTCGGATCTGATAATGGCAAGTTGAAAGATGCTCGCTAACCAAAAACTTTTCGTGTTGCCGGTGAAAAGACAACTAACTATGTTTTCAAAAAAAATTTTGTTGATAGTGTTTGTGACTTTTTACTTTCTTTTCCACTTACAATAAAATTTAATTGAACTGCAATTACAGTACAGGTTTTATTTTTGCATACAATCGTTGCATCGGGTAAGGTTCAAAGAATCAACTCTTGCCTAAATTATTTCATGAATATTTGGTCCTTATAGTAGTAGCCCAAGCAAGTAATGTCTCAGAAAATTTTATGGTTCGGTATGTATTTTCCAGTTTTCACAAAATAGATATATGCAATGAAATATTAAAAATATTAATTTTCCTCGAGTATGTAGGTACATAGTTATTAACGCCTTTTCATGAATTTTCCTCACTAATATATCATTATATTACACAAATTTTAGACAGGATTGTGTTATCCTTATCAAATATCTAATACTTTTACAATACTTGATCGATAGTAGTACCGGTACATAAAGGAGGGGTGAGAAATTGAGTCGAAAATTTACAGGCCAATCAGTTTGACTTCAGTGGTAGGTAAATTAATGGAAAGATTGATATGCAACCACATCAGAAATGTATGTGAGGAACGTAAGTGGTTTTCAAGTAGGCAACATGGTTTCAGGCAAGGATATTCATGCAAATCTCAGTTGGTGGGATATATGCAAGATATTTCAGATGAAATGGACAAGGGAGGTCCAAATTGATAGTGTATCACTAGATCTGTCAAAGGCGATTGAACAGAGTGAGCCATAAAATGGTAGTAAATAAGGTAAAAACTATTGGAGTGGATGAGAAAGTGATTTGCTTGGGTAGAGGAATTTTTAAAAGGTAGAAAACAGAAAGTTAGGGTAGGTAATGTCGGTATCAAAGGAAGTGGAAGTAAAAATGGGAGTGCCGCTGGGTAGCGTATTGGGACCATTGCTATTCATTATTCTAATGAATAATTGTGTTGTTGTTTACTATCGGGAATTAGATTGTTTGCAGATGACATAATGCTGTATCAAAAGGAATCAAAACGATAGATGGACTGTAAACAGTTGCAGGGTGATCTGAACAGGATAGCTAGTTGGGTTGGTAAACATGGAATGAAGATAAATGCAAAGAAGAGTCAGCTAATTAGATACAGAAATAAAAAACAAAAGATTACCTATGAATATAAGGATGGAGAAAGAATTGCTTGCTGAAGACTTGAAATATAAATATCTTGGCATTACATTTGATAACCATCTTAACTGGGCAGGACACATAGGACAGGTGGTAGGAAAAGGTTTCAAAGTTCTGCACTTGTTGGAGAGAGTGATGAGGGGATGTACGAGAGAAGTCAAGGAACTGGGTTACAGAACTTTGGTCAGACCATTGCTCGAATATGGTAGTGTAGTATGGGACCCTCATCTTACGTATCAAATACAGGAGTTGAAGAGGGTGCAAAAAAGGGCTGCTAGATTTGTTTCTGGAAATTATCGCAGAATGCAATCAGTGACGGATATGATAAAGAAGCTGGAATGGGATTCATTGCAAGACAGGAGGAGAATGAGGAGGGTGATGGGAGTGTACAGGGGCATATACTGGCGATGAGGCATGAGAAAATATTGCAGTAGGTATGAAAAGTAGTCCATAGAGGGGAAAAGATGACCATGACCACAAGCTGGCACTCGATTTCAGGCACAAGGGTGTGGGAAGATTTTCTTTTTTAGGTAAGGGTGTCAGGGATTGGAATGAGTTACCGAGGGGAATGATGAATAACTTACCGAAAACGTTAAAACAATTTAAATTTAAAATTTGTAGAGGGCAAATGTAGGTGGGTGCAGGATAGGGGGAAGTTGGGTGTGTAGGGAAATTGCCACCGGAGCGTGTGCTCCATTGCAATTAAAAATTAAATTAAAGAATTAAGTTTTTTTTTTTTACTCTTAGTTCTATTCGTTTATATTAAGAATATTGTTAACAAAAATATTTTTTGTGCAAATGTCATTGAATATCATTCTTAATTATTCTGCTTTCTATACAGGTTGGAGCTCAGTGCTTGAAGACGGCAGTGTTAGGTGCCAGTTATAATGTTTCCATCAATCTAAAGGACATTGAAAATGAAAAATTTATTGAAGACGCCAAACAGAATATTGAATTTGCAACCAGTGACGCAGAAAAATATTGTCAAGAAGTACTGAGTATTCTACATGAACGATCAAATTAAAATTACGTATGAAGTTTCTTCTAACACCTACTTAATCAGCTTAAGTTTGTTTTCACTGTCGAGTGATACCAAGTATAAAAAAAATGCTGAAATTATAATTATAGTAATATCTCATACAGACAATAACCATAACCTTTTATTTCTGAATTTATAACTTAAAAAGCAACTATTTTTTACAATCTAATTCAATCACATTAATACTCGTACTATGAATCAGAAGTGTAAATACACAATTTTTCAGGTTGGTATTAACAACTAAAACTTAAAGCATTTTTTTTTTTTTTTTAGTAATGCTAAATATACCTAACATTTTAGTCCTGTTCCATGTTCCGTAGCAAGATAATTTTTTTAGACATGAATAATGACATTCGAACTAGTAAGTCATTCAATCCGTTTATGAATTCTGTGACTACATTAGATTTATCACTAACCTTGCAACTTTCTTAATTACCCAGAATGAATTTCTGCTTCCTTAAAAATCTACTAAAGTGAAAGTTGGTAATGATCTTGATTTTACCCATTCATCTACTCGCTTCTGGTCTTTTGTCCTCAAATTTCATTCCACAATCAGTTTACTCTAAACCTTTTTCATTTGATTCCATTATACACATAAAGAGGATTCTCTGGCTGGCAAGGGATGAAATACGTTGTGGATTTGTTAAGCTCCAGAAAAATAGATATTTTGGGCATCACTTAAGTTCAAGAAAATTCAATACCAGGAACACATCTCACAGGCGTTTGCTGTCTTCAGCCTCAGGTCAAGTCCAAGGAGAATATGGAAAACACCAAGCAAATATTTGCGCCATTTGAAATAGCTCTGTTCTGCCAAATGTTTGGTAAGCTTGTTCATCGAAACTTTTCATTAGATAGTTCGTCTCCCTCTCTCTTTCTGTGAGCTCCCTGTGTCACATATGGTTGATTCATGTAGACAAAAACATTTACTACCTGCAGTTGCCTTAGGAATTTAACTGAGGTAGTCTCCCTTTGCCTTTCTAGTATGGAAGTGTATGTATGATTGTGGTATATGGGTGGCTGAACTGCTTGGGCGTTTTAGCATGAGCCCCAAACGCATTACCGATTGCGTATTACGCAGCGAGTTTGACTCCGGCAGAAATACCAGAAATGAGGTACCGAGGGTCAAAAACCGTTTGAGATCATGGGGCGGCTGTGGACTCAAGGCCTAAATCGATGGGTTGCGCCGGGGCGAAATCTCAAAAAGCTGGCCAAAAGTCGAAAAATAAAGTTTTTATTTAGGAAATGTTAAGTATACAGCTGGGTAAGCTGACTCCCAAAGTGTCTAACTTCAGGGTTAGAATAGGTCCGAGGCTTGACTCAGATGCTGTACATCATTTGAAAGGTGACCGTTGAGCGAGCAACTAGGCCTACTGCAAGATTTAAAGGAAGTAAATTAAACGTTACTTTGAACTGGTGTAAAAGTTTTCAGTTTTGAGCAATTTCATCATTCAAAATGGACAGAGAGTGATGGTGAGTACAATGTATACGTGTATTACAAATACATAAAAAAACATTTTAAAGTTATTTATTTAATAAATAATTTTTAAACAAATTTGAACAGTTAATTTGTATTTTTCTTTTTCAAAAATGAAAACAGCTATAAGTTCCACAGAGTCCCACAACGAACCTTATTTTAACTCCATTCTCTACTATTTATCTATTGAAATCTCAAAAAAAAAAAAAAAAAATCTATAAACTGCTATTCCACAATTAGTGCAGCTTAATTTATCTGCAGTTTACCGGTATTTGTTTTTGGTCTTTTTCAATTTCATGTGTAAATTGTAAGTTATTTTTATAGTTATTACAAATATTTAAAGTATAATCAATTTTGTTTTTTCGTATTATTATAAAACTATCATCTACATATCTGAAATAACACATCCTTTCAAAATCTAGCAGTTTAAAACATTGTTCTTCCAAATCTCGCACAGCTAAGTCCACTAGAGTTGGATACACGAAATTTTTGGTTATAACTTAGTCTGATATCGGCGAAATTAATATGATATACTGACGAATACCAGATGAAATTAACTTCCTCTTTTTAAATAATCTTTAATAATACCTGTATGTTTGGGGTTACTTTTAAATACATTTTATGGGATATAAAAGGCTAATACAAGTTATATTTTATTGTTCCAGAATCTGCTGGTCCAACCAACGAGAGCGACGATAATGTTGGTTTCATACGAAAGGAAATAGGAATGTATATTACACCACATTTTTATCCACAAAAATTTATAATTCAAAAATTTTTCAATTTAAATTCTAAACCTTTTTATTTTTAATCTGCCATATTGAATCCGCCATTTGTTCTTTTTTGCATTGTTAGCATTGGAATCGGTATCAGCGAGCTTATTAAACCCTGTATACAAATTTTTATGACTGACAATTGAAACATTTTTAAAACCATTTTTAATTTTTAATCCGCCATATTGGATCCTCTAGTTTGTTTGTTTTTTGGGTTTTTTTTTGGCAATTTTGACATTGGAATCGTAATCAGCGTGCTCAAAACCGATTTTTTTACAAAGTTTCATTAAACTTGGATAACGTTTCAATATTTTGACCAGCTTTCTGAGATTTCGCCCCACTGTGCGCCGTGCGTTAGAGGCTGGCTGCGGCTTGTTATATCTGTTTATATCATCGTAAATTCTTTGCCTTTGTTAATTCAAGATCATGAGAAGAGTTGGAGAATATCGATTATTTAATAGCAATGGAACACAGCTACTTCATAAATTCAAGATACTAGTAATGCTTTAACTCGTCTGAATAACTTGAATTCCTAAAGCTCTTGGTTCAGCATATATCCAGGGGTCGCATTCACAGAGAATGTAACACAAATCAAACCATTCATAAGACTATTATGTTGCAAATCTTTATGGCAGAAAAGAAACGTTACAGTTAACTGCGAATATGCAATTAGAGAAACAGTAAGATTTAACATCTGAGACACATTCCCCATTATCTGCTATATAATTCAATGGCTTACTCCTTCCGTGTGCCCATGGGCTGGAGATCTACTCGACTGGGACGATAACTCCGAATGTGTAGAACAGTGGAACCATAATAAATTATTAGGATTGCAGAGATATGGCGTACACGTAGGACCAGCATGCACTCTTTTGTGTAATGGGGCGTCCATTAATTAGGTGAGGAGTTTTTCCGGAATTCCGGAACCCCCCCCCCCCAACTGGCGAGATTTGGTGGAACCCTCCCCACCCCCTAAGATGACGTGTGATTTTGACGGGACCCCCTCCTCTGCTAATCGACCTCGAAGTTTTTTGAGACCTTTTTTTTTAGCTCTCCTGTTTCGAGGGCGGTTATACCTACCCTAAGGTCGGTTTCCCCATCGTTTGTAGAGCTCATAACCCCCCCCCCCCCCTTAAAGTCGATTTCATCTCACGTAATTAATGGACGGCCCCTGACCACACAGGTCAATGTTACGCCAAACTCAGTGTGTGCAGAGTGGATACGTGTAAAGGCGGGTACACAGCAGAACGAGGCGTATACTGTATAGGCCTATGTTTGTAGATATTTCGGTTAGCCTTAATAGCAGCTAGAAGTTATTAGTTAATGATGCTGTTCTATAAACTAGAGTAAATAGCACATAGGCTACATAATGACGACTTTTTGAGGTTGGTCAATGTGATACAAAGAATAACAGCCTCAATTCAGCTATTTAAAGCGTGAAGCACCTTATATGACAAACAAGAAAACTAAAGCTCCCTGAGGGTAGCAAACAAGAGCTTAAACCAAATTTTTAGCTAATTTTTTCGGAGAGTAACAGAAATGAACTTGAAGTTGCATTTATCTCCGAGTCTAAAGTTAGTCGTTGAAATATCAAATACCAGAATACACTTCGCAGGGCGCTATTTGAAAGATTGTTACGAAAATATGGAGGAAGCAGCGTACAAAATATTTGTGAGGAGACGCTAGGTGTTCGTTCTGTGGAAGTGTGGCCGATCAATATCAGAAAGAACTCATCAAAAATAAATGAAATATTTGAAGAGGAGCATCGCGTTTGTAACTGCGTGTTGTGGTTTGTAAGAAAGAAATACAAATTACACGAAACGGTTAAATAGAATCAACCATGTAGCCAGTTGAGAAAAATGTAGGAATAATCTACACTCTTAAATGGTGTCATAGATAATACCTAATCAAATATGATATAGAAGATTATAACTTACGTTGTAAAGGAGACTGACACCGAAACTAGAGGGTATGTGTGGGGTTTATGTTGGTGATTAGACTGCGTATACATTACGGAATGATTTAGTAGGAAAAAGTAGAAAGAGAGAACCAATACAATAAAATAACACTTAATTTCAACCACAAGGTTCTAGTAAAAGTTTCATTTTTCGTTAGAACTGTTTAATATTTTGACGTAAACGGTGAAGGAATTAAAACAAAAATTCAAATCGAACGTAGCTAAAATAAGAGATTTCCACCTAAGCGATAGTTCCATTTTAATTAGAATACTATTAAATTCTGCTTTACTGCATTCGCTTATGGATGGTTCACCCAAAAAAAAATTTCTCGGCATGATATGTGATTTCTATTGCTACCAAAATGAATTCGAATGTACTTCTCCTTGCTTCTCCCCAAGTTAGTAATATTTCCTTTTTTCATGGACTATGTAGCTGACTGGCGGTTCATGATAATGCAATCTCTCTATTGTAATTATGATTTACATATAAATTAAATTTCCCTATCACGATTATTACTATATCAAACTCGTTGACTGAATAAGGTTACAGGAACAGTAAATACAATATTGGGACCGATCGATGCTTCTGGAATTAAAAGAACGGCTACCGAGACACAGGCAGAAAAAAAAGTATGAACTAAGAATGTGAAAAGCTTCATTAGTCCCGAAATAACAGATAATTATAATGGGCTCACGACGGAAAAGTTAACGACTGGTAAATTTGACAGCAATTATATTGTTTGAAATCGGAAAAATTATAGTATTCTTCCCACGTCAGCTAGAATGCAGCCCGGAATAAATTTTGCTTGTCGTTAGTTCGTTCGCCTCCTGTATGGTGGTATCGTAACATTTCTTTTTTTCAAAATTGCTTGTAAATACTATAAATAGTGGTGTTTATCGATTTTTTTTCCATTTCAACTAGGCCGATTTTTAACCGGTCGATATTTGTTGAACTTTATGAGAGATTGTTCTGAAAAAGATAAAACTAAATTTTGTAAAAGCTGAACAATATGATGAAAATTCAATCAAAGACTTCCACAGCCGGAATAAAGTTTCCATGTTGTTTTCTCGTCATGGTATTATTACCAACGTTTCGGTTAACCTGCTTCAGCCTTCTTCAAGAGCGGAACTGCGCTGGTACATGTCTAGAGCGAAAGAGATAAAGATCATGCGCTCTGAAGGTATATTAAATATTGAAACTTCAAATTTTCTCATTCCCTCGGCTACGTTGCTTCGTTGCCTACGTTGCCACCTAACATTTAATAAATTCCTTTCATACTACTTCGGTTTATTTTATCTAGAATACTACCAATTAAGCATTGCATCCTTTCATTCCAGTATGACTTTTCGATAGTTTTATTTCGCTCAGTGATAATCAAGGCATCCATTTGTCTCCGATCAAGATTAAATTAACGATTTGTAACATCAGGGCTCGAACATGTTTAAATTCTTCCGTCATATTTCAATAAAACCACATGTCCTACTGTAAGGTTTATATAGAAAACCATCAGATTCTTGCGGAACCTTATACAATCTCGATATCCTTCTCTAAACAAATACCAGCAAAAAATAACGTGAAATATAACATGGACAAAGAAACCACATTTTTAGACTTTTTCTCTACTCTTTTCGTGGACAGCTGCTGTTAGTTGCTTCACAAGATTAGCATCAAAAGCAGTAAGTAGAAGAGTAGGGATTTCAGTTACTAAGTTGTGTATCGGTGTTCCAAGTATGGTGTGCTCGTATTCCTCATTGTAATGTCTTGCTACCAAGGAAGTTTCCAGAGTGAACGTGCTGAGTGGGCGCTACTGCTAACAAAGCAGGAGTGGGCGAGACAGCTCCGCAGAACTATTTTTGTTTATGCATACATAACGGGACATCCTGACTCGCCCAATGGAGATTTACTGTTAACGTAAGTTGGAATCGGTTGTCAGCTTATATTCATTGGAGTCCTTTTGGAGTCCTTTTCCTAAGGTACTTAATATAGTCAAATGGGCATTTTGGAGAGACAAATGCCCTGCCAACTAACAATTTTAATTACGACGGAGCACACACGCTCTGGTGGCAAAGTTTCTACACCCCCTCTACCCATGTCAAGATTTTTCACCACCTGCCGTTGTCCCTCGTTTACTAATTGCAACTTCAGTGTTTTGGTAAACTGTACATTATTTCCCTTGTTAATTTATTCTAGTTTCTGACTCCCTTACCAAAAAAAGAAAATTTTTCCACATCTTTTCGCCTGAATTCAAGTGCCAGATTATGATTATAGTAATCTCTTCCGTATAGAACTCCTAATCCTTCTACTAATATCCATCCATGCATTATCGTGATTATAAACCCTGATCAAACCAGACACTCTTTTCACCTGTCATCCTAACCCAGCTCCTTTAGCAAAAAATCCTGCGACGTGACTAATCCGTAGGGCCCGGATATATATGCACGTAAAACATCTAATATATGCATGCAAATATGCACAAAAAAGTCCTAAAATATGCACTAACAATTAAAGAATATGCACTAACAATTAACGAATCTACACTAACAATTAACGAATATACACTAACAATTAACGAACATGGACTAACTATTAAAGAATATACAGTTATCAAATGATTTATTTTATGTCAACTCACTGATATACACGTTTCATTCCTTACAAAATGATGAATCACAATATGTTACCAACAGTTTTTCAATGTTTTCAGGGGTCAAAGATTTTCTGTTGTCAGACAAAATTAGTTTATAAGCCGAAAATGATCGTTCCACGTCAACGGACGTTATTGGGCAATACTTGTACGATGGTGCTGACTGTTCGGAACATTCATCTGGCAAAGATTGTGTGGTTCCACTTAAATACGTATTAATTGATTGAATCTTTTGCAGACCTGGGTTTGAGTCTAACACCCTGCTGAGTTTAGATTTAACTTTTTCTCCAATTTCACCAGGGACGGCATTTAAAGAAGAAATTGTTTTGTGAAGCAACTGAATAGACTCGTGAAGGGGTGCACCGCTAGTTTCTAGACCCTTAATAGCATTAGAAAGTGACGAATAGTGTACATGGATGAAATTGATATCTCGATATACAGTATCACAATCAAATGCGCACTTTGCTTCACGAACACACGCAGCACGATCGTCATGACCAATACTTGTAACCACATCTTTCACTTGATGAAAGTTCTCCTGGTAGAACAGCACTGCAGACAACCAAGTTCCCCATCTAGTGAGAACAGGTTCCGGTGGAAGAGGAACCTCAGGCAGACGATCCTTATAAAACTGTACACGCGCTGGTGCTTTTAGGAACACTTTTTTTCCACTTGAAATTACTTTGTTAACTGAAGGAAATAGAGAACGTATCTCTTCTGCAATGCGATGTAATCCATGCGCCAAACATGTAACATGGATCAGATTGGGGAAAAACACTCGAAGCGACTGACCAGCTTTTAACATATATGAAGCTGCGTCTGTGATTAAAACACGCACCTTGTAACAATCACTCTCCGATTCAGTAGGCCACAGAAGTCGCAGGGAATCGTTTATAAATCTTGCAATTGTACTGTGGTTGGTTTTCTCTAACACTTTGGTTGAAAGTAAATGTGGTTTTCCGGGTTCTTCTTGACATAGTTTGCCCACTATAAAGTTCGCTACGTATCGGCCACATGAATCGGTTGTTTCATCTACCGATATCCAGACACAGTTCCCTCCTATGTCAGACCGAATTGAATCCAGGACAGAATCGTGTAGAGAGAGCAAATAATTTTTCCTGAGGGTGGATTCATCCGGTATCCTTTGATTAACACAATACTTTTGAAGAAATGCTCGTAGATCTGGATTATTCAATTTATGCAGCGGGATATTGCTGCATACAAAAGCCTTACACAGGTCAGCAGAGAATGTATTAACAGACCGTGATACCTGAGTTAAAAGTAGCTGTTGCGTGTTCCTATTCTTTTCTTTTGACCTGAGATGTACAGCTGTTTTAGAATGCTGTTCAAGTTGAAATTTTTTCTCACATTTTATATTCTTCTCACATACTTGACAGTACACAACTTCACCGTCACTAGAATAGTCACTGTTGCCTGAAATCCACTGCTTAATTAAAACTGATCTTGTGCATTTTTCTTTAGGCATTTTTGGAGTCAGATTAAAGAAACTTAATCTTAGCACACGAACACTCCTGTCAACACAAACTTTGAGAGGCTACTGTTTTTGGAAAGGAATGTACACGTCCCTTTAAAAGTACGAATCCCTCAGGTCTGGAAGCCAGGAATCTGTTCTCAGGAAAACTGGCTCGTACCGCAATTAGGGGAATATTCCCGAAAAGATTAAAGAAAACCGCTGGCCTTCCCGGTAGTTGTCGCACGAATAAACACACTGGTAGATAACGAATATTCCAAGTGGGGGTAAATACTTGTGACTGTCGTCTCCTCAAACAAGAATTTGCCGCCTGAGGGAGAATAGAGCTATTCTTTGATTTTGCCGACCCCACCCGCCCTTCCCGTGAATGTTACCGCTCAGGGCAGTAGAGAAGGTCGCCGCCACACAAATTTTCCATTTGCAGCACCTCCAAACATGTCACTGTGTGAGTTTGGATAAGGTAGAAAATTCTCTACATGTGAATGCCAGTACAAAAAAATCCTGTTTACTCCAAGAATTTAACTTACTTGTTGCGGTTGCCAAGGATGTCCAACATACAGGTACATTAGGCTTTACAGTTTCTTCAGAAGTATCGGATATTCAGTTATGAGATGAAATAAAAGCTAAAATATGCACATATCCATAAAATATGCACTAACCCTCAAAATATGCATTTGCATATGCGCATATGCTTTTTTGAAAAATCATGCAAGAGTCTCCCTACTACGAGTATCTTCGGTAATAGCATGAGGCCCTAGTCCTAATTACATAACAGGAAGTTTTCATATGGGTGCATATATCATGTTTTCCAACAAAAGGAACGCATATCTTAAGAAAGCGTTCCAGGGTCCCAAGACTCTGCGTGATTGCTGAGATAACATTTTCATAAGGTAACAGAATCTACCAATGTCAACTCGTTATGTTTTCTTGAATGATCCTTATTTCCTGGCCATATATTTAGTGATCTATGGAAGCTGTTGTCTTGATGTCTTATTTCACTACTTGGCATCATGGAATGACATTAATTCACATGAGTTAGATGTTGTGGTATGTTTTTAGATCTGGTTCTATTTGAGTTTCACAGACTTCCTCCTATGATGTTCCAATCAACGGTTTTAAAATGAGGTGCTAGTACATATGAAGTCAACTTTTGACTTGAAATGGGTGCCATGCAGAAACTTTTTAAAATTTGGATAGATGAAAATCTTAATAGGAAACTTACCCTACGAACTGAAACCCACATTCATGAATTTCATCTATTGCAATGAGAAACTTGTGACTACTTGCCTTGTCTTGACGAAGCAGAGCATGTTTAAGTAACTTTTCTCTTTTTGTCGATAGTTGTTCCTTCTTGCTTCATAAGGTTAACATAATTTATGCCGGGACAGTTAAAACCCTATCCAGAAATAATTCTCCCTCAGAATCACAAAAAAACAGAACGAACACCTCTAAAAGAGGTATAGAGCTGTTGTGTTTCCACTGTACTGACTGTCGCTTTGATTCTGGAACAAAGTGATTGGTACCGATTTCATCCATCACCAGCAGAATGTATGGAACTAGATTTTTAGCATGAAACTGCATCCTCACTTCCGATTGCTCTGCTGTCAAACATTTCGGCATTCAATTTGTGGGAAGCTTCCCACCAGTAACGGATAAGCCACGTAGCAATAGTTAACAAATGCTACGGCCCCGCACCTATGCTTAATGATCTGGCTTTAATGTATGCGGAAAATGATTTACTTATAAATATTTATTTGGCTAATGCTTTCTCTAAATTTGCCCAAATTAAATCACGAAAGGTTGTTTTTGTAAATGTGCTGTTTTAATTTATACCCTAAACTTTAACACCTTAACCAAACCAAAGATTTCTTGTTCGCATTTGATACATGGCCAGCACTGTCTTATTCCGACACTCCTTCCCAGTGTCAAAGTGCCTTATTAGATTCAGATCTGCTGTTGTCTTTCGAATGTCAAATATTTCCTCAAACTGACGAACTGTTAACCCTCACATTGTCCCAACTAGAACCCGATTATACACAACATAAAAAGCTAGAAAGATGTATGCAAATATGCATTAAAAATGCTAAAATTGTAAAAAAATGTCAAAATATGCAATACTGTATAATATTAAAATAGTAATTTTTAGATTCTTTATTTCAAAATCAGCTTGTAATTAGTAAGTAGTTTAATAACACAATTGTAAATTCGATAATTAACACTTTATTTTTATTAATTTCTTGTTTACTTTTGTAAACTTAAACAACCGGGTTCCAAATACTGAATAGTAAGATTGTTTCTTCGATATCTAAAAAAAAATTTATAAGTGGAAATGTACTGTTGATTCTTGGCTGTCCAGGTGGCGCCGCGTCATGTTCATCGTAGCCGACGTCAGATGTGCTATTAACCTAACGTGACGACGGGAACCTTGGACACTCAGTCTACCGGAAGCCGACACACACAAACAGATATCTACACGCCGCATCGCACCACCACCCAGCGACAAAAAAAGAGGTGTCCTCACGACCTTGTATACAAGAGCGACGAAAGTGTGTGACGCAAATAGTTTGACGACGGAGTTGGAAGCGCTGCAACACACATTCAAGTCCAACGGCTCCCACAATCGTTGTATTAGACAGGCATTGCATGCAGCTACAACAGACAAAGACGCCAATTCAACGTCTAATCAAGCCACTTCTCAGGAACGCCAAGTAGTTGTCTTACCCTATATAAGAGGAGTTACTGACAGAATCGGGAAGCTGTTTAAAAAAGTTGATATAAAACCTGTCTACAAAGCGCACAGCAAGGTCAGTAACCAGCTCGTCAAGGTTAAGGACAGGCTGCCTCCACTACAGGTGGCCGGGGTCTATGAGATTCCGTGCACCTGTGGTCGGATGTACATAGGAGAGACGGGGTGCACTATAAGGGAGAAGCTGCGCGAACACATTCGCGATTATAAATCTAACAACTTTGACAAATCCGCCATTGCACGGCATGCAGCCGAAACAAATCACGCCATAGACTTCGAAAATACCACCCTGATAGTGCGCGAGGATAAATGGTGGCCAAGGAGGGTAAAGGAGGCGTTAGAAATTGCTAAACGCCCAAACAATATTAACGAGGACAACGGGATGAAATTACACGACGCCTGGCGCTCGCTGGTGCGAACAGGACATGTCACGTGTCACCTCCCGCCAGACCGCGCAAGCCCCCCTCCAGGCCGACTAAACACGTGACGGCTCGGACCTTCTGATTGGCCGGGCACATCGAAACATCCAGGTGGGGCGCTGCCCTCGCCTATAAAACAAGACCACTCACTGATCGAAGACGGGGACGATGGACCAAATGCTAACAATAGTAGGCAACCTTTTCAACATGGTGACAACGCTTCTCACTAAATTCGACCAACTAGCCGCGGACATAGCAACCGCAGTTAAGACGGCCCTAACAACCGACAACCCTGGCAACCTTTCTCCCCACAATGGCTAGAACGCATATACAAGGACTAACCATGTGCATTTGGAATGCTGACGGCATCCACTCACAAATTGGTGAGTTCAGACAATTTCTACGAGACGAGGATATAGACATATGCCTCGTGTCTGAGACACATCTCAAACATGGCCTCAGAGCCACAGTTGCCAACTACTGCTGCTACCGGCAAGATCGACCAACAGCCGGAGGCGGTGTTGCAATTTACATCAAACAAGGCATCCCTCATCATGAGCTGCTTTCGCCCCAGACAGAGCAGCTGGAAACAAAGGCTATCGAGGTGCAAACCAGTAGCGGGCCAGTCACGGTGGTCTCTGCCTACAGACCACCGAGCAGAAGACTAATCGAAGATGACTTCACCCAAATATTAAACTTTCGAGGCAAACTCCTCATAGGGGGAGACTTAAATTCTAAACACACTGACTGGAACTCCAGAGTGACCAACACTGCAGGGCAGCAACTACACAGAATTGCACGTCGGCACAACCTACTAGTCTGGGGACCAGAGCAGCCTACACATCATCCTTGGAATGGTGGTAGACCGGACGTCCTGGACATCGTTATGACACGAGGAATCACTGGTTACGTCTCCACCACCACGATGAACAGGCTATCCTCAGACCACTCGCCGGTCATAATTGAAATCGACCTCGGCCCCTGGAGACCAGCCACTATAAATCATCCCAATTACAAATCAACCAACTGGGACAGCTTCCGAGCAGATGTAGCGGAATCCATGATAAGACTGCGACCTATTGACGCCATGAACCTTGAGTCAGCCATCAAACAGGTCACAAAAACCATCTTAGACACTGCAAACAGAGCCACGCCTCCAGCGGTCGACAGAAGTCAATCGCGCCAACTACCTCCACACCTATTGGCGCAGATCCGACACAAAAACAGAGTTGCCAGAGAATGGCAACTAACCAGACGTCCCGACACCAGACGCCTACTCAATCGGCTGCAGCGAGAGCTGAAGGCGGCGATCCAAGATCACCGCAACAGAGAATGGTCCGCACGCTTAGCCACCCTCCAAATTAGTGACGGTACCTTATGGAAAGAAACAAGGCGTTTCACCAAGAGGAAAACAAAAATACCACCGCTGCACGGTGAAAGGGGCATAGTGTTTAGCGACCAGGACAAAGCAAATGCACTGGCAGATCATTTTGAGCGGCAATTCAGATCCGCTCAGGACTATGATGAGGATGAAATTGCGGACATCCGTCGTCGACTGACCAGATTCCTCTCAGTTGATGATGAAGACTACACCATAGACGAAATAACACCTGAAGAAGTTCGCAGCATTATAAACCGGCTTCATCCTAGGAAGGCTCCTGGGATCGACAATATTAGTAACCAACTATTGAAAAATCTTCCCCAACAAGTCGTCGACCACATCACTGATATATTCAACATTATCATAAGCAGCCAGCTCTTCCCTCGCTGTTGGAAACGGGCCACGGTGGTTGCAGTACCAAAGCCGGGGAAAAACACCCTCTTCCCCCAAAATTATCGACCAATCTGTTTGCTTTCGTCAATTAGTAAGGTACTAGAACGACTTGTACTCAAGAGACTGGAGGCCCACATTAACAGGGAGCATATAATCCCTGATTATCAATTTGGATTCCAAAGGGGTCACTCTGCAACACAGCAAATCATGAGAATCGTCGAGCGTGCGACCGCGGCCTATAACCACAGAGGTTATTGCCCGCTAGTTCTTCTGGACGTGGCCCGTGCGTTCGATTCAGTTTGGCACAGTGGGCTGTTATTCAAGCTTTACACACAGGGCATCCCCGGCCCTCTGGTAAAGCTCATCAAAAGCTACATTTCTGGGAGATCCTTCCAAGTACGAGTCGGCAGCGGCATCTCATCTCGTAGACCCATCAACGCCGGTGTACCACAGGGGTCGGTACTCGGCCCAGTGTTATACAACCTATACACTGCCGACATACCAGCCTCTGCCACAGTTCGCACAGCCCTCTACGCCGACGACACGGCATTCTTCACCGCACACAGGTGCAAGGTCGCAGCAATTAGGAGGCTCCAGGAGGTCCTTCAACAAACAGAAGCTTGGGCCAGGAGATGGAGGATCTTGCTTAACACCGCCAAGACGCAGGCAATATTATTCACGAGACGCCTGGGGAAGCGTGATCGGGAGAGAAACCATACACCAAACCTGCACCTCAACGGGGAAGATATCGTATGGTCACCTACAGTTAAATACCTCGGCGTAGTCCTTGACTCTCGCCTGACGTGGCAAAGACACACGCAAGAGGTAAGAAGGAAAGTGGCAACTAGGCTTCAAGAACTCTACCCCCTGCTGAACAGGGACAGTGCCTTGTCAGCCAGCACCGGCGTCAACATCTATTGCAGTCTCGTACGCCCAATCCTTGAGTATGCATGCCCAGTGTGGGGGTATGCTTCCAAGACTAGCATCAAACGGCTGCAAATAATGCAAAACCGCGCACTTCGGCGTGCACTACATGTGCCATGCCGGTTCCCTACAGCCCCCTTGCATGAAGCCGCAGGGATACCATTACTCTCGGAGCGAATCCTCAAAGTAACAAGAACATTCTACAGAGCCGCCAGAAAATCACTGAATCCCATCATAGCCAATTTGGGACAGTACTCGACCACGTTTGACAAGCACAAAAGGCCCCTGTCAATAGTGACAGACAATTAAAATATCTCAGAGCGAAAACAAAGACACACCAACAGTAATGATACGCATCTTGTAACATTGAAGGAAATGTCAAAAGACAAAAACTTCACCAAAACTGCAAAATAAAGTAATTTTGCAGAAAATGCTCGGGTGTGTGTGTGATCGAAGACGCAGTTCTGCCCTGGAAGAAGACCCCAGAATGAGGGTCGAAACGTCGGCTACGATGAACATGACGCGGCGCCACCCGGACAGCCAAGAATCAACTGACTCTGGCCGCGGAAGCCTACGATTACATGGAAATGTACTGTTCTACATTAACTGATATAACTGGGCAGTTTTTTGATTTGGATGCTGTGTCATTGTTTCTGGAAAAAGTTCACCCGTCCCATTAATAAAAATATTAATTTGACACAAAAGTTCAACACCTGGGTTATTGTACAAAATTTTTTCAAACTTCACTTTAAGTTTACACAGGAATACCTCTGGCAAATCGGAGTTCATTTGGCGGAATTTATTCATTAACTTAATAGATTCAGTCAACGCCAAACCTCGAGTTTCAAGCATTTTAATTATGTGGGAAAAATGAATGCTAATCACAGATATGGTTTTAATACTAGAATCGTTAAATTCTTCCTTGTATTGAGAAACTGTCACAGCCTCTGCACTATCAAAGTCGTTTACTACACCTTTAATGGCCTCGAAATGTTCTTTGTAAAACAGTACAGCTTCAACACACGTCGCCCACCGAGGTATCACTGGTTTCGGTGGTCAAGGCACATTTGGCAATTGTTTTTATAGGCATTATTACGAGAATGTGTCATAAGAAAAACTTTCTTTGTTGATGAAATCAGTTTATTTACATTCCCAAAAGTAGATCGCACTTCTTCAGTGAGTCGTCGTACTCCGTGAGGAAAGCACGTCACATGAGTAAAATTGGGACAAAATATTTGTAGGACTTTGGCTGCTTTAATCAAATAGATAGCAGCTTCTGAGAGAAATATAAACACTCTTTCATTTGCAGAAGATTCAGGAAATACTTTTCTAAAACCCTCATTCACAAATCTGGCGATCGTAAAATGATCTGCCTTTACAAGTTCTTTGCAAGCCACCAAAAAGTAAAAGAAAGTTTGTAGTCTTAATGCACCGGCAGAGATTAAGTTGCAATGCAACGACCACAGCTGTCAGTAGTTTCGTCAGCTGAAATCCAAATAATGCTAATCATGAGTTCATTGCGTATTTCTTCAAGAACATGTAAGGAAGTTGTTAGTCTGTAATTTTTACGAAATGTTGATTCAGGGATTTAAAAAAAATTCAAGTAATATTTCTGCTGTAAAACTTTGAAGGTAGGATTTGTAAGTTTGTTAAGAGGAATATTACATGCAAACAATGTTTCACATAGATCCATGCTTAAGTGATCTTTTGGTTTGCCTTTGCTGCTATTTGACACTTTCTTGTGCACAAAGTATTTTTTCTCGGAAACTCGACAATATAAAACATTTCCGCTGTATGTAAATGTTCCAGGGTAGTCACTATCCACGAATATATAATAATACAATATAATTTAACTTTGTACAAATTAATAAGAATTAAACATGAAATGAGCCCGCGAACAACAGCACGCGTAATTTTTTGAAAGGGAAATTGCTGCAGTAGGCAAGCGCGACGTAGAGCGGCATCGTCCATCTTTATCTCCCATGAGTCTGTTTTACTTGGCCGTATAACAATATTATCTATCAAAGCAATAGACGCACGACTGCTAAGAGAAGTGCTGTTAGTATATTTTGCCTGCTACAACGTAAGCAAAATATTGTAAATATAGCGAAAATGTGCATCATCACTAGGCTTTAGGTGAAATATGCAATAACCGGCGAAAATCCGCTTAATATGCAAATGCATATGCAAACATGCAAATGTATATAATCCGGTCTCTAGTCATAACCATTTCTTGTACCCTGTCAATAGTTTCTCCAGAGACTGTCCCCATTGTCTCTCTGTGTGTTTTTGACGTTCAAATTCAGATGTACACTTTTTTTTCTGTAAACAGCGGTATCTCGCCTGATTTTTCAACTATGTCCTCATGAATGTTATTTTGTGTCCTTTCTTTATTACACAAATATTAATCTGTTTTGCAGATTAAAAATACACCTCACCCGTTTTCAGCACTTGTAACAAAGTAAAAGTTCGTTCCACGATATAATTTTGAACCAGGTTCTAGTAAGGAAGGACAAAGAAATTCTATGCGGGTTGTATGATTTCGATTTATTGGTTAGACCTTTGTAGAATCTTTGTCAGATTTTGATAATTAGCAGGGATCAGATATTCGTTATTTAAGTGAGAATTTTAAAAATAAATAGCGCTGATTAATTAAAAATTATTGCATCATATCTCTGGTTCCTACTATATTTCTTAAGCTTTTTTAATTCCATGAATGTAAAATCACTCAAGAAATGAAAAATATTGTTGACAATTAAAAAAAAACTGCGTAAAATCTCTATCGTTGGGATTGTTAAAGTATTCTCTGTTATCCTTCGTGACTGCCCACTGTTTTAGGATTGAAAAAAATTCCTAAACTTTTGTATTAATGACAAAACTTCAGAAAAAGTACATGTTTTACTATCTATTTAGTGCCCAGTAACCGGGATTATTTCCTTTTTTTACATGCTGAATCGATTCTCTTATAATTACAACAAATTTTTCCATGTTACGTTGCACTGTACATCGTGAAGGCAAATCTAAACATCAACACATAGGTTTCCGCGACGCTGCCTGCATTCTGTTCCAGAATTTCACCTATTTCCTCAATATCATCCGAAACGATGCAACTTACTGACTCATTCCTAGTTATTCTTAATGTAAGTTTCATTTCAACTGTTTAGCAGTACTATGCCATGCCTACTTTCCCGAAATGCCATATCGTCTTCCGTTAAAAAATTGTGCGACACCACCAAGAACGCGTTCAATTTTCCTTGAAACAGAATAAAGTGATGGTTGACATTGAGCCCGCCTGAGGTCGAGAAACTGTGCTAAGGAAGACTTGGGTAAACATCTTTCAGTGGCTGGGGAATGGGCCTTACTTCCGGGTGCGGTTTGCGATACTCCACTGTCTTCAAGAAAATCTTCGTTTTATCTGAACGTTGAAGTATATTGCGAAAAAGACTTTTTAGTTACAGTATAGTTTTCTTCGCATGAAAACAAAAAGTGTTTGCACGTGAATAGTGCGTGTCTTCGTTATTTTTGCACAGTGTTTTCAGCCGGTATGACTGAGCGCATTCATTAAAACGACACCACGTTCAACTGAGAAGATACAACGGGCCTATTTTCAAACCCCGTACCCGTTGTATCGACTGTCTGCTTACGGTTTCTACACATTTCACAAACAGTTGACAACACTAAAGTTCCACCATTAGAATATATTACCCCGACAGAGGTGAAAGATTAGGGATGTACGTCAAGTCTTGTTGAATAACGTGCATGATTCTCTCTGTTTTAAAAGCCATATGATTAAAAGTTATGCTTTTCAACATTGGCTACCACTGCGTCCGCATAAACAATTAAACCAACTCATGCGGTTCAACCGCACACATACTGTGTAAATATCTACGAAATATTGTTAACCTACATTCGAATAAGTATTCATAATACAATACATTCATTTTCCATCGATCCCAATATAAGCTCTATGGAATGTGGTAAGTTGTCAATTTGCAGATTAAGTATTGCATAACAAAATAGATCAATAAATACACACCAAATGGTATACAGTCACGGCATAATGTATACATTAATTATGTCAACTACAGTTACACAAACTACTGGCAATTATTTTGTAGATATCTCAGAAATAAATTCATCGATGGAGTAGAAGGAGTCAGTCGTTTCCCGAGATTAATCTCATCACCTGCTAGACAATTAAGATGAGTTGGGAACAGTAATATTTGTGAAGATCATTTTTACCTCTGGTGCCATAATTGAAACAGAGTATAATTTCTCAATACAAAGGAATTAATATGTACATACACTTGGCCACCAATGTTAAAAATTAAAATTCCTAACTTCTTGAACAGCTCTCTGCAAGAACCCGACACAATGGAGTTGTTTTGCATAAGCCCTCAAATGATACTCGCTTGGCTATTCGCATTACAGCAAGAAGTGGAGAAAGAAATTTTTGGTAAATAAGTATTGATGCGTGCTGTATCTCACATCGAATATGTGGAAAGTAGATGGGTAAATATAATCTTATCGTGAGGATCTTGTTGTTGCATGAGTAATAATCTGCAGACAGATTTTGAAATTTCAGCAGTTTAACATCTACAAATTAAGTACTTAGACGAAAGAAAGGATCACATACAGATACATGAAAAAAAGAGAAAAAAAGAAGACCTTTAATTCCAAATGATTTTATTTTAAACATTTCACTTCAATTTTGAAACGGATTTTCTCCTAGATCAAATATATGATCATTTATTCAAAATTATACTAATTGAATCACACAGCTATTTCATATTTGCAGGCACAGAATGAATCAAACCTGTGAACTAGCAGCACCTAACACAACAATGAAATTTGGATAGGCTTTCGTCTATATTTTAGAGTGAAACGCTACATTCTTCGGATATTTTTAATAATTATTGTAAGCTGTAGCAAAGTCTCTTCGAAAACTGGTTCCAAATGTTTTGGGTAATGAATGCAAGAGAAGTAGGTAACGTGTCGTAAACAAGTAGCATACGCTTGTAGATATCGCTTATCGAAGGAAGGCATAAATTACGTCAAGCAGAAAATGAATAATTCATTCACGTGTGTATATTGGTGAAGTAACAAACAGTTCGTTTACAATCATGTAAAATCTGAGGCAAATATTGGGGATTTCGTTATTCACGTTTTTTCTGAAAACAACTTTTGTAACACTGTAATCATAAAAATACATGCAAATGAAAGAGAATCGCCGAGAAAATATAAGAAACTACCTTTGAAAATTATTCTGGAAACGTACAGGCGAAATACGCATATACGCATTGTGTATTACTGCATTGTGTATTATTTCAACTAAAAAGATTGAAATGGTTTCACCTTTGCAGATTTGAGGTTTCATTTTGTATTTATGTATTTGCTTCTGGCACTAATAAATAAGTTTTGTAGCAAAATGTTATTGCATCCCACTGTAGAAAATTTAAAGAAATAAAAACACATTTATGAAATCGTAATAGTTCGATCGACAAGCAAGGCGTAATGTGTGATAAAAATATTTTTGGACGGATCTGTGTTTCCAAAAAAAAAAAAAAAGAAACAAGGGAAGAAATGAATGGTGTACAGCGTAAAACAGGAAACTATAGCAGTTGCATTAAGGTAAGTGAAGCTATAGTCAACATTGCACCATTAATCGACATGAAATTGCATCTATTGAATTTATGAAAATAACGATCCGGAAAACTGTACGTAAAACCAGCAACATTATCAGCTTTATTCGTCAATCCGATCAGGTCAATATGTTCGGTGGTGACCAGTTTTGTATGTGTCTGTGTGTATATATTTCTTTAAATTGTTTTATTTATTGCGTCATGATATTGCGGACACTATAGCGATGACAGGATAAGACGAACACAACATTTAATTAAAATCAGCCACACCTAGAACCGGTGACTCACAGTGCGAGGCCAGGGCCGTCATGGTGAACTGTTGTAGAGCATGTTCTTATCAGACTCGTCTTAGCGAGATCGTAACTTCGGGAAGTATTTTAACTCTCAGTTGATGAAAGTTTGCTTCAATTTAATTGCACGTGAAATGCAAATGCCATCGCGATCAAATAAATTTAGCGTTCTGGCCTCGCATTCGGGAGGATGGCGGTTCGAATCCCCGTCCGGGCATCCATATTTGGGTTTTCCATGGTTTCATAAATCACTCCAGGCAAATGCCGGGATGCTTCCTTCAAAAGCCCATGGCCGAATTCCTTCCAATTCCTTGCCCCCATCCTTTCCCGTCTCTATAGACCTCGCTGTTAAGAGACGTTAAGAGACGTTAAGCAGTATAAAAAGAAAAAAAAAATCAAATAAATAACCATTTGCTTTCGTAGTTTAAATGAAAAGAATATTTTTGCCGTGGGTAGTGCCCAGTGGCGTATCCAAGGGGAGGGGAGGAGGGCTAAGGGGCTCAAGGAACCCCCCTCCCCTCCCCAAAAAAAAGATATTGGTCAGCCCCGACGGCATAGTAATTCTGGGGACTTTTTTTTTAACTCTATTGTTCATAAACCAAAATCCTGGATCCGCCAATGATAGCCCGTGAGTCGAGTAATACGTACATAAACTCTAGCCTGTTTCTTAAATCGACAGGGGTGTCAAATTTAGCTTCAAACGTAAACTAAAAGAACATTTTGTGCCGTACACAGCGATAAAATTTGTACGCTACAAGACGCTTGGAACCTAAAACCGACACATAGTGTCTGTCTTCCTTATATACGAAGGCAGATAGTGAAAGCCATCACTTGTTCAGTACTTCATATAAAGCTGTAATATAATGCAGAGGGTTGTTGTTACACTTTTTTTCCTTTTTTTTAAAATGAAGGGACTCAGTATTGAGGGACTCTCGACTTGTGGGATCTGGATTGGCACCAATGGGGTACCATCTGGGCTTGATATTGCTTCTACTTCGGCCAGATCCCTTCTGACAACTTTCCTTTCAGTCTTTTCTAGTATGCTTTTAGTATTACGGAAAGAGTGTCGACTACACATACAAAATGTGCAGACTATAGTGACGCAGAATTCACGAATAAATTACAGATAGAATGTTGGTGAGATTGGGAAAAGCAGAATAGCAAGTTTTGTTTTTTCCTCTTTCTGGATCTCCTCCTGTCCTGCTAAAATTGTATTAAATGCGATGTTTCGGTGCGTCATTCGTATCTTCTTTTCCATGAAGCTACCTCTAATTCGGAAAGCTAATGTTTGTTGATGACCCACAGTCACACTTCTGTATCGTCCACATAACTTCCGTACAAACAATGTTTGAAGTGGTGCTGCCTAGCATGTGTACGAACAGATTGCTTGACTTGTATGTATTTCAGCTATGGTACGACATTGCTGAATGACGAAGCGGAGAGGAGAAAGATTTTTGATGAGGTAGAGGTACCGCGAACGCAGACAGACAGACATTAAATTTTTTACCGGTGGTCCCGTATCTCTTCCAGTTCAGCTGTTCGTTGACATTGCTTTGGGGTGGCATCATCGGGTTTGTCGTTCCCAGAGTGGCTGTATTTGCTAAGAACTGAGTCATTAGCAATGTTTGCTGTTGTAGCAGCTGGATGATGACACTAAAGTTGTCGTGGTGCTTGCAGTCCGCCTGCTGATGCAGATGGTGGGTTGCGGACTGCTTCTTCGCCTTCGCGGGTCGCAGCTGGATGTCGGCCGGGAGAATTGTTGCTTGAGGACGGCACCAACTAGTTGGTGCGTGTCGCCTTCATGTTGGCGCGCAGGTTTTTCTTGATGGGGCAACCGCTGTAGCATGCTGGGTGGGGGCGGAACAGTTGGAGCAGGTGGGCACCGCATCTCGCGGGACGTTGCACTCAGCGACTTTGTGTTTTCCAGCGCACCTAACACAGCGCTCCTCGGCGGTGCAGTCGAAGGCCATGTGCCCATGACCCTGGCAGCGAAACCACTGTGCCAGGGCTAGCGGAGGCCGATTCTTGGGCTCAAGTCGGGCCTTGCGTCCTAGCATGGTTCTTGCGCTACATGGTCACAGGCTTATAGGTGTACAGCGGCAGACGCTCCTCGGTGCCTGGGCTGCGCATTTGATGGACAGCCGCCGCTGGAGAGCTCAGCAGCTACCACCTCCTCTGGTACATCAGCAGGCAGGCCCCGAACGACCATCTTGGTTGGTCGTCGGGGGGTCTGTGGGTAGTGGCGGATGCCACGCCCATCCAGGTAGGCCGTCAAGCGCCGAAGCTGTGTTGGATGCCCCAGCCCCTCCTTCACGGGGAAACAGAGAATATACTGACAGGTGTATATAATTGCCTTCATAGAAGGCGGTTACAGGAAGAACAGATCCTTCTTCTTCTTGTGGTTCATTGACGTCTTCGTATTCGTCAATGGTGATGTGGGCGAGATTGTCGTGCCCCCAACTGGAGAGTCAGGAGTAGCTGGAAACGAAGGCTGCGACGTCACCGTAGGTTGTTCTTGTGACTTCTCTTTGTCTTGATCTCCGAAGAGGCCTTTCCTCACTTCATTAGCAAGCCACTTTGGCTCCTTCATTCCTCCACTTGGCGAAGCATCTCTGCTACTTTAGCTCCATTGGGTGCTGGTTCGCGGATGTCCTCTCTCCGTCGCTTCGTGGCGGTGAATGGGTCGTGGCTGCTCGCCGCTGTTTCTTACTCATGCTGCGAGCGGTTGTACAGTCCACCAACAAGAAGGCAGCAGGCTCAGCTAGTAAGAGACGAAGTCTTTGCTATGAACAGTGAGCGTTGCTAGTTGAGTACGCATCGTCGCGTAACTGTAAATGTAGGACTAATCGTGGTGCGCATTTCGACTACGAGAAGGTTTCCGGTGGACAATATTAAATGGATATAAAAAAATTAAAATTTACGATTTTTGGTCTCTATATCGCGGACAAAATATGATGCTAATCAACATGTTAACTCATGACATAAGCAAAAAGTACAAGCAGTTTCCCTGAAATCCATTTACAAGATTTTAAGAATCCAAAATTCATGGTTTTTGCTTATGTAACATCGTGAACTATCTAGATAAATGTTTCCTATATGTTAGCTGATGACATAAGCTATCACTAAGCTAAGATTCATTGAAATACATTCAGTGAGCCAACAGACAAACAATGATTTCAAAATTCACGGATTTGCACTCTGTATTATTGCGAATTCCGGATAAAAATTATTCTATATTCTGACAGACAAGGTAACGTGCAATTTCCTTACAATTCGTCTATTAGTTGTTGCGTGATGCGCGAATACACAGACAGGCAAAAATCCCAAATTTTGCGATTGTCGCATCTCCACCGTCAGTAATATACATTGTAATTACTTTTTTTTTGGAGTAAATTTAAAGTTGAGACACACCTTTTCTTAAATCTTATTATATAGTATATGTTTACTAACAATTTACCAGCAACTGATCTCTAATGAAATAGATATATCTGAATGCAGACAATTATTTTAGAATGCATAGTTATAGTCAGAGGCTTCGAAAATAATAAAAAAAATAATTAAAAAATATGGTGACGATTAATGGTGCTCTTACCTTACATCATTTTGCATGTACACTCTAGCTCAATTCATACTGAAATATATATTCCTTCTTTAGCCTCAAGAAGCAGTGAGTTGGTCCTTTATCTGCAGGACTAAATCCGTGTAGAGTCAAACAACTCATTGTTGCATTCTATATATCAATAAATGTGAAAATCGAATGATAAAGATTGTAGGCCCTACTATTATTTCTGTAGGAAGTGCTCCTTAATTCTCTTACGGACAGATCGTTAAACATAATACTACATTCAACTTCACGAAATTTACCGCAGCTGTAAGTATTCCCATACAGAATAAATTTTGAGTAAAGCTAGCTTCCCTCTGCCCGCGCATTTGCCGGCCGGGCAGGTCCAGCTACAAAGAGCGAGCAGTGCTTAGGGTCCCGCCTGTGGTGGCAGGGATGGCGCGCCTCTATCCGTCACCCATTCCGTAAAGATCAAACGCCTGGGTAGCTGAAACGGCACTGGGCAATGTGGTTGGAAGGCGGCGAGGGTTAACCTGTGGCGCGTGCTGATCCGTACACTTCGGCTGATTTGGCGCGGCCAACATAATCACGCGCCGTGGGAATCCACCTTAAAACAGAAGGGGCGTCCATTAATTACGTGGTTTTTTTTAACGGAATTCTGGACCCTCCCTCCCTCCCCGTGGTGAGATTTGGTGAGATCTGGTCCGACCCCCCTCCTATGATGACGTGATATCTTAAGGGGAACCTCACCCTTTTTGAGACCCTTTTTATATGATTAAAAATATTATGCGAGATTTCCGTCGACCCCCTCCCCTCCCTTGGTGAGATTTCGCCGAACACCTCCCCTCCCCCCTATTTCATCTCACGTCATTAATGGACACCCCCTTACATAAAACCTAACGGAACTAATCCAAGTTCGACACATTATTTTAATTTTACTGAAGTTTCTCAAAATGATTTTGATGTAAGTATAAGAACAGTATCATAATACCATGACATGACAAATTCCTAAGCTTAATTACAACTCGAGTAACGTCAATGCAGACGAATCACGAAGCTCTTAAACAGCAGCCATCAGATATTATGTTTATATGGCTTTACGCATCGTCGACGTTGATGTCCTTAGGGGCGAGGAAGGACTGGGGGCCAGGAAAGGGAAGGAATTCGGCCATGGCCTTCTGAATGAACCATCCCGGCATTCACCTGGAGTAATTTTGGGAAATCATGTAAAAGCGAAATCTGGAAGACTGGACGGAATTTCGAACCCACGTCCTCCCGAATGCGAGGCCAGAGCGTTAACCTTTCACCCACCACGCTCGGTAGCAGCCATCAGAACCCTCCAACAGCTTTGTGGTGAAGGTACGTGACTAAGAATCTGCAGATACCCAGATCGGATTCTAGTCTCGATAATTTCGCTGGCTGGCTTACTTTAAGCCTCTGACAATGCGCTTCTTTGTTCTTGTGAATTATACTTAGGTTGCTCCACGATTTGGATTCCACGTATAACTGTAGACTAAGCAACAACAGCACAGTTACGCTCGGCGAATCTAAATAACAAGTCACTTGCTGGTTCAACAACCCTTGGCATCTCTCAACCATATGAATTTTATTCTTTTACCAACTTTTACTGTGCCACTTATATTTCCTTCCTAATTTAGCAGACGAGTGTATAAAAATTAAACCCCTATGATTCTAGGTACTTTGAGAGACATATAGGCCTACTGAATAAAAATCAGAAAATAATAGAAATTACACCAACTATTAAATCACGATGAAGTCGAATTTTCATTGGAACCATCTACAAAAATTATGAAGTATAACAATATACCAGTAGGATCTGAAGGAGGGAAATTACACCTACGGATTTGTGTCTTAAGTAGTATCGAATTTGATCACAGACTGCTAGGTGTAAATCTGTGATCGTCTTTTAGGTCTAGAATAGATCTCAGATAACGAATTTATTTATTACTACTTTGTCTGATGCTGGACGCAACTCTTAGGGTCTATTTTAAACTAAAAATGTACTGCACAGACTCTAATAGTAACAAAAAATTAGTTTTTCGGACCAACAATGAATCATTAGGGTCACAGGTTGCTGATCTGACTGAAATACGAACCCGACCCTTATATGACCTTAAGGTTTCGTTCTGCAAAATTTTTAGGAATTTCTGTTCAGTTTAAAGAGACTTAAAACTATTAAAGAGAGACAGAGACGAACTTAGCATGTAAAGTAGAACGTACCTTAATACTGAGTATGGAATATAATTGAACAGCGATAAAAAGAAGCCCTGGAAAGGAGACAAAGCATTTGTTGGCTCATCAGTCCCCCCACTGTACCTCTCGGAGCGTTGACCTGTGAGGTATGACGCTGCGTCACTTGCGCACTTTGCCAGTCCGTTAGGAAATGTGCGCCACCAGGGATGTTTAACCGGAACAGGCCTTACACATTCATCGTAGATTTTCCATTTTCAGAGCTCCCCAAGGAGGAGTAACTAGCTATCGGGCTTAAAATCTTAAAGGTTCTACGTTTTCATTGCTTGCTTCAGTGAAATTTTTTACACAAAATTTTAACACATTCTTCTCTAAGGTATAATAATAATAAAATGAACCATTTTTACAAAAAATCAAACTCAGATCATATGTAATAATTTTCAGGTTTTCTTCAAGTATCACACATAGTTGTAGTCAAAATGTGTTTAGATACATGCTCCTACCTGACCGATAGTTAAATTAACCCAGCCCTTTTTGATTCCAGGAAAGAATCCTCATCCCTTTTATTCGTTTTGCTCTTTATTATTTTAAATATTCCATATTCCACCTTTTGTAATTATGTCAGCCACCATTTTATATACTCTGATGATCATCATCATATATATTATTTCTATAAGGTATTTTTTTGTCACAAGCCTATATCTTCCTTCATACTTAACCGAAATCAATGAATGAGGTGTCATTTTAAAGCTTATGGTCTCCACTTTGGTTAATTCGTATTTTAAGCAAGAAAGTTTTCGGAATTCGACCCTTAAAGGGCAAAAATGTAAATTTTTCTAAAATGCTGTTTTCTGTGTTACGAGTCAGTTATCTCCCTGGATACCTATCTGAAACCGTTTTGTGAAGTATCATTTTAAAGATTATGATCTCCGCTTTAGTGACGTCATATATTAAGCCAGAAAGTTTTCGGAATTCTACCCTTAAAGGGCAAAAGTATCAATATTTTTGCAATGCGTTTTTGTGTCACGAGCGATTTATCTCCCTTAATATCTAACCGATATAGATAAATGAGGTATCATATTAAAGAATAAGGTCTCCGCCATGGTAACATTATATTTTAAGAAAGGAATTTTTCGTAATTCGACCCTTATAGGGCAAAAATGTCACTTTTTCTAAAATGCGTTTTTTGTATCTCGAGCCATTTATCTCCCTGGATATCTAACCAAAATCGATTAATGAAGTAGGAATATAAGGAGTAATGTATCAGCTTTGTGAAATCATATTTTAAGAAAGAATGTTTTTGGAATTCAACCGTTAAAGGAAAAAAGTATAAATTTTTCTATAACCGATTTTTGTGTCACGAGCGATTTATCTCCCTTGATATCTAACCGATATAGATAAATGAGGTATCATATTAAAGAATAAGGTCTCCGCCGTGGTAACATTATATTTTGAGAAAGGAATTTTTCGTAATTCGACCCATAAAAGGCAAAAAAGTCAATTTTTCTAAAATGCGTTTTTTGTGTCTCCGGCCACTTATCACCCTTGATATCTATCCAAAATCGATAAATCAAGTACGATTGTGAGGAATAATGTCTCAACTTTGCTGACATCATATTTTAAGAAAGAAGTGTTTAAAATTCAACTATTAAAGGGAAAAAGTATAAATTGTTCTACAACATATTTTTGTGTCACGAGCCTTATATTTCCCTTGATATCTAATCGATATAGATAAATGACATATCGTATTAAAGACTAAGGTTTCCGCCGTGGTAACATTATATTCTAAGAAAGGAATTTTTCGTAATTCGACCCATAAAGCGCAAAAATGTCAATATTTCTAAAATATGTTTTTTGTGTTTCGAGCCATTTATCTCCCTGGATTTCTAACCAAAATCGATAAATGAAGTAGGAGTATGAAGAGTAATGACTGAACTTGGTGACATTATATTCAACCTCACTATTCATCGCATTTTATTCGTGAAATTTTCGCACGGGTCGTCTAGTATATATTATTTCTATAAGGTATTTTTTTGTCACAAGCCTATATCTTCCTTCATACTTAACCGAAATCAATGAATGAGGTGTCATTTTAAAGCTTATGGTCTCCACTTTGGTTAAATCGTATTTTAAGCATGAAAGTTTTCGGAATTCGACCCTTAAAGGGCAAAAATGTAATTTTTTCTAAAATGCTATTTTCTGTGTTACGAGTCAGTTATCTCCCTGGATACCTATCTGAAGCCGTTTTGTGAAGTATCTTTTTAAAGATTAAGATCTCCGCTTTAGTGCCGTCATATATTAAGCCAGAAAGTTTTCGGAATTCGACCCTTAAAGGGCAAAAGTATCAATATTTTTGCAATGCGTTTTTGTGTCACGAGCGATTTATCTCCCTTAATATCTAACCTATATAGATAAATGAGGTATAATATTAAAGAATAAGGTCTCCGCCATGGTAACATTATATTTTAAGAAAGGAATTTTTCGTAATTCGACCCTTATAGGGCAAAAATGTCACTTTTTCTAAAATGCGTTTTTTGTATCTCGAGCCATTTATCTCCCTGGATATCTAACCAAAATCGATAAATGAGGTAGGAGTATGAGGAGTAATTTCTCAGCTTTGTGACATCATATTTCAAGAAAGAGTGATTTTGGAATTCAACCCTCAAAGGGAAAAAAGTATAAATTTTTCTATAACGCATTTTTGTGTCACGAGCGATTTATCTCCCTTAATATCTAACCGATATAGATAAATGAGGTATCATATTAAACAATAAGGTCTCCGCCATGGTAACATTATATTTTAAGAAAGGAATTTTTCGTAATTCGACCCTTATAGGGCAAAAATGTCACTTTTTCTAAAATGCGTTTTTTGTATCTCGAGCCATTTATCTCTCAGGATATCTAACCAAAATCGATAAATCAAGTACGATTATGAGGAGTAATGTCTCAGCTTTGTGACATCATATTTTAAGAAAGAATGTTTTGGAATTCAACCCTTAAAGGAAAAAAGTATAAATTTTTCTATAACCGACTTTTGTGTCACGAGCGATTTATCTCCCTTGATATCTAACCGATATAGATAAATGAGGTATCATATTAAACAATAAGGTCTCCGCCATGGTAACATTATATTTTAAGAAAGGAATTTTTCGTAATTCGACCCTTATAGGGCAAAAATGTCACTTTTTCTAAAATGCGTTTTTTGTATCTCGAGCCATTTATCTCCCTGGATATCTAACCAAAATCGATAAATGAGGTAGGAGTAATTTCTCAGCTTTGTGACATCATATTTCAAGAAAGAGTGTTTTTTGTAATTCAACCCTCAAAGGGAAAAAAGTATAAATTTTTCTATAACGCATTTTTGTGTCACGAGCGATTTATCTCCCTTAATATCTAACCGATATAGATAAATGAGGTATCATATTAAACAATAAGGTCTCCGCCATGGTAACATTATATTTTAAGAAAGGAATTTTTCGTAATTCGACCCTTATAGGGCAAAAATGTCACTTTTTCTAAAATGCGTTTTTTGTATCTCGAGCCATTTATCTCCCTGGATATCTAACCAAAATCGATAAATGAGGTAGGAGTATGAGGAGTAATTTTCTCAGCTTTGTGACATCATATTTCAAGAAAGAGTGTTTTTGGAATTCAACCCTCAAAGGGAAAAAAGTATAAATTTTTCTATAACGCATTTTTTGTGTCACGAGCGATTTATCTCCCTTAATATCTAACCGATATAGATAAATGAGGTATCATATTAAACAATAAGGTCTCCGCCATGGTAACATTATATTTTAAGAAAGGAATTTTTCGTAATTCGTCCCTTATAGGGCAAAAATGTCACTTTTTCTAAAATGCGTTTTTTGTATCTCGAGCCATTTATCTCTCAGGATATCTAACCAAAATCGATAAATCAAGTACGATTATGAGGAGTAATGTCTCAGCTTTGTGACATCATATTTCAAGAAAGAGTGTTTTTGGAATTCAACCCTCAAAGGGAAAAAAGTATAAATTTTTCTATAACGCATTTTTGTGTCACGAGCGATTTATCTCCCTTAATATCTTACCGATATAGATAAATGAGGTATCATATTAAACAATAAGGTCTCCGCCATGGTAACATTATATTTTAAGAAAGGAATTTTTCGTAATTCGACCCTTATAGGGCAAAAATGTCACTTTTTCTAAAATGCGTTTTTTGTATCTCGAGCCATTTATCTCCCTGGATATCTAACCAAAATCGATAAATGAGGTAGGAGTATGAGGAGTAATTTCTCAGCTTTGTGACATCATATTTCAAGAAAGAGTGTTTTGGAATTCAACCCTCAAAGGGAAAAAAGTATAAATTTTTCTATAACGCATTTTTGTGTCACGAGCGATTTATCTCCCTTAATATCTAACCGATATAGATAAATGAGGTATCATATTAAACAATAAGGTCTCCGCCATGGTAACATTATATTTTAAGAAAGGAATTTTTCGTAATTCGTCCCTTATAGGGCAAAAATGTCACTTTTTCTAAAATGCGTTTTTTGTATCTCGAGCCATTTATCTCTCAGGATATCTAACCAAAATCGATAAATCAAGTACGATTATGAGGAGTAATGTCTCAGCTTTGTGACATCATATTTCAAGAAAGAGTGTTTTTGGAATTCAACCCTCAAAGGGAAAAAAGTATAAATTTTTCTATAACGCATTTTTGTGTCACGAGCGATTTATCTCCCTTAATATCTAACCGATATAGATAAATGAGGTATCATATTAAACAATAAGGTCTCCGCCATGGTAACATTATATTTTAAGAAAGGAATTTTTCGTAATTCGACCCTTATAGGGCAAAAATGTCACTTTTTCTAAAATGCGTTTTTTGTATCTCGAGCCATTTATCTCCCTGAATATCTAACCAAAATCGATAAATGAGGTAGGAGTAATTTCTCAGCTTTGTGACATCATATTTCAAGAAAGAGTGTTTTTGGAATTCAACCCTCAAAGGGAAAAAAAGTATAAATTTTTCTATAACGCATTTTTGTGTCACGAGCGATTTATCTCCCTTAATATCTAACCGATATAGATAAATGAGGTATCATATTAAACAATAAGGTCTCCGCCATGGTAACATTATATTTTAAGAAAGGAATTTTTCGTAATTCGACCCTTATAGGGCAAAAATGTCACTTTTTCTAAAATGCGTTTTTTGTATCTCGAGCCATTTATCTCCCTGGATATCTAACCAAAATCGATAAATGAGGTAGGAGTATGAGGAGTAATTTCTCAGCTTTGTGACATCATATTTTAAGAAAGAATGTTTTTGGAATTCAACCCTTAAAGTGAAAAAAGTATAAATTTGTCTATAACGCATTTTTGTGTCACGAGCGATTTATCTCCCTTAATATCTAACCGATATAGATAAATGAGGTATCATATTAAAGAATAAGGTCTCCGCCATGGTAACATTATATTTTAAGAAAGGAATTTTTCGTAATTCGACCCTTATAGGGCAAAAATGTCAATATTTCCAAAATACGTTTTTTGCGTTTCGAGCCATTTATTTCCCTGGATTTCTAACCAAAATCGATAAATGAAGTAGGAGTATGAAGAGTAATGACTGAACTTTGTGACATTATATTCAACCTCACTATTCGTCGCATTTTATTCGCGAAATTTTCGCACGGGTCGTCTAGTATCTAATTAAAAGAACTGCTGTATTTCTCTCTCTGATCTTTCTCCGCGAGAAAATCCCTAACTGAAATCTTCTTGTCTACCACTCCATTAATTTAAAACAAAACAAAAAGATAGCGTCTTCGGAATTTCAACAATTCATGTTTGAATACTCCTTGAAAGCGGTGGAATGCAATATGTAATATCGATTTAACATTATTTATTTTTGTTATTTTCACTATTCTGCTCGAAGAGAGAAAGAAACATTTACTATAGAGTCTAGGTGAGCATGAAAAATAAATTCACAAGATGGTTACATTACGTCGTATTTATTATAATAATTCATTTACTTCCTCAAGTGCTGTATTCCGTTTCTAAATACTGGAGCTTTTGGGAATCTGCATCAAGAAAATTACTGTTGGCCCACACTCTGAAACACAGAAGTCACAGCGCAGTGTTGTGATCCGTCAATGCTATAACCTTAAAGCTATATATTATGCTGCATGTAATAAGAACTTAGTTTCGTAACCAAGGGATCATCCTGAATTACTCCATAAGTAATAACTCTTCATATAAACAAGGAGATTCAAAGCAGAAATACAAACTCTATCTCTGAGGCACGACGAAACAGTTTTATTCGAACAAAAATCTGTAAGGGAAAAATCTATTTAACAATTAAGTACATAATATTTTATTAGATGATATTTGCTAAAATACATGCCGCATTGTGGCACCATTACGTGCGCAGTCACCATTGGAACACGGTATTGCAAGATTTCCATCATTAGTGTTCCAAAGAAATGAGTGAAATTCTAAAACTCTGCCCAGTGCATATCGAGTGAGCCCATACGCCGCTATTGATGGTGACTCATTCGTCTGATGGAAGTAAAAGTCGGACGCCCTCGTGGTGTCTTTCGGAAGAGCAGGTCTGAACGGGCCTGCACTTGGTTTCACTCTTGCATGCACACAAAACAACACACTACATATAACGACACTCATCATAGTTATCTACACACACAACATATGTATGATTTGTTTCCTTGCTTATGACTTAAAGCATCGTCGAGATCATTAGAGGCGTGAAAGGACTGGTACAGAAAAGGGGACGAATTCGCCAGTAGCCTTATGAAGGAACCATACAGACATTTGCCTCGATTGATTTCGGGGAAACCATAGAAGACCTAAATTTAAATGTCTACCTCCAATATTAGGCCGAGCGCTCCTCTGCCATTAGGACCTAAACAACCTTCGGATTACAGATATCGTTGAAATATGCTGTTAGGCTTACGTGTAGAAAAATGCAATGATCCGGCAACAGATACAAGAGCCAGGTTCAGCTATTTTGCAAGTATGGTCGAACCTTTCTGAATTATCCGGTGGAATGCGGTGTTCGGACATGGAAGGTAAGATGTGAGAATGGGTGTTATTCGTACATTACAACGTGTTGCGGAGATTTAACTCTGTGTTTTCCCGTCACCAAGTTTTTGCTGGTGACTGGGATGGAGTGAGTGTTGAGTCACCATATTCAGACATATGCTTCCGAGCCACACCTACACGGCAATCAAGTTTAACGTCCCCCATCGAAGGACGAATCACTATCAACCATGTCGTATGCCTTTATCCTATACCATTTGGTGAGAAGTTAGGGATTTAACCACGAGTTATAACTCAATCTAGTGATTAAGAATTATGAACCACCACCTCTCCTACCCTACTGGATAAGCCCTGAATAATGAAATTTCATTCCACCACTGAGACTTGGACCAGTTAACTCCGTGTTCGGCATAGACACAGTCCGGGATTTTAGCGACTATTACCACAAAGTGGGATTGAATTGTAAATAACCTATCCAAGTAAAATTGATTTCAAGGCCTCAATCTTAGTAATTTTCCCAATGAATTAAAATTCCACCTCAAAAGGGATAATACATTGGTAAACGGTTAGTTAAAACAAAAAAAGGTTGGTCTGGATTACGAATATCATATATTATTTCTAAAAGGTAATTTTGTGCCAGACATCTTTCTCGCTTCATACTTAACCAAAACGAGGTATCATTTTAAAGATTAAGTTCTCCATTTTGTAACATCATTAATTAAGAAAGAAAATTTTCGAGATTCAAGCCGTAAATGGAAAAATTATGACAGTCAAGGTTACCAATATGCGGTGGTTCTACAAGGTTTCTATGTTGTTTTTTTCATATTGCCTTAAGCTAGCCGAGATCATTAGAGGCGGGATAGAACTGGGGGTAATTAACTGAAAGGAATTCAGCCATGGCATATCGAAGAAACATCCCAGCATTCGCCTTGGAGTGATTTGGGAAATCCATGGGAAACCCTAATCTGGATGACTGGAATGGGATTCGAACCCGCGTCCTCCCGAATACGTGGCCAGAATCAAGCTGCTAGGCTTCGCTGACGTCGATAAGGAGTGATCATATTACCGCTAGATAGCAGCACGACATATCACAGAGATATTGATAAACTGTGAGTGTTTTCTAGAACTTTTCGGATATCTTTGTTTCCGTTGGGGAAACATTTCAGTATTACTAATTGTTTGAAAATGTTTTGCTGTACATGTTTCAGTTGACAAACAAAAAATTGATGCAAATGAGCCGGTTCTTCTTTTATCCTATTACAAACCACCAACCTCGCTATTTCTCATATATCACTTGCAAAATTTTCGCAAGGATCACGTAGTCTATAGTTGAACGTGCTAGTTTTCATTTACTTTGCCTACAAGCACTTGTCTTGTGCTGCAATGTGTTTCTTTGTACTCGCTGTTGTAATATGAGGCAAACTGATCACCTCTAGAGGAAAAGGAAGAATGCGGTGTTAGCAACCTTGAGCCGAGGTCGCGAATTGAAAGGCGGAGCTGTACTTCGCGGACTGTGGAGGGACTTCCTTGGCTGTAGTTTTCCACTCTTGGCGTTGTATCTCGCGCATCGTAAACTGAAAGCGTATTTCGATAGGAAAAACTCATCTATGGCAAAAATAACGTCGATACAATCGACATACAAGGAATCAATCTAGATTGGACGCATACATACATATCCGGTGTCGTTCCAGCGAACTAAACTAAACCTCTGCATCACCTTTCATCATCTCGTCGCAGTTACCATTTCTCTTTTCTAACACCATTTCTTCATTTTGCGCATGTGAAGAGGATGTCCGAAACTAGACTTCTAAGGCAGATGGTAGTTGTAGGGCAATAACCTACAGTAAAAGAATATTCTAATTTAAAACGAAATGCATCGTTCTCTCTCTCTCTCTCTCTATTTTTAGCGTTGAAGTCAATAACGACACTCTAATCTACGAAAGCTTGCCACTGCGAATCGTGAAAGTCTTTATGTGAGTGTATTTTTGTGTGTGTTGAGGCGAAGGGAAGGTCCAACGCATTTCCTTATGCGATCAAGTAAAATGGCGTAAAGGCAGTAGGCCCTAATTAAGCTGTCCGGTACACTGTGGCCTACGATTGAATCCAGTAACATTATACTCACCCATGCCCTACTGTAGCTTTCCTATAGCACTCAGTGTTTATATTGGAGTGTGTTTGGTATATCTCAGGCCTGCTGTTTTGATTACTGTTATCGCCGAACATGTGTGTCTCGCTGGCTTAGTGCATGGTACCATACTTGTGCATCTGTACTGCTATTATCATCGACAAAACACTAAAAAAATATTCAGAAATTGTGTGTTTCACCTTTTCCGAAATTGATTTTTGTTATTTTGAATATCCGTAGCATCAGGATTAGATTTAATCAACTTCTCTGTCAACGAGCTATTCAAAGATTCTCCTTCTTTCTTCTTGGGTGTTTTAACCATTACCGATTCAACTTTTCCTATAAACACAGATTGGAACAACTTTTCATCACTAATAACATTTTTCTGAATTGTATGCTTATACATTCAACACCCAGTTAATGCTCTCCTAATGGGCTTAAATCAGATCTGAAAAGTTGTTTTACTCGTAATTGTTCCTGAACCTCTTTTTTTTTTTCTTTCTTTTTTTTCAAATTCTGGCGTCAGTATTATATTGCCTTAGGTTTTTGTCTACCTCATTTAATTTTACAATTGGTCACCTACTTTCACAAGGGTAACATTTTCTTTCAGTCACTTTTTCATCAATTTTCCTTATATTCTTTCAGCAGTTGTCTCTACACTTTATTAATTCATTTACACATTCTTTGCATGTTTTGCTTACTGACTGCCGCCAACTGGTTAGTCTCACATGAACGGACGGGAGATGGTAAAATGGCTGCCTGATGCAACGAGCTTACGGTGTGTCGATTCCAAGATGTTTGACGTCACACGCCAGCGACCTTCCTACTCACAGACCCACTTTTCCTTGCAGCTGCGGTGGGCGTGACTATATGACGCACGACGAACACATCTGCGCTCTCAGCTGAAACACTGCAGGAGACTCCCATGTTTAAATTCAAATAAGTAATAAAAGGAAATAAACCGACTGATACTAGCCTACATTGTATTATAGACAAATACACGCAATTTTTGAACTAATTATGTTGAGCTAATAATCGGGTCTGAAGTATTCTATTCACTGAAATCGGAATAACATTCGTTTGATATAGTTCTAGATTTAGATGGATCAATGGATATACAGTCATTCGAAATGCAATTTCTCTGTTTCGCCTCGATTTCCTTGGCTCCATTCTAAGCATAAGAACCTCAGATTCACTTATGTTCTGTAAGTGATGGAAACTAGTAAACCGTAATTTTAAGTAGCTTTGATGAAATAAGGATGTGAACATTACAAGAGGTTATGAATATGATAATTAAGTAAAAAATAGTGTAAATGGGAATATTAATTGCGTACCTGTGCTAAACAAAGTAATGGCTAGAACAAATTTCAGAAGCACTCTCAATAAAGCAATGAACAATATCAGTAAAAATGAATAAATTAAGTCGCAACTAGTCATAAGGATTGTGATGACGATAAAAGATTTTTTTATATATATTTGGTTACATAATAAATAATCTTATAACCATACATTCAGAAAAACTTTCATTCTGATATAGGCTATGTCACCTATAGCAAAACAAATCTTTAAACAGCTAAACACAAATAATAGTTTTCTGATATACCAAATTTTAGTTCTTAAATCCGAATACTACTATCTTCAATCAGTGCTGTAAATATCCTGCAAAGTAATTTGTCATTACTGTACAATAAAGAGGTTTACTATCACCAGACAGTCAGACAGAAAACTCTGTTACTGTGTCTAGAATTTGTTACCCAAATTGAAGTGATTTAGATCTATTACTCACAGTCTCACAATGGGTTGTTAACCACGCCTATTCTATGGAGATGCTTAGGAACTGCAGCACGTCCTGATCGCATGCCCTGCCAAAGCTAGAGAGAGAAAGCATTCATTATATATGTGAAAGGAAGGAGCTCCAGTTAAGCAGCTATCTCAGTTATTGTTGCCTCTGTACACAAAAAACCACACAATAGGATTAAGCTATTCCACTGGATAAGGGTTGTATTCATTTTATAACAAGAGGTTCGTCAAATGTGCCAAGGCTGACAAATCTCACAAAGAGGCGGATGAAATGCGGTTGGGTATTGTCACAATGCTTCATTTCATTCGCTCATTTAATATGACGGTAAAATAAAATTGTGCTGTAAAAAGCAGCTTGACTTCGGAAAGTGTGTTTACTTGGATATGCAGCTGAAGCGTGAAACTGGATGTTTCAAAAGTCTATACTGACTGGCTACTTACAAGTAGCAGCGAACAAACTATTTATAGAAAGAGATAGTTGATAAAAGCAGAGCCCCAAATAACGAATGCTATTATTAATTTAAAGATGATCAGATCATTAACAAAAAAAATAGGGTCTGCAAAAGAAGAATTGGTGAAGGCATCATCCAAGAGAGCTGAGTACAGTCTATCAATAAACGGAAGTAAAAACTCCACAATAATAATAAAACAGTGAACAGAACATTTATATTCATAATGCCGTAGATTAAGTTCAGATACACGGCTTAACGGAGCAACTGGATAATTGACTAAATTTGAAAAATAGGTTAATACTTGACCTTATTATCTATTTTACTCAAGAAACGTATTATTTTTTCAAAAATTAAACATTTACTTTATGTATTTTACATTTTAAAAAACGAATGTAAATTTACCTCTAAAATGCTCAAGACTGTCATGACGTCTAGAATGACGTCAGGCCACCCGAAACAAAACAGTCGTATATGGCAGGTGTCAGTTTTCTTTAATCGAAAATGAATTCCTCGGTTTTATAAGTATTGTGTAGTGCCCTAGTGTAAAATCACAACAATAAAAACGCCAAACAAGTTATTCATATATGTTCCAAACAATGAACAGATACGGAAAAAGTGGTTAAAACTTGCAAGGTCGGAAGATGCTCATAGTTTATCTGCAGATTCAAGAAAATTACATTTGTTTTTCAGCATATAACTGAGAAAAATTGTATTAACGTGACAAAAGTCGCTATAAATGAATCATTTACCAAGTAACCTGTTCTGTTCCACGAAAATTCAACAACTTTGGCATTTCGGGTGGCGTGACGCAATTCTTTCTTATTGGCGTTCGCGGTCACGTGACTGAATACCTGATTGTCAATTTTATTTTTCACAAATAATAATTATCTTTTATAATAAATAATTTTGTTTTTTGTTATCTCCTTGGCATGATTAATCATTAAAATCTTCTATGCATCCGATCTATTCTTAGTGGGCTGAGCAAGGGACAAATTAAGGCAACAGTTCCACACAAGAACAAGATTCCTCGGTTAGGTTAATATGGAAACACTAACGCAAGATTAGTTAGCCCATCACAGGTCTACGGAGTGAATCGACAATTGAATTCATAAACATCACAGTTTCTGAGCATCGTTTGTTTTACTGTTAAAGAAGAAAAAATGTCGGTCTACTACAGGGCGTTCGCCGGAAAACGCTACCCTCCCAGTCTGTTGCCGTCGGCAACTTGCTCGGTCAGTCGTGCCAGCAGTTTCCGCCACACGGCACCGTGAATCACCGCACTGTTTAACACCTCCGCTGCCCCAACAGTGCAGTGCAGTGACCCTTACATTGTTAAGAACGGTTTCTTTGCATTGTAGATAGTTTGTGACTTCAGTCTCTTATTAATCAGTGTTGTGAATAAACGTTTCTTTGCGGTTTGGCTGGTTTGGGGCTTCATACTCTGTAATCTGTACCGTGTTTGAGTGTGAGTAAAATTATGGTACGTTACAGTTTGCAACAAAGAATATTTCTCTACGATACATATGTGAAGAAGAAGTCGTTTAAAAAGTGTCGCAGTAAATTTCGTCGCGAATTTCCTGGCGCTTTACTGCCAGCTAAATCAACAATTCTGCGTCTGGTTAAAAAAGTCAGAGAAACGGGTTCATTTTTTAACAAAAAGAGACTGTCGGTCAACCGTATTCTCACAGAGGAGAAAATTGACGATATCGCTTTTCGACTAGAACAGTCACCCAAAAAATCATTAAGTCAGTTAGGGCAGCGTGTGTCTTGCAATATGTTCAGAAGATGTGAAATGTGCATTACACAAGAGGGTCAACACTTCCAGCATCTTTTATAAGGTAAGCTAATGAATTACGTCACATTTAAATGCTTACCACATACAAGTTTATGAAGTTTATGAAGCGTAATTATTATGAAATAGTCCGCGGCCGACGGTCGAACAATGCCGGAAGCTGACCGCTCGCTCGCCGGGAGCAGTTTCTTCCTTGTAGCACTAACAGTGGGTTGCGTTTCCCGGCGAACGCCCTGTATAAGGTCTGTTATCTTTAGCTGACAGCCACGGCCTAGGGCAATTGTTTTTTAAAATCTGTAATCATCATCCCAAATTAGTGAAGTTCCTCTGAGGACACAGATGCTACCAACTGCCCACCGTATGATACTGATTTCATTTTTTTGATTTCGTACTCCACTTCAGTTTTGTACTGTGTTGGTCGATAAACTGATTTTATAAGATGGCAAGAAAGTAAAATTGGCATGGTTTTTAAAACTGGTGACAGCACATTCCAGCTCTGTCGAGTCTGAACCTGTAGTTTAATGTGAAATCAAAACCACGGAGCGTCCCATTCATATGAACAAAGCAAAGTTCGTAAAAATTTTGGCCTCGCGGTATTCGAACCTGGGCGGCTTATGCTCTGAGCTTCCAGACCACTGTGTACATTCAGCTCACATTCTATACGTCATCGAATCAGATTATTTTAAAATACCATTCTCAGTCGTTGATTTATAACTAAGATAGCATAAAGAAATGTTTCAGGAATATACTAGCTGATTCTATAATAATGTGACATGTCCCAACGGGACTAGACCCATATTTTTTTTTTTTTAATTCAAACATGCTATTTAAATACATATTACTTCGTTTATATCATATATTCAAATTAATTTTAATGTATTTGCTACACGCCGCGCTATTGTTTCATCATACTCATTGTTCGATGAAGCAATGATGTTAACATCACAGTTGATAATTGACCTTGGTGTTGAGCAATCGCTATTTTCTTCCACTCTAAATTATCTTTTTTGAGCAGTGCTCTCCAGTAACAATCTTTGTGTCACACAAGAAGTACCAGATAAACGTTTCAGAAAGTTTTAACATAACTGCAGCAGAAGAATTAGGACCAGTGGGAAAATATACTTCGTACCTATACCTACGTAACGCTTAATTTAAGAAAAGAAACTGTATGTTCAGGAAGCATATAATAAAATTTCTCTAACCTAAAGTGACTGTCTTCGTGAGAAGCAATTTTTTTCTTCCAAGTATTATGACTCGCACCAGTCTTACGTTTACTATACTGTCTTGTATTCTTCCGGTCGACTAGCATCCTCATTGAGACATTATACTTTCTTATTTTTCTTGTATTAAGTCCAAAAACTTAAGCTGAATTGTAATTCTTTCTCTATGCTGTGTGTAAAATTCGAAACGAATCTAAGAATATTTTGAAGTCTCCTTATGTGATGACTGAATCTACTTTACCTTCTCGTGCGCCCTTCAAGTAGAGTCAACTGCGCCACTTTTAAGCGATTCGGGCCTTTATTGTGCCTTAATATCTTCTGTCTGGATGGAGCTGCATGTCTCAAATTTCTGTTATGCATAGATATCATCATCAAGCTTAGCAAACACATTAAATTTTGTTTTGTTTCTGTTCTTAATCTGAACGTAATTCATATGCAAAGTTCACCTATTTTGACGCTCTCCCACTCACTGACTCGCTGACCCTAAATTACTTCCCTCACGCTTAGTCTGGTTGGCTGTTTCCAGGAAGGTAGTTGATGTACAGTAAAAGCAGAAGGGGTCCTGGACAGAACCTTATGGAATGCGATGTTTTATTTCCTCCCATTCTGGTAAAACGATTTAGAAACAAAAAAGGGAGACTTTTTGCAATCGGTCTTCCGTTTAGAGAGCGTCCATAAACTGCGTGGCTCGGTCTAGGAGGGGAGGGGTTGGGGGGCATCCATAAATTACGTGAGGTGAAATAGGGGAGGGGGGGGGTCCGACGAAATCTCACCAGATCTCACCAAGGGGGAGGGGGGGGTCTATGGAAATCTCACGTGAGATTTTGCGAAAAATTTGGGGACAATAGAGCAAAAAAAAAGTCTACAATTTGCGGTAAAGTCGATTTGAGGAGGGTATTTCGGTTAGGGTGTGACCTAAAATAAAAAAAGTCTACAAAAGTTTCCAGGGCGATTTCTAGGGGGGGTTCTCACGGACCAGATCTCACCAGAGGGGGGGGGGGGTCCAGAAATCCGGAAAAACACCTCACGTAATTTGTGGATGCCCCCTTGGCTGGAAAGCAACGCTCGGCTACGTGGGGATGTTTCAGAGCCATGACACGTAGCTTTTCATTCACATTATTTGTCACAGTTAAAATAAGGTACAATACACAAAACAGCATTTAACTATCTCCATATGTAATTTACGATATTTTTACAAGAGAAAACGTCTTCTGGAATCAATATGGAAAAAAGCAGGAGGCGGAGGGGAGAAGGGAGGGGGAGCGATAGAGGCAAAAGCTACGTTGGGCTACACGGGAGGGGACAGGGGGGGGGGGGGTTGTTATGTGGCTAAAATGGAACTACGTAGTTTATGGACGCTCCATTACCTACGGTATATCATTATTCTTTTTTAACATTAATTCATGGTTAACACAGTGAAATGCCTTTGCATAGTCACAAAAAATTGCTCTAGCAATCATTTTTTTATTCAGTTCTTCAAATGTGTTACAGTATTTAAAAAATAATACATAGCCATCCACGTCTTTTGATGACTCTTTTTGGAATCCAAACTATGAAGTATTAGGAATATTATAGTATGTAACATGTTTTATTACTCTACGATACATGACTGTCAAAACTCTTTGAGAATCCTGTAAGTAAAAAAATGAGCGGTGATTGTCTACACTTCTGCATTCTCAAAGATTTTTGAAAAAGTTATGTATCATAGAGTAAACGAATATGTTACAAACTATTTTATTCCTACTACTTCACAGTTTAAATTCCTAGCATACACGGCTATATTCTTTTTTAAATAAAGCATTTGAGGAAATGAATAGTAAAATGTGCCCTATAGGAATTTTTTGTGATCTTGCAAAAGGATTGTATTGTGTTCATCATGGATTAATATTAAGCTGGCTTACATTTATAGCTACTTGATAACGCATTATCACTTTATGGCTCAGGTCAGTCGTGGTGGTTGCTTTATTGCGATAAGAGCGTGGGTGGGTTCTAGAAGCTTCACTGCGGCAAAGATAACCACCATTTCTATGTTTTTATCTGAGAATATGATGCAAATATTGCCAAGAAAAAGCGACACATGAAAGAATTAACTCGCACTTTTACCTGTAAGTAATTTACGCTTCATATATTTAAATATAAAAGAATGTGTACTTAATATCACATGCCAGAAGTGAAACTTACGAACGTAATGTTCTAAATAATTAGAGGATGAAGATAGGTCTGATATTTTTATGAGGATTACCTTTTGTTGTTTCGGTTTGTTCAAGTTCTAAAAAAGAAAGTATCAGTTTGCAGTAAGAAATACACACTCAAGTTTCTAATTTCTCGACGAATGTAGCAAATACTGCATCCTTATAACCTTGACCTTATCTACCAGTTTGGCCGTGTCTGCGGCACAACACTCGACTAGAAAACCACGACAGGCCAGGTTAGAATCCAGGGCCTGGCATACTAGCCGTACGGATTATAGTATTAGACGGTTAACCGAAATCACCTTGGAAAAGGATAGGATTGTTCCTAATTTCCGCCTCATAGATTGCACATTTCATAAACAAAATATGCACTTATCATACAGAACATAGGTTATGCGTTTCACAGATGCCAACACTTCATTTCCTCCAGCTGGATAGTGTTCGCGGAACCCTGCCACTAGGATGGCGAATAAACCCCATGGGAATTTCCTGGTTGAAATGCCAATAAAAAGAAAATACCTTGCGACGTAGTTGTTTCTTTGGATCGCGAAACACTGTGTAAGACTGTTTAACCTAAACTTCACAGATATCCTTGTCACGTTAAGGATGTTAACAAAAGAGAATGTTCATTTTGTTTTCAGCCAAATACAATCTTTACACTGTCTCTACAATTAGACACACCACATGACGTGTAATATAGCTACGAAATAACTCTCTAGTTTTATGACATCTTTAACCACTATAGTCAGAGACCAATTCTATCACGAATGTCTGTTATAATTCTAAATGAAATTAGTCACCACTCTAAGGTAACGAAAGAAGTATTCTCCAATTTTATTGAGTTGTGGGTTTTGTAACTGTGCACTCAAGAGAAAGGGAAGAATTTAATGATGTTTTGAAAATATTTTCTCAAGAATCAATACTAATCTGAAACATGTATGATCGGGAGAAACTTTTCAATTTCAGCACGCGCGAGGATTTTCGATAAAACAATCTTGTAAAAATGTATTTCACTGAGAATGAACACCCACGGAACTTATGACGCTCACGTTTTGTCGCAGTTATGGTTTTACGTCTCAGCTAATGCAAATAACATCTAAGAACTAGAACCAAACGGAACCCTCTAGCATTCATTTCTAGAAGGCCTATAACTTCTATTAGGCCGATTGTTACTTTTAGTTCCAGTATTCATTTCCATTATTTATACGACACTGTCAGATTAATATATTTATTTTTATGGAAGTTTTCAAAGAAGAATTATAAAACAAGCAAAAACGTTATAAAAACAGATAGCAGAATTAAATTGGGTTTTGGTTACAAAGCTTGAAATTACGGTACAGGAATCACAATAGTCTTCCAAAGGAAACATAGAGATATGCCTAAAAATACAATATAGTTTAAGGTGAAACCAGAAAGGTAAATTTCATGGAATGATAGGAAACAGCTCTGGGTAAGATGAAGGGTGGAAAGGCACGAGGCATCGATGCAGTGAGCGTGGAAATGTTAAGGGCAGCAGAAGTAGTAGGAAAGCAGTGGCTATACCGTGTGATGAGAAAGGTATGGAACCAGGGTGCAACTCCTGAAGACTGCATTTTTTTTATCTGCTTAACGTCGAGGTCTTTAGAGACGGGAAAGGATGGGGGGCAAGGAATTGGAAGGAAATCGGCCATGGCCTTTTGAAGGAAGCATCCCGGCATTTGCCTGGAGTGATTTGGGAAACCATGGAAAACCCAAACCTGGATGCCCGGACGGTGATTCGAACCGCCGTCATCCCAAATGCAAGGCCAGAATGCTAACCGTTAGTTTGTGAAAATAGAGGAAGGAAGATCAGATTGGCTGGAACAAAGGAATGGACTAAAACAAGGAAGTGCTCTATCACCACTACTCTTCATTGTAATCACGGATGAAATAATGCAGAAGATGGCAATGAGGATGGTGAAGGTGATGGCTTTTGCGCACGATCTGATGATCTGGGGAGGTGATGAAGAGGAAGTGCAGCGGCAGTTGGATGTATGGACAGACAGTGTGGAGGAGTATGGCCTATAATTTAATGTAAAGAAATGTGAGTACTGTACATGGTAATAACCAGAAGGAAGAATAGGTTAACCCAGGGAACTGTGATGGCAGGGGAACAACTAAAGAAGGTAAACAGGTTCAAGTACCTGGGGAGTGTATTAAAGGAATGTGGAGGAAATGATGGCGAGATAAGTGAAAGTGGTAGACAAGCAGAGGCATTCCTAAGGAGTATTAAAAGCGTGATATGGAATAAAGAGGTGTCACAGAGAAGCAAGAGAGTAATCTATCATACGTACTATGTGCTATCTTGACTTATGCTGCTGAAACGTGGACAATGAAAAAGAGGGACATCAGCAGAGTACAAGAAAATGAAATGAAGTTTTTAAGAGGTAGAATGTGAGTTATTAAAATGGAAAGAATAAGGAATGAAGTCATTAGACGCACCATTAAAGAGGAAACCCCTACAAAAAAGGATGGAGAGGACCAGACTGAGATGGTTTGGACATGTAAAGAGAATGGAGGCTTAGAGAATCCCAAGAAAAATCCATGAAATTAAGATGCATGGTAAGCGACCCAGAGGAAGACCAAGAAATGGATGGCTGAAAGGAGCGGAGGAGGGTGTACGGAAGAGAGGAGAGGACTGAAACAAAGTGGTGACAGAGAGGTGGTGGGATGAAAGAAGCAAATGGAGAGGCTTGTGCTTAATGCAGACCCGGCCAGAGGCTGGAAACTATTAAGGATGATGATGATCATAGGAAATCTGTACCCTTCACAAAACTTACTGATAGTATCGTATACGGAATAGATAATTAAAAGGAAAAATATAAAAAGATTTCGTCTTTCCTTGCCCTCTTCGATAGATGAAACCATTATAATTATATATTATAAAAGAATCTCTCCTACCAAAATTTGTTTAAAAAAGATCGAGTTTAACGGCTCAATTGCAACGATATAGTCACAGCCGGGAGAGGATTGTGAGAAAGAAACAAGAAGAAAAATTCGGTTAGGGACTTAGAGGGGATCATCCCGACATTTTTCTGAAGTTAATGACAGAAAACACCTCCTGAACAGTCGTCTACTGAGCACACCGTAAGACCCACGTATTGTTACCCAACAAATACAAGAAAATTATAAGTTGTACCATTTTAATTTGTGAATTATTTTAAGTGAGTAGTACGGAGCGTGGTGGTGTAACGGTTAGCGTTCTGGCCTCGCATTCGGGAGCACGGCGGTTCGAATCCCCATCCGGGCATCCAGATTTGGGTTTTCCATGGTTTGCTAAATCACTCCAGGCAAATGCCGGGATGCTTCCTTCAAAAGGCCTTTGCCGAATTCCTTCACATTCCTTGCCCCTCATCCTTTCCCGTCTGTAAAGACCTCACAGTTAAGAGACGTTAAGCAGTTAAAAAAAATTGAGTAGTGGCGATTTTAATCATGGATATTATATAGCCAGGTACCTAGAATTGAAATAATAGTAACATACATCCAAACGTATCGCACAATTTTATTTCTGTATATTTTTGCAAGTTGACTCATTTTTTACGCAAATTTATTACGAAAAGTTTTAAAGAGTGATCTTGTTATATTTTCCGCCCTTTCCCCTATCTAATTTCTTGTGTGGTTTTAGTTTAGTGTAATATTTTTGAGTTTCATCGAAAATTAGGTACCAAAAAGTGCCAAACGTCTTTTTATTCGAAATAATTCTAGATTATTTAAAATAAAACAAACTTACTTTTTTGTCACATTAATTCCTTTGTTATGGGCTCTTATGGTGTCAAGCTCATGACCCGAAAAGTTATTTATGATATGAGTTAACACGAGCAAGAAAATGATTTCGTGTAAAAATTGGAATTAGTCGAGAAAAATATTTTAAATCAACCGACATTCACGGCTGAACAAACACAACAGTTCGAACAAAAGTTTTAAAGACTTAAATTAGAAATTAAAACAAAATAGCGGGCTGCTAAGAGAACCGAAAGTGTATTTTTAAAGGAATACTATGATTAGTTATAAGGATGTACGAAATCCCTATAAAATCCAATCCGTCCACTGTGGGTCGGCCTAGAAAATCTTTCGATGATTTGACTGATTGTAGCAAACGATGTCCGCAGAGATTACAGAAATTTAAAAAACATTGATTGACAGGTCTTCTACTATTCTGTGAATTATCTAGTGGGCGCTGCCCAAATTGTCGCAGTGGCCGAATACCGTTTTTGGAATAAAAAATCAGCCATCCTGTAGGAAGAGACAATAAATTTGACAGTAAAAAGTTTTTAAACAAAGAATTGCTTGACGACTGAAACAGAATTAAAAGTTGATACACGAAGAAGTAGATACGGAAGCTGTCACGCGCAGCAAGCAGACTGGAAAACAGACATTATCGCGTAGTCAGCACGAAAAGTCAACCAATAAAATTATATTAAGTTACCAATCACTGTTCCACCAAAGAGCAGTATCGTAACTACAAAAATCACGGCACATGTGCAAGCTGGTTCTTAAAGTTTGACTGGGACTGAAGCAGAAACGTAAAATATATTTAAAAGTATTCTAACCGTTGACACTGAAATCGAGATCATATACTGTGAATTTTTGTAATATAATTTTTGTGTTTAGTTACATCTAACATTGGATTCTATTGCAAGTCTGAACTTCCGACGTGCTCTTGCAGAATGACCTCCTGAAGCTTCTTCTGGATATTTACTAATGTATCTGATACAAATACCAGATGCTATGTCAGTATTGATGGAAGTCACACTTTACAAATGCCGTAGGCTTAGGCAGAATTTTTTTTCTTCTCTTTCTGGCACTAAGGCGAAAATTATGTTTTTATGTGAAGAATTCCAGCAAAGTTCCGTGGTTTCGATTCTATTTTAAGCTGCACGTTTTTAAAAAAGATTTAAGAAGTTACGAAATTTTGAGTATACAGAGCAACATTGTTGTTTACGTTCAGCATTGAGAATCAAGTTTACCACCGAGCGTGGTGGGTGAGCGGCAACGTCTGGCCTTGCATTCGGGAGGTCGTGGGTTCGTATCTCCGTTCAGGTATCAAGAAGTTTAGAGATCATAAAATTTCGATGTGTTATTTGAACTTAAAAATCAATCGACTTGCGACTAAGGAAGTCGGTACGTTTTATCGATATCGGTACTGTGTTCTGTAAGGAGACCAATTGAGATCTGGGTAATATCTGTGCAACGACTGTAAAACATTGACGGAAACCACATACAAGGTGCCATATATCATATTCCGATTCTGAACTGTTATAATTCACAGGCTTCTTGATATTAATTTCAGTGTTACTGATGTCACTGCAGTTCGATATCAGTGCACAGAAAAGATTGTAAGTTAAGGATAGTTAACATTCGACACTTTGTTTATCCTATTAAACCATCACGGGATTTCCATGGAGTGATAATGCCTGGAGCAAGATTTCGTAATAAAATGTTTAGAGTGCTTTGTCTCATTCCGTTAATTTTTATGTGCTCCAACTCTGTAATACTGGGGAAAAACAAGTGCAGACGTAGGTCAAATCACTCCAGAGTTATCTTATCGCTGATAAAACGAATGAATATTATCACTGTAACAGCTCCACTCGAAAACAACACGAAGGGTATTCCAGATCTCCAAAGTCAAATTTTAATGCAATGTTGTAGTTGTCAGTTATCGATCACGCACATCCACTCAGTACCGTCTCTAACATCTTCTTGGTACAGGTTTACAGGGCTGGACATTTGATATATGGACAATAGCGCTTTACAATTTTTGAGCTTTACAGCTTTTGAGGTGTAGGTTCTAAATTCACAGCTATGTGCTATCTTCGACAAATTATTACGTAGCATCACAGTACCACATAGCAAAGAGTTAGATTTAGTGTTGCTACTTAGCTCTTGACTGTCAAAGACAACAGTGGACGAGAGGTGTCAAGGTCAAACTATGAAAACCGTTGAGCCACAACCAAGTTGGTCTTCTGGAATCCAACTGGAGTGACATATTAGCTATGGAGCGTTCGTAAATCACGTAGTTCCATTTTAGCCTCCTGTGAACACCCCTACCACCACGTAGCCCGTCGTGGCTTTTGCCTCTAACCCTCTCCCGTTCCGACGTAGCACATAGCTTTTTTACTTTTTGATTCTAAAAGACATTTTGTAGTTTTCTCTTGTCAGACGTTTGTAAATTACATACGGAGATAATTAAATGAAGGAAATAAACATTCACATGCTGTTGTGTGTACTGTACCTCATTTTGACTGTGGAAAATAATATGAATGGAAAGCTACGTGGTCTGGCTCGGAAACCCCTCTCCTTAGACGTAGCCCTAGGTAGCCTACTAGCCAACCGCTCCCCCTCCCCCGCCTAGACCGAGCCACGTAGTTTACGGACGCTCCCCTAATGCATGGTGCAGAAACTTACCCACTTATAAATTTAAGTTTGTTAAATTTTGAATCACTGTAAGTGTTAAAATAGATTAATTCAGCTTTTGTTCTTCAGTAATTACGTACTGTTGTTACATATATGTAAATTTAAGCAATACAACTAAACGCCTGCTAAAGAAAAACTAAAGAAAATCACAAGTTTCTACGCTGAAACAATATTTACGTTGTTCTACGTCGTTGGCGAAATGGAACGGCCTTGTGCCTGATGAGGGTATGGAAGCAGGGGGTAGCTATCGGAGAGCTAGGCGGTGCCGTGCACCGGGACAACCAGGCCCCCAAGCGCAGCTCAGGGGGCCCCTAAAGCTCAGGGAGCCCCTGGCCTGAGGGCCCAAAATATTTTTTTGTACCGGGGCCCTTGTTAACCTAGCTACGCCATTGTTTGGAAGAATGTATCGCGTGAATTTTCCGCATTCAACCAGCAAACGAGGCTACAGTACAGTTAGAGATGTAGCTACAATCTGTGTTCATGTCACACAAATCGTTTACTGAATGACAGCAAATCATATTTACTGAATAATAGATGATATTCTTCCGTAGATCCGCGATAAACGTTTTACTCTAAAAATCCGCTATTAATATTGGAGCTGAGGTCAGTTCTAAATGGAGACTTTAATGAAGAAGTTGCAATATGGGCTCTTGTGTCTTCAGTATAGCAACTATGCGTGTATTTTATTATTATCGATCTACAACTAACGTAGTGACCTGTTGGCTCGGTGGTGAGGAGTCTGACTTGAGATCATAAGGTCCCCGGTTCGAATTCTTGTCTCAGCTCGATTTTTTTTTTAACTGCTTTACGTGTAACAGCGAGGTCTTTAGAGACGGGGAAGGATGGGAGGCAAGAAATGGGAAGTAATTCGGCCATGGCCTTTTGGAGAAAGCATCCCTGCATTTGCCTGGAGTGATCTGGGAAACCACAGAAAACCCAAATCTGGATGCCCGGACGGGGATTCGAACCGCCGTCCTACCGAATGCGAGGCCAGAACGCTAATCATTACACCACCACGCTTGGTGTCTCAGCTCGACCTGGCACAGCTTGTTGTATAATGCGAAGTACGCCAGATTCCAGGTTAACTGAGAGTTAGGGAGGTGAGGAGAAAAGAACAAACCACCCTACCTTCAATACCTCCTTCAGTACCTTCCAGGGTGCAACCAACCTGCAAGTAGAATACCAAGCTTAACTTTATGATTTAAAACTCTCTTTCAGTGTTTTATTACAACTGAATTTTATTTTTAAATGTAGGATTAGAATGCTGATCTATGAATAATATATTTTAAACTAAACTGGCTAAAATCTTTCTTTAAGATGTTTGGGGCAATCATGTGCTGTGTTCACTGCTTTTGCAATCCAGCGCTCACCAGACTACAGAACCCAACGTAGATAAAATTCTCAATTCCAGTGCTCCGGTAACAGCAGAAATAATTTTCCAGATTCGTTCTCGAGAGGAAAATACCACAAACGTTAAAAAGAAAAGAACTGATTTCGTCAATGAAACAATTTTTCCAGGAACTGTGTTTGTTTTTTCCTTTAAACATCAGCCTTGTAGTAGTAGCTTTCCAACAATGTACAAGATCAACATAAGAGTTAATTAAAACCTTCTAACCCTCCAGGTCGAACCCAATATGACAACGCATGCGCCCTAGACTCTGTGCTGACTGGGGCGAAGATAAGAACGATATCAGAGAAATTGTTTTGTGTTAGTGTTTAATCGAAAAAAAATGTTGAGGGTTATAGTTAAAATCCTTGTGCCAAGGGCATCAGAAGGTGGAAAAAGTGGAAAAGTGATACCGGGAATATATATGCAATACGGAATACCGTTTGAATATTTAACTTCTTTGGGCTCATTTTTGTCAACAGTACGTTCACCTTGGATGATCACGAGTCCATTCCATGCTCCGAATTAGATGCGTTAGTAACAGGTTTCAGTTATTTGAGGTAAAATGTTATATCGAACTGAGAAACATTATGGATCATCGATCTTTTAATTTATGTCTATTTCCTATCACTGCAGAGAAAAGTCCACAAAACATCATCAACAATGCATCGTCAATTTCCTTTTTCATTTATTATTAGTAACTAAACAAAGACAGAGCAATAACTAGAAATACTGACAGGCCTACAGAATTTTCTGGCTTTAAGCCTCTGTAACAACTTGGCTTATTTCTGTTTTTTTTTTTTTTTTATATTCTATATATATTTCAGGACTCTCCGCTTCCAGAACAACGAAGTTCGTTGATCCTTGGTCTACAAGATTAAAGCCATCGTGTCATGAGAACTTATACTTCTAAAAGAAAACCAGACGACTACACGAAAAATGTTATGAGAGTTGGACGTCTACGAAACTTCGGACACATTAGCAACTAAAAGAGTGTTCTCGGCTCTTTACAGATAAAAATACTCGTTAGTCACTGTAAAGACCATTTCGTCGGTCAACAAAAAGTTGTCAGAAAACGTGCTTCATCATAGTGCTTCATCTCGTTTACAATTACAGGGTTTAACTGCTCATTAAAACCCTTGAGATATGGTAAGCGGTACGTAGGCGAAGCAAGGAAGATTTCACTGAGCGTTGTGGGTGAGCGGTTAACTCTCTGGCCTCGCTTTCTGGAGGACGGCGGTTCGAACCTTCATCCAAGCATCCAGATTTGGTTTTTTTTTCCATGGTTTCCCCAAATCACTCCAGGTGAATGCCGGGATGCTCCCTTCAAGAGGCAATGGCCAAATTTCTTTCCGTTCCTTGTCCCAAGTACCATCCCGCCTCTAATTACCTTGACGTCGACGAGGCGTAAAACCATAGGTAAATAATAATAAAGACTTCTAAAATAAAATTAGCAGTATCCGAGGCAAGGCACAGAGGTAAAAATTATTAAGGGATACATTGTGACCCAAATTGTCGCAGTGGCCGAATACCGTTTTTTGGAATAAAAAATCAGCCATCCTGTAGGAAGAGACAATAAATTTGACAGTAAAAAGTTTTTAAACAAAGAATTGCTTGACGACTGAAACAGAATTAAAAGTTGATACACGAAGAAGTAGATACGGAAGCTGTCACGCGCAGCAGACTGGAAAACAGACATTATCGCGTAGTCAACCAATAAAATTATATTAAGTTACCAATCACTGTTCCACCAAAGAGCAGTTTCGTAACGACAAAAATCACGGCACATGGGCAAGCTGGTTCTTAAAGTTTGACTGGGACCGAAGCAGAAACGTAAAATATATTTTAAAAGTATTCTAACCGTTGACACTGAAATCGATATCATATACTGTGAATTTTTTGTAATATAATTTTTGTGTTTAGTTACATCTAACATTGGATTCTATTGCAAGTCTGAACTTCCGACGTGGTCTTGCAGAATGACCTACTGAAGCTTCTTCTGGATATTAACTAATGTATCTGATACAAATACCAGACGCTATGTCAGTATTGATGGAAGTCACACTTTACAAATGCCGTAGGCTTAGCAGAATTTTTTTTTTTTTTTCTTCTCTTTCTGGCACTAAGGCGAAAATTATGTTTTTATGTGAAGAATTCCAGGAAAGCTCCGTGGTTTCGATTCTATTTTAAGCTGCACGCTTTTGAAAAAATTTAAGAAGATACGAAATTTTGTGTATACAGAGCGACATTGTTGTTTACGTTCAGCATTTAGAATCAAGTTTACCACCGAGCGTGGTGGGTGAGCGGTAACGTCTGGCCTCGCATTCGGGAGGTCGTGGGTTCGTATCTCCGTTCGGGCATCAAGAGTTGGGTTTTCTCCAAAACACTCCAACATTCCAGGCGAATGGTGGGATGTTTCCTTCAAAAGGCCATGGGAAAATTCCTTTCAGTTTCTTGCCCCACTCCTTTCCGCTTCTAATAAGCAAAAAAAATTTACCACCTTTTAATATAATTGATTTACACTCAGTTATATATATATATATATAAGTTTAGACATTATAAAATTCGATGTGTTATTTGAACTTAAAAATCAATCGACTCTAAGAACCCATTACTTGCGACTAAGGAAGTCGGTACGTTTTGTCGATATCGCTACTGTGTTCTGTAAGGAGACCAATTGAGATCTGGGTAATATCTGTGCAACGACTGTAAAACATTGACGGAAACCACATACAAGTGCCATATATTATATTCCGATTCTGAACTGTTATAACACACAGGCTTGTTGATATTAATTTCAGTGTTACTGATGACACTGCAGTTCGATATCAATGCACAGAAAAGCTTGTAAGTTAAGGATAGTTAATATTCGACACTTTGTTTATCCTATTAAACTATCACGGGATTTCCATGGAGTGATAATGCCTGGAGCAAGATTTCGTAATAAAATGTTTAGAGTGCTTTGTCTCATTCCGTTAATTTCTATGTGCTCCAACTCTGTAATACTGGGGAAAAACAAGTGCAGACGGAGGTCACATCAATCCAAAGTTATCTTATCGCTGATAAAACGAATGAATATTATCACTGTAACAGCTCCACTCGAAAACAACACGCAGGGTATTCCAGATCTCCAAAGCCAAATTTTAATGCAATATTGTAGTTGTCAGTTATCGACTCAGTACCGTCACTGTCTCTAACATCTTCTTGGTACAGGTTTAAAGGGCTGGCAATTGATATATGGACAATAGCGTTTTACAATTTTTCACCCTGGGCATTGTGAAATCACAGCTTTTGAGGCGTAGGTTCTAAATTCACAGCTATGTGCTATCTTCGACAAAGTATTACCTAGCATCACAGTACCACGTAGCAAAGAGTGTTAGATTTAGTGTTGCTACTTAGCTCTTGACTGTCAAAGACAACAGTGGACGAGAGGTGTCAAGGTCAAACTATGAAAACCGTTGAGCCACAACCAAGTTGGTCGTCTGGAATCCAACTGGAGTGACATATTAGCTATGGAGCGTTCGTAAATCACGTAGTTCCATTTTAGCCTCCTGTGAACACCCCTACCACCACGTAGCCCGTCGTGGCTTTTGCCTCTAACCCTCTCCCGTTCCGACGTAGCACATAGCTTTTCTACTTTTTGATTCTATAAGACATTTTGTACTGTTTCCTCTTGTCAGACGTTTGTAAATTACATACGGAGATAATTAAATGAAGGAAATAAACATTCACATGCTGTTGTGTGTACTGTACCTCATTTTGACTGTGGAAAATAATATGAATGGAAAGCTACGTGGTCTGGCTCGGAAACCCCTCTCCTTATACGTAGCCCTGCGTAGCCTACTAGCCAACCCCCCCCTCCCCCGCCTAGACCGAGCCACGTAGTTTACGGACGCTCCCCTAATGCATGGTGCAGAAACTTACCCACTTATAAATTTAAGTTTGTTAAATTTTGAATCACTGTAAGTGTTAAAATAGATTAATTCAGCTTTTGTTCTTCAGTAATTACGTACTGTTGTTACATATATGTAAATTTAAGCAATACAACTAAACGCCTGCTAAACTAAAGAAAATCCCAAGTTTCTACGCTGAAACAAAACATATATTTACGTTGTTCTATGTCGGTGGCGAAATGGAACGGCCTTGTGTCTGATGAGGGTATGGAAGCAGGGGGTAGCTATCGGAGGGCTAGGCGGTGCCCTGCACCGGGACCCCCAGGCCCCCAAGCGCAGCTCAGGGGGCCCCTAAAGCTCAGGGAGCCCCTGGCCTGAGGGCCCAAAATATTTTTTTGTACCGGGGCCCTTGTTAACCTAGCTACGCCATTGTTTGGAAGAATGTATCGCGTGAATTTTCCGCATTCAACCAGCAAACGAGGCTACAGTACAGTTAGAGATGTAGCTACAATCTGTGTTCATGTCACACAAATCGTTTACTGAATGACAGCAAATCATATTTACTGAATAATAGATGATATTATTCCGTAGATCCGCGATAAACGTTTTACTCTAAAAATCCGCTATTAATATTGGAGCTGAGGTCAGTTCTAAATGGAGACTTTAATGAAGAAGTTGCAATATGGGCTCTTGTGTCTTCAGTATAGCAACTATGCGTGAATTTTATTATTATCGATCTACAACTAACGTAGTGACCTGTTGGCTCGGTGGTGAGGCGTCTGACTTGAGAGCATAAGGTCCCCGTTTCGAATTCTTGTCTCAGCTCGATTTTTTTTAACTGCTTAACGTCTCCTAACAGCGAGGTCTTTAGAGACGGGGAAGGATGGGAGGCAAGAAATGGGAAGGAATTCGGCCATGGCCTTTTGAAGGAAGCATTTGCCTGGAGTGATTTGGGAAACCATAGAAAACCCAAATCTGGATGCCCGGACGGGGATTCGAACCGCCGTCCTCCCGAATGCGAGACCAGAACGCTAATCGTTACACCACCACACTCGGTGTCTCAGCTCGACGTGGCAGAGCTTGTTGCATAATGCGAAGTACGCCAGAAAGCTTCCGTGGTTCGGATTCCAGGTTAAACTGAGAGTTAGGGGAGGTGAGGAGAAAAGAACAAACCACCCTACCTTACTACAGAACCCAACGTTAGATAAAATTCTCAATTCCAGTGCTCCGGTAACAGCAGAAATAATTTTCCAGATTCCTCCTCGCAAGAAAAATACCAAAAACGTTACAAAGAAAAGAACTGATTTCGTCAATGAAACAATTTTTCCAGAAACTGTGTTTGTTTTTTTCCTTTAAACATCAGCCTTGACAAGATCAACATAAGAGTTAATTAAAACCTTCTAACCCCCCCAGGTCGAACCCAATATGACAACGCATGCGCCCTAGACTCTGTTCTGACTGGGGCGAAGATAAGAACGATATCAGAGAAATTGTTTTGTTGTAGTGTTTATCGAAAAAAAATGTTGAGGGTTATAGTTAAAATCCTTGTGCCAAGGGCATCAGAAGGTGGAAAAAGTGGAAAAATGATACCGTGAATATATATGCAATACGGAATACCGTTTGAATATTTAACTTCTTTGGGCTCATTTTTGTCAACAGTACGTTCACCTAGGATGATCACGAGTCCATTCCATGCTCCGAATTAGATGCGTTAGTAACAGGTTTCAGTTATTTGAGGTAAAATGTTATATCGTTCGAAATGAGAAACACTATGGATCATCGATCTTTTAATTTATGTCTATTTCCTATCACTGCAGAGAAAAGTCCACAAAACATCTTCCAACAATCCATCGTCAATTTCCTTTTTCATTTATTATTAGTAACTAAACAAAGACAGAGCAATAACTAGAAATACTGACAGGCCTAAAGAATTTTCTGACTTTAAGCCTCTGAAACAACTTGACTTATTTCTATTTTTTTATGTTCTATATATATATTTCAGGACTCTCCGCTTCCAGAACAACGAAGTTCGTTGATCCTTGGTCTACAAGATTAAAGCCATCGTGTCATGAGAACTTATACTTCTAAAAGAAGATCAGACGACTACACGAAAAATGTTATGAGAGTTGGACTTCTACGAAACTTTGGACACATTAGCAACTAAAAGAGTGTTCTCGGCTCCTTACAGATAAAAATACTCGTTAGTCACTGTAAAGACCATTTCGCGGTCAACAAAAAGTAAGTTGTCAGAAAACGTGCTTCATCATAGTGCTTCATCTCGTTTACAATTACAGGGTTTAACTACTCATTCAAACCCTTGAGATATGGTAAGCGGTTCGTAGGCGAAGCAAGGAAGATTTCACTGAGCGTTGTGGGTGAGCGGTTAACTCTCTGGCCTCGCTTTCTGAAGGACGGCGGTTCGAACCTTCATCCAGGCATCCAGATTTGGTTTTTTTCCAATGGTTTCCCCAAATCACTCCAGGTGAATGCCGGGATGCTCCCTTCAAGAGGCAATCGCCAAATTTCTTTCCGTTCCTTGTCCCAAGTACCATCCCGCCTCTAATTACTTCGACGTCGACGAGGCGTAAAACCATAGGTAAATAATAATATTAATAATAATAAAGACTTCTAAAATAAATTGGCAGTATCCGAGGCAATGCACAGAAGTAAAAATTATTAAGGGATACATTGTGACCTAGGAATCTATAAAAATTTCAGTCGATTTTAAGAATTATACGACTGTGGAAATACAGCTTAGCCTTAAGATAAAACACAAAAATAAAAAAATAAAATAAAAAGCAATAAGAATACAAAAATTTGTGAACGTTTAACATAGAAAGGCGGTGAAAAGAAAATGTTTCACATTCTGAGAGATTGAGTATTTTGTAAATCAAAATGTAAAATTTAAGTAAATTCGTGGGGTTTTAACTAGAATTTCACATGTGTCGTGGCTGGTATAGGAAGTCAGCAACTGCAGAAGATATTTTTTTTTAAATAAAAATCCGTCTTCTAACAACTGGTTTTATTTTTAACTTTCCTCTACCAGACGCGTTTCGCCCTTCTGGAGTGGGGCATCGTCAGTGGCTATAAATAACATAATATTTTGATCATATTTGTGTATGCGAATCTAGTACATTAATTATATACATATATTCATGCTGTAATATTGTATCATCTGTAGGTTCAATCTGTTATAATTATTCTATATATTATTTTCATAGTATCTATGTTCAAACATAAATTCACTTCTTAATACTAAATTATCTGTATGGTTACAAAGTTATGTACATACACTCTACTTACTAAAAATTGTAGTGGCTAGCACATGTCAAAATATTATGTTATTTATAGCCACTGACGATGCCCCACTCCAGAAGGGCGAAACGCGTCTGGTAGAGGAAAGTTAAAAATAAAACCAGTTGTTAGAAGACGGATTTTTATTTAAAAAAATATTTATGCAACAACTGCGGAACATGGCCTACAACAAAGTTAATGAACTGCAGAAGAAGTTAAAGGTTAAGAGTACGCGAATTAATTAATAATCCAAGTTGGTGAAAATTAATCTATCAGTGCAGGACTGGAAGAAATTGTGGATTATATCAGAAGAGTCAAAGGAATTATGAAAAAATATGTTTCTCACTGGAGATTTTAAACTAATTTTTACGGTCAGTCACACTAAGTAAATGGATGGTATTTTCTTCATCTCTTAGGATATGTTCGTTTAGTTCATTGCTGTAGAATTAATTGATTAGGTACAATATCGTTGGTTTTATACTGCACAGTTTTTAGACTAGGAGCAAACCCAACACGTAGAATGTGAAGTGATGAAAACTTAATATGAACTTTATAAAATCGAGCCGTCTGGCGACGTTTAGGAAGCGGGGCTTGACAATGGAAGCAGTGCAAGCTTCCAAAACGTCGCAGGCGGCTCAATTTTGACGCGGCTTGAAACCCGAGAAGTTTTTGTAAGGCATTGCCGCCGCGAAAACGTAATTGATTTGAACTGTCTGACCATTTCGTCTTTTAAAATAGCGTTAGTAGACTAAATTTTACAGCATTTCCATGATTGACTACGTATGTAAAGCCAGCGAAATTCAGCAACAAAGTTGGTACCTATACAGTTTTATAAATATAAATCGATTATTGCTATGTCACAAACTTTTTGCGTCATCATAAACAAACTGAAAAAAAAAGCTTTGAAAATCAATTAACTCGCCAGCTTCATGAACTCGTGCCTCACGCTCTCAAATTAATCACTCTAAGGATGTTGCACATTTTGCAATCGGAGAATTTTTTGTGCTCGTAACAATCCGTATAACACAGACACAACTGTAACTTTTCATCACATTAGCTCATATCAAATCAGTAATTTGTAAGTTTGATGTAAAACAATAATTAATGATAATTAAAAGCAATAGAAATCTAATCGCAAGCTATGACTGATTAAACTATGACTGATTAAACTATGTCTGATTAAACTATGTCTGATTAAATTATGTCTGATTAAACTAAGAGAAACTCGCTAACCAAAAATTTTTATGAAACGACACTAAATATCAAATTTAAAAGGAAGTATCTTTCTAAGGAAACTAAGCTCAAAATTCAAAATAAAATATCACTTTTTCTATACTGTCTACTTAGCACTGTATTCGGAGAAAATAACAGGCGTCCATTTATTACGTGAGGTGAAATAGAGGAGGGGGGGGGGAGCCGAGGGGGAGATGGGGGTCAACGGAAATCTCACGTGAGGTTTTGAAATTCATGTAGAATGGTAGAGCGATTTTAGGGGGGTAAAAACAGACTTTAGGGGGGGGTATAACCACCCTTGGGAGCATAAGACCTAAAAAAAGGTCCAATCGTAGGGGAGGGTCTCCGTCAAAATCTCACGTAATTTTACAGGGGGGGGGGGGGCGATCAAATCTCACGAGGTCTCACCGGTGGGGGGAGGGGGGAGCCGGCATTCCGGAAAAACACCTGGAGTAATTAATGGACGCCTCCTAACAAGATGTCACAGACAAACATCCGAGCTTAATGTTAACAGAGTAAGTTTATTCAAATTTAAATCGTTTCGTTAAAAGAAGGAAACATTTCTGTTCAGTTCTTATACTTGATCAAAAGACGGATATATCTCGAGATAATTCGTGCATCTTGTAAGCTCGTCGGCACGCGGCTTCTGAATAGAAAACAGAAAGTGTCATTGGAGAATTTTAAGGCTGCTTTAAGTGGTCCACTTTTTTGTGAGTGGGAATTAATCAGATGTGGACTACCACTGGGTTCTACATTGGGGCCACTATTGTTTTTAATATAAATAAATGATTTAAAAACTCAAAATTTGTCCAATTTGCAGATGACACAAACATAGCAATTAAAAATACTCCAGATTTATCTACAGAATATACTACAAATTATGCCTTTGACCTTATTAATAAATGGTTTACAGCTAATAGCTTGTCTTTAAACTTTGATAAAACTCAGTATATGCAATTAAGTACATCACACATATTAACACCAGATATAGTCATAAAATTTGCAGGACAGTCCATTCAAGAGGTAGTGAGTTTGAAATTTCTAGGTTTGCGTATTGATCATAATTTAAATTGAAAGGTACATGTTTCTGACTTACTAAAGGGATTGGGTGTAGCCACATTTGCAGTTCGTACAATCTCAGCAATAGGTGTTCTCCGTATGAGGAAGCTAATTTATTTTGCTTATTTTCAATTCTTAATGTCACATGGAACAATATTCTGTGGGCAATTCTACAGATTGAAACAACGTGTTCGGAGCGCAAAAGCGAGTGATAAGAATTATTTGTGGAGTTAACAATAGAACTTCATGTAGAGAACTGTTCAAGAAGTTGGGATTTTAACATTTGTGACTGAGTATATATACAAATTAATGCCATTTGTAGTCTCAAATTATACTTTGTTTGAAACAAATAGTAAGATACACAATTATGGCACTAATTAATGTACCATGTATGCTATGACTGTACATATTCTGGTGTATATATTATTTTCGTATGCAGTTGTTTAACTGTTAATTGACAACTTTCCACATCCCACAGAGACAGTCTCTTGTAATGGGATCAATGGAAAATTAATGTATTGTATTGGAGCTGTTATCCGTAAAGGAGCCCGGTAAACAGCGGAAAACTTCAACTTCGTCGAATAGGGCAATGAAAAACAGGCTGCTTAGAAGTGTTCGGCTATTACTGGGCTCTGCCTCCAAATTGCATCCAAATTAGCGGTAAACAAAAGAGCTTTCAAAATGCAAAAGAACTTTAATCAAACAGAAAAGTTCAGTTTGTTGTTAACAGCATTTATTTCAAGACCTTACGGAAGTAAAACCAAGGTTAAGAGACGCCAGTGATTCAAAAAAGAAATTGAATAATGTTAAAAATTAAGTGGGGCACATTCTAAGGAATTAGGTTTGGTTAATTTATCAGAGGCTTCCCTTGTTACGTAGGATTTAGGGTGTTGGGTTCGAGTTATAGGGGTCGCCAGTTTGAGTTCAGCCTTGGATGTTTTTAATTAATTATTATGCCCGTTCTATATCATCGGCATCAATAAAAATACTTCAGGAATAACATATGAACATTCGCAGAATTGATTCAGACTTGAAAAGTCGATACACACTCATGGAATCAATATTAAAATGTTACACTGTTTTAATGGTTATAAAAGCCGAAAGTAGTTTAAAAAACTATTCGGGAAGAGTATACAAGTAAGGAACAACTTTTGGAGGACTTTTAAGATTAGAGCAAGCGAAGCAATCTATGTGCACGATTTTTTAATAAGCAAAATATCAGTAGATTGAGCTATTCAGGTATATGCTCCGTAAAAAACTATGAGATGACTTAATGGGCCTAAAGGTCAACTTTTATTTGCACCAACTGTATAAAACAATTTGAAAACTGTAGTACAGAAGACCCCATTCAGTAAATCTTCTACGATAGCTCATCTGGAAGAATTTAGAGCACTAGTTCGCAACGGGAGTGGTACGTTCACAGGTGGGCGTTGAAGAGATTACTGGGGGCGTTTCTGATCCAAGGAAAACTTAGGGGAGTTGAGTACTAACCACAACCCTCTATCTTTCCAGTATTACGTCCATCTTTAAGGGATGCATTAAATAAGTTTTTGATTGCATTCTAGTGATCAAAAGAGGATCTAGTGTAGTCACCAATTTATTGGTTGGGGAGGGGGGGGGGGCGGACTGTCAGTAGTAGAAAGTGCTAATTTAAGATTGTAGATTACAATTAAGGCAACAAATATCGAAAAATTAGTGTCGTAACAACCAGCTGAACCATATTTTTTCATCATATGCATTTTTAATCAAAGTGTGAACAATACACCAATATTGTTAACATATTTTAATAAAGTGATTTTAGGAACCTGTCCATGTTCTTCTACATATGATGTTGTGCACTTAACGCAAGAGAAACGCCATCATTGTTTCAAAAGTGGGTTACGAGCAAGTTGGAGCGGTATGGGTTAAATTATTTACAACAAGAAGGATATTCGGTGCGGTTTTTTTTCTGAAAAGGGGGGTATGAGTAATTTTTTTCTCGGATACGGGGTGGTGAGTAATTTTTTTTTTTATTTTTTTTTTTTTAAGAAAAAAGGGTGGTAGGCCAAGAAAGATTGGGAATTTATGGGTCAGAGTAACATTGTTACAATTTCAACTGAGCCATCGAGTTTACACTAAATTTGTGGAATATTTGCTAGTCTCATTCTGTCTGGATATTTATTTCTCAAGGTTAATAAAATAAACTTCGAAAAATACTCCCTTCATATTTCAACTATGGAAGAATTCAGATGACGAGGTTGCGGAAACCCTTTCCGTAGCTGCTACGTAATGACAATAAAACAGACGTTTTATATCTTCTCATTTCAGCTTGGCTTCACGGATATTAGAGATAACAAAAAATAAAATCTGTTCGTACTAAGCCAGACGCTCACTGCCATTTTAAAAACACATTTGCTCTTATCTGTAAGATTAGCTCCAAGTACCGCTTTATGTTATGTAACTGTCAGTGTAATAGCTCTTCACATGTGACTTGACGCCCTTCGATCAAAATTTCCTCTTGCGCAGAGTTTTTGAATTACAACCAAATGCTAAACTAGGGCTAAAAAGTAAAATTAACTGTAGTGTTGTTACATAAACCTCTAAATTTTATGCACCTCGGAGTTCGTTGCGTATGAAAAAAGTTAGAATACAAACAAACACAATATTAAACACCTGACACAGGCACAAAAAAAGAGGTGGGAATCAAATCTTTATTCGTCAATTCGCTTTAAGTTTTTTTCATTCAGATAAATGATAAATTCTCTTGTAAATTTAAGTAGCATAGTCAGCATTTGTTTTTTAATTTTATTTTTAGTTTCTTACAAGTGTACTTTAGCAACGACTGTATTTTTTCTGCTTGTGATGGGAAATTAAATCAAATTATACAGTGTCACAAATTTTCTATCTCACTTTGAAATGAGTGAAACTGATAACAGAAAACCATTCTGAATTTCATAAGATTCTACCTACCGTACATTTTTTCTCTCACTTAAGATGCTGAAAATGACGATTAATTATACAGCAAACCCGCCGGCCCATTAGATTGAACTTCACCTCGTTTCTTGTTATCTCTTGTGAAATCTAACAAAACAATTGGGATTATCACAAGCTCTCTGGTTACATCTAGATATTACAAAATATCCTGGAAGAATAAGACGTTACGAAGTTTAGTAACAAAATATAAACCCAAAGGATGAGGATACGTAGGTCGTACTAGGAAGATAGGAAGAAGGAGGAAAGAAATTCAAATGTGAAGACGGACCGGGCATTTACATGTATCACGAAATGCAGGAGAAGCAAAATAACTTGTTTCCTTTATCCATAATAAATGATTTTTTGAAAGTCTGTAATTGTTTCATATGAATTTGCTTATATTTCAAAATAACTTGTTCTGACGCCCCCTTTTTGAATTACAATGATGAACAAGCGTGGGAATTACTGCCTCAATGCTATGCAACCAAACCAACCTATTAACTGCGAGCATTTTGTATTAATGAAAAATGATATAACTCTGTATACGCCTGGTCAACAGATGACACACATAAATAGTTTCAAGCGTTCTCTATGTAGCGTTCAAATTATTTTATAACTTTAGCGAGCACCATGTGAGGTGGTACAGTAGAATTTTTGTAATCGTAAAGAAATTATAATTGACATTTTTATAAATATCTCCATTCTCACATGCGATACTTCCTTTTAAATACAGTAACTGGAATACTAAGAACTGGATGAATGCTGCAAGGAAACTTGCAGATTTTCACATCTGCCTCCTATTACCAGCTCGTGGAATATAAACTAACATTTCACTTAAGTTTACCACAACATTACCTCAAAATATGTAGGTCTCAGAGATACCGAATAACTGAAGTTATTGTACCACATCACAAAAATATTAACAATATCACTGTTGAAATTTGGATTTATTCTTCAAATGACAAATAAACAGTGGATGTGATAGTAAACCACCTGTGGCCATTGTGACGTATGCGATAGTGAGCCGACGCTACTGATGTTACATATTCGTCGGTGGTTCAAGAAATAAACATAGCTTATATTAAAATTAAGAGCACCTTAAAAAAAATGTGCTCTATGTTACCACGTCGAAATTGGAACAGAACAAAATATACTTAATGTACACTGGCCAGAAATCTTTTGAACTAATCAATATATGCAAACATATCCGGTATTATTTGCAATTTTTTTTTTCGGGTCGTTCACCAAAATTTCATACGCAACACTAATGGCTAAAACTACAATTATAGGCATCATATACATTGTGTTGTGCCTTTGGTTATGAAGTATGGACGAGTTAATGTGATACATTAATCAATAAAATAATTAATAGAATTTATTCCGGGTAGGCGCCAAGAATGGAAGTGTTATCTATCCGAAGGAAGCGAATTTCCACTTCCATAATAATTTTTAGCAAAGCAATTGCAACTTTGAAATTAATATTAAAATACACATCTTTATCTATTCAAATGACGTACTGACATAAGAGGAACTCATTGAAGGTAGGGTTTACAACATCGATATTATTTTCTTCTATTATAAAATTGATTAATTTATTGACCAGAACTGACTGATCGTAATATTTATGGAAGTTACAAAATGGAGCTTTTAGTGAAGAAGTTATAATTCAGTGCACGATTAAAATCTCAACGCATTTAATAGAGTCGAACGGAGCAAGAGCCTCTAAACCAGTGTTTCCCAACCTTTTTTGGGTCATGTCCCACTTTCAACATTTTTTTGCCCCCCATACATAATTTTTAATAAAAAAATTATTTGTTATTAAAGAAACTGATATAGGATGGTTTTTGAAAGAAAACACTTTAATATTATCATAAAACACAGTAAGTAAAATTAAAAAACATATAATGAAATATTAAAATTCAAAAGATTTATAATAAACATTTATTATGGCAATTTAGTGTGAGCCTTTTAAGAATTTGCTTTTTTGCTATATTTTGTAACCATATCTAGCATTGTGTTTAAATAACCCACAGAGAAAACGGTAAAGTCGTATCAAGTCAATTTCTAAATTGCCCCCCTAAAGAAAACCAAATTGCCCCCCTGTGGGGCGTGGGCCCCACGTTGGGAAACACTGCTCTAAACGGTCATACCATGTTGAAAACACCGGTTCTCGTCCGATATTAATAGTATCATCAACGTCATTGTTAACCGTAGCCGATGAGACGTGATGAACACACGAGCTAACTGAATGCCTACGCCTCCAGTTGGATTTGAGGGCGTCCTTTAATTACGTGAGGTGAAATAGGGGGGAAGGGTCCGGCGAAATCTCACGTCATCTTTTTAATTCCTTAGAGAACAGCAGAGCTAAAAAATAATCTACAAAAGATTCCAATCCCAACAATAAAGAGGGAGGGGGGGGGGGAATATAACCGCCCTTGAAAACTGGAGAGCTAAAATCAAAATTCTTGAAAACCTACGAGGGTGTCGGCAGGGGGAGGGGGCTCAATACCCAGGATTTTGGTTTGGGGGGGGGGGCTTGGCTTGAGTGAATTTTGGTTCAGAGGGCTTGCCTTCAGCGGATTTTTGTTTTGGGGGGGGGGCTTCAGTTGGCCATGGGGTAGTCTTTATAGCCTCCACGGGCCTCAAATCCGTAGATCTAAAAAAAAAAGGTCCCCAAAATTACAATGTTGGCGGTGGACCTAGATAGTTTTGGGGGGGCTTGAGTCCCCTAGCCCCCCCCCTGGATCCGCCCCTGTCAAGACCTCACGTAATTAATGGACGCCCCCCTTAACCTGCTTGGTTCTGGCGGCTGGCCAATCCCTGGAGAGCTCATTCGGTAGCGTACTGTCATCCCTTCCCTCAGCAACACAGCCGTCCTTCGCATGGAGGGTCCTTCGGTGCCTACGTTTTTACACTCTTTGCCTCCTCATCCGGCGGAAATCTCTGGCGGATACTACTTGGCTCCCCATTCGCAGAACATATAAAACAGACAATTTATAGTTTATAAAAGGTTGTAAAAATCAATATCTTTGATTCGCTGCGCTCCCAGTGAGACGTTCCACAATTTGTATTTTTCCTAGAAAGCTCGCAAGACGACATCTTTTTCGGCCGCAACTTTCTACCTTAACGGGAAGGCTTCTGTTGACACGGTTCCCATACATCATTGTATTTTTTTCAATGCACTAAGCTCTTTATTGCGGCAATAAACCCTTCGTCCTACCTTTCAGGTGCAAGTACTTATAGTCCCGGCCTCTCACTGGTCACAATGGCGTGAGGAATTCTGCCGTCAAGTCTGAATATCATGCAATAGCATTTACACGCTTTCCCAAGGATATTTTGTACATTACAACTTCAAAGACAAAAAAATCTGTTAGTCTTTTGATTCGTTACATCATCTCAGTCGTTTTAACATAATTACTAGTATTCATGAGACCTGTTACTAAATTTAAAATTTCTAAGCTTCTACAAGTAGCAATGCGCTAACTATTGTTTCTAAATGATCTGACATGAACTTCTGATATACTTTGTCATTCACAACGTAAAATTTCTCACAACTCTCTTTGCTTTGTTGCAGCATTAACATTCAACGACATAGATCCAAATAAAATCTTTCTGGGTAGCCTACTTCCATTTCTATCATAATAACTTTATTTTCAGCCCTATCTTTAATGTCTTACTAAGACGTTAGAAATCTACTAAAATAAGCCAAAAAATTACGGCTTATTTATTCTGTTTAAACATTTCTTTAGGCTGCCGAGATTAGGGCTCTTACATCCCATAACCTAGTGTATTAACAGCTTCCAAAAACTACAGCTACGTAAATTAACAACTAATATCGATTTATAATCAATGCATCAATAAACACATCATATATAGATAAAAGATGTGAATATAGGATAGACAGGTGTGAATTATTCGGTAGTACTCATTTTCAGAAACTCTTTATTCTATAATCTGGAAGCAGAAATAAAACACGAATTGATCATAGCTTATTAGTTTTGCTAGTAGATGGTTACTATAACTGAATTTTAATGTTAGAATTTTTTATGTGAAATTGGATTAAAGATAGGCGAAAATTTCCCGATCTTAGAGATGATGGATGAGGCAGTGCATGGCATCGAGGAAGGTCGTAAACGCACAACCAGTTTAAGTGTTAGTATGATCGAGGGAAATGATTATATGGGTGAAGACTGAAAACGAACTTCACAAAAGTGTTACCTCAAGTTCAATTTTTCTAACGTCAAAGCAGTCCAGATGATGAAGCACAGGATCTTATACCAGTTTTCTCGGACGGAAGGGAAAATTTTCTTGCATTTTTGTAGAGAGTGCAAGAAAGAGAAGAATTTTTGGCATGCTGAGACACTTTTAGAGGTCTACGATAAATTAATGTAACCTTTGCCATACAGTTATAATTTAACGTTGCTCCGCAAAGTTTTGGTTTTGGCATATTTGATGCAAAACTGGTGGCTGTTAGTTCTGAACCAGCAATGTCCTAAGATTTTGTAAGATTAATTTTAAATCCCAACATTTTTTATCAATCCGGAAGAGATTTTGGGTCGGCGTTTATTCGTTCTAGGGAAGTGGTTAATCAGTTTGGTGTTGTAGGTCGCAAGCGTAGAGATGGTTCTAACAGTGACGCAGTACATTACACACATCAGCCATGTGTAGTAAAAAATGACTGATCTGTGGGACAACATTCATCACTGCTGTCCATGACAATCTATTTCAACTTCGAATCGCAACGCTTTATTAATCTATCCTCAAATGTATTGTATAGTCTATTACTCTTATAAGTGTTGCTGCTGTGGCTTTCTGAAATCCGAATTGAAAATTGTCAATATTTCATACCAAAGTTTTCTGGTAATGATCTGTACTTTGGAGAGACTTTGAAAATGCAAATAATAAACTTCAAGTTGTAACGCACATAGTGATTTGGCGCACAAATAGCAGTTTCTGGGACGGTTTCCCGGAGCGATAGCATCCCTGACCTAACCGCTATGTGAGGGGTTGTCAGAAGAAGCGCGTAGTTCCGACAATGACAGCCCTCGATTTGTACCCGGTCGTCTGTCTGTAGTATGAATAAGAACGAAATGTTTTGCCAAGAAAGCGTCTGCCCCATCATTAGAAAATCCTCTTAAGCTAAGATGTCCAACACAACTGGTTTTATTAAACCAATTGTGCGGAGTTTGAAATCTACCGACTCCTACGTATCGATCTGTTGAAGAAAGAAGTTCAAAGTTTTAAGTAAGAGGAGAGTCAAAAAACCAATTAGCTCATTGTAGTGATAGATACTGGTGTTATAAAGGCCGACAAAAGGTCAGGTCAGGTCAGGTCAGCTCAACTCACGATCCAGGATTGCGCCACTAGCAAGCAATCTCTCTCGCGGTCAGATTAGGTCAGGTTGAATCGGCTGGGAGACTGGGGGGTCTTCATTTTTATGGTTATTAATTATGAATTAAGTAACGTTGATTACCCGTTCTATCATTATTAATTACGAAATTAAATAAGGTACACTGTAATTTGCATACTTCATATTTTACATCAATTGTGAAACTGCTTATGTCATTATTTTTTCAAATTATTTCATTAATGCAGTTAAGTTGATCTTAATGGCACATAACTCCATTTATTGTGAATCATCTCGATACTAATGATTAATAGTAAATATTGTACAACCCTTTCCATTTATTCCTTAAAGTTCCTAAACCAAGTGCCATATGCGTTAAAAATCAATCATTTGTAATCAGTTCAAAAGTCTTAACGGTACATTAAGATTATCGAGTTAAAAATCGACTACATAACAAGGTCGATAGTCAGCTGGTTTAGAAAGAATGGGAAGCCAGAGCGTTACCGCACACCCACCATGCTCTGTATGTAGCTTAATTTACATTAACAAAGTAAAGTTTTGACAGAGATCAGTTTTCAAAAAGAAACGCATTACGTTCACATTTTTTTTTTTTTTTTTTTTTTTTTTTTTTTTTTTTTTTTCCTGAGAGTATTTAGTCACGATGTCCATCCATCTGAGTTTGAGAATTTTCAGTGAACTCCCTAAATGAGTGCTATCTTATGACTTACGCTAAATTACAAATTTAGTTATCTTCTTCTAAGATATCGCTTGTTAACTCAGCTTATGAGAAATTTCTCACAGACATTTATTTTATAACCCTGAACACATTTTCTGTTGATGTGTTCGAACTCCGTCCAGCAGCCGTTTTATGGCTGAATGTCGTGTTTCCTTGAATACATTTTTTTAATAGCACACACGTAGCAAGGGTTTAGTTGTGAACTGTACCAGCTGACGAATGAAACTGTCAATAAAGGACGATATTATATTAGGAAGTTGATCAATATGTCTGATTAAAAATTTAAGAAGATAGAGTTTATATTTAATAAAAAAAGAAGTGCTTTTTCTTTGGTCTTTCATCCCGAAACAGAATGAAAAGTGAAACTAGTTTGTAAATCCATCGATCAACCAGAAAGAAGTTACGTAAACATTTCTCATCAAAAAAACCATAAGTACGTTCGTGACTTATAACAGCACGCGATTCCTGGCACGAAGATCATCTAAGTTTCAAGTAATTTTCTCTAGAGTAAAATTAATATAATACTAGCGGAGTTCCCGGCATTGCCCGGTATAGTTGTAGATTTACCCGTACGATATTTTTATTCCCGCAATGAGAAACATTTGTACAAAGTTTCATAAAATTCGCGCCAGCTATTTTCAGAATTAAAGCAAATTTATCCCCCTTCCCCCCACCCTCCCCTTACCAAGAAACGGGTGAGTTGAAGTTTATTTCCACGTACACTATTTTCATTCGTCCGAAAAGATTCATGTGTATCAAGCTTCATTAATTTGGTTAAGAGGAATTGCTTTACTACATTACTAAACAACGCTAGATTATGTTGTAGTTGTGGGTTTAGTACGAAGTATGCAACATCTAACCCTTCCATCTTTGGGATTTGCCATCATAGGTCCAGAATTTCATTTAATGCTCCTGCGTTATTTAACGTTGAAACATAAGACATGCCAAACAAATGAATTAAGATTCTAAACCTTAAAACGGTGAAAACCCCAACGAAATCTGCTCAATAGTTTCAGAGTTTTTATAAAACAAATTTATCCGGTTTTTGTTTTATAGTAGAAAGAAGAAGATACGCGCATTTTCTAGCTCCAAGAATATTTATTCACTCCTCAGAACTCGAATATTACTTCACTGTAATTAACTTCTTTGTACAAAGAGTTCCCTCAATTCTACAACCAACTGTCATTCGGTATTTTACTTATATGACATAGGCGGAAAGCATAACATATGGAAACGCTGTCTCATTCATGTCTCTTTTCCAACCATGCCCTGCACGTTTACAGTTTCAAGGTTCCGTAAATTAGAAACGGAGCCCTATCGCTGTTACATCTTTCTCTGTATTCGTCTGCCGCAGGCCTCCGAAATAGGGTAGGCCTCCAAATTTTCATATGGTGTGTCTTTCGTTGAACCATAATACGGCCATCAAAGTAGCCCCCTTTTTTAATGACTATACTCCTCGTCGACATTGATGTCATTAGAGGAGGGAAAGGACTGTGGACAAGGAACGGGAAGAAATTCGGCCATGGCCTTTTTGAAGGAAGCCTCCCGGCATTCGCCTTGTGTGATATGGGGGAAACCATGGAAAACCCAAATCTGGATGCCCGGACGGGGATTCGGACCACCGTCCTCCCGAATGCGAGCCCAAAGCGTTACCGCTCACCCACCACGGTTAGTCGATTTTAGGCCTTTTTTTTTTGTTACGGGGTCTATCTCAAAAATTATATTACCTAGAATTTGAAATTTGTTCCCAATACTGATCATATCCTGTATTTAAACGATAAATAGTAAAATACTTGCATCTAATATAGTTTCTATGTTCGATCACAAGCAGTTTATATTTTCTATATTCATAAAACATATATTAGCACTATTTCATTGAAAAGCACTCTTAAATGAATGTTTATTACACATTAAAGCACCCAGAATAAATTTAACTGCTATAAGGCACATGCACCGGTGGCAACTGATATACACAAATGCTCTCCCATTTCACAATTACTTAAATTCTTTAAGTGCAAATTCACAGTCCATCTTATTTTTCATTTTTTCCGACTTTACGCCTCATCAAAATCGAGGCCAAGGCAGTGGCGTAGCTAGCCAACAAGGACCCCGGGGCAAAAAAATTATTTTGGGCCCTCTGAGCTGAGCTGCTGAACTTGGGGGCCCCCTAAGCAGTAGCGTATCTAGGTTCACAAGGCCCTCAGAGCTCAATAAAAAAAAAGGTCACCCATTTCCCCTGAGGGCCCATGGGTCCCTCTCTGAGCAGCGCTTGGGGGCCCCGTGAACTGCGCTTGGGGCTCCCCTCAGCTGCGTTCGGGGGCCCCCTGAGCGTGGGTGCACTGCACCGCCTAGCCCTATGGTAGCTACGCTCCTAGGCCAAGGTCATTAAAGGTAGGAAAGGATTGGGCTAAGGAATGGGAAGGAATTTGGCCATAGCCTTTAGAAGAAACCATCTCAGCATTCACCTGGAGTGATTTGGGAACACCATGGATACCCTTATCTGGATGGCCCGACGGGAATTCAAACTCACGATCTTCCGAATGCGAGGCCAGAGAATTACCACTCGTCCACCACTAGAGGTGAAGCAGTAAATAACTCAACAACTGTTTACCAAGCGAGGTTCTCTTGGTTATCTAACTACGAAATACAAAAACCGGATGGGAGAAAATAATGCTTGTGACCACAGGAAACGGATGTACTCATATCAAGAGATTGTTATTCGTGGTATATGAACTGTTGTTTGATAACTGAAGTCACTAGGAAACAAACCATAATTTAGCCAATAAAGATATTATCCTCATCATGGCTCTGCACGATCTTTAATAATTAATATTTGTGTGTTCATAAAACACACGAACTACAAATGAGATATCCGCGAATCCTGTGCACACTGTGGATTGTCCGTGTTTTCCTTCGACATCATTTATACGTAAAACAAACAAACCAGTATCTACATACTTTATTTTAAATGGGAGGGAGTATTTGCCCCAATGGCATTTTCCCTACTTCCCTACTTCGAATTTCAAGGCTTTTTTTGTATCTTAAATTCTTTCAGTGTAATTTTACAACCAATCAACTTCTGTCCTTTATTGATTTAATTATAAATTCTTTCAGTATTTTTGATAAATAGTTCATTTTTATCTGTACTTCGCTTATTTTCCTTACAATTGAAATCAAGTGCCTGTTTCTGATTACAGTCTTCTAGCTTTCATGTGCTTTTCCTAATTCTACCACCAATATCCTCCGAAGCCTCATCGTCAATACATGCCTTGCACACACTGAGCATTGTGTTCACATCACTAAGCCAATTTAGCTATCGTTCATCCTGAACTTTTAAATAGTCCAGATTTTATGGAACTCATAATTATGTGTATGAAAAAGTAGAGCTTCTGTTCTGATGTAAGTTTGAAACAGTAAAATAACGCTGCTATTTACGCAATCCTTTAGAATCCATATTCAACATCTGATAAAAACCAAACAATCAAAACAGTTAGTAAAAAACAAAGTATCCGGCTGCTGGATTTTTTTCCCCACCTGATCGCTTTACGCCTCGTCGACATCGAGGTCATTAGAGGCGGGAAGGAACTGGGGGCAAGAAACGTTAAGGAATTCAGCCATGGCCTTTGAAGGAATCATCCCGGCTTTCGCATGGGATGATTTGTAGAAACTACGGAAAACCCAAATCTGGATGGGCGGACGGATATTCGAACCCGTGTCCTCCCGAATGAGAGGCCTTAGCGTTACCGTTCACCCACCCCTCTCCCTCACACTGAATAGGGGAGGCACAGCGGGACTCTGACCGAGTCTTGGTATACCTATCGGCCGTCTAGATTGCGGTGTTTAGGTGGCTTCCCGCAATCATCAAGGCAAATGCTGGCACGGAACGCAATCGCCGCCTCATAAACTACACATTTCAAAAACATACACTTGTCGCACACAGGACATAGACTTTCACAAACACATTTCTCCAATAGTGTAGATGCACCACATCTGACAAATCCGATGCTATTAATGGTAGAGCACACGTCCTCCCATTCTTATAATTACACATCGGACGGCCCTGCAAAGGTGACCGTGTCTCGTGGTCCGACAGGGCAGATACGAAAAAAATATCCAACGTCCTCTCAAGCTGAAAAATTGCCACGATTATGATTGGGGGCACTAATTCGCGAAATTGTGATTATTTCTTTACGTCTGCGAAATGTGAGATCTAAGATTTAAATGTTGCAAGGAATAATGCGGAATAAACATTTGATTTCAGAGGAAAATATAGTGGGAATGTTCCCTTTGCAACTGACTGGAATAGTTAAGTTATCGATGGAGAGTTTACAAACGGGCTGCAAGGGATAATTTGACTAAACCGCAGCTAGGGCAGATGAAACGTATTACGTGATATTTAGGTTTCCCTTCACCCTTCTCAGGTTAATAGTGCTGGAAAAGTTCTTTAGAACACAAATCCTACATGTCTTTGATAATTTACCCGTGAATTAACGGCACAAATTTCAAATTCCTCGTAGATGAGGTCGCAGGCAGATTTAGTTATCAAAAAATCGGAGATAATCTACATCTTTATCTAACGCTTCCAATTGTTGGATAAAATTCTGGTATATTATCTTGACCAGTTGCACTGCAATTAAAGTGTTGTATTAAAAAAAATGCAAATGTGTATATTGAATTACTTTAATTGCGACGGAAGATGGAACCTATGCTCCGGTGGCTATTTCGCTCCATACCTACATTTGCATCACGAGAAATTTCTACGTTGTATTTTTTCACGGTTCGAGATAAACTGTTCAGCACCTCGGCAGATTATTTATTACAGTCCATAACGCTCTTGCCGACAAATGATAAAATATCCTACCACCTTACACCTGTAATCAAACGCTAGATTATAGTCTTCGCTTCGACAAATATGCAGGACACTGAATTCATTCAGCTTATATTATTGTTCTACGTGGGTAAAAACTTCGAAATTTTTTTTTTCCCCTCCATGCAATATAATGTTTCTATTTACAGTAATAAGCGCGTGCAGTATTATGAAATATACCGGGAAGCTTCTTATTAAAAAGAAGAGTAAAACTAGCATCATATGTTTCACGGAGATTACATCACTAATGCAACGAAACAAAACAATTGATTATTATTGTTGTAAAGTGTCAAATCCACTTGCATCAGCCTTCACTCGTATTGACTGGAAGCTTGTAGCTGCCGTAAACCTATGTGACGTCACGATCGTATCCGGCTTTCGGAGCAGGTCTAGAAGTTTCATCATCCAATGAAAGTACGCCTCTACTCGCCAGCTAGCCAATCAGTTCGTGCTGCGGCGTGGCATATTGTGGTTGTGTGCTGGAGTGTATTCGAGGTTTACAACTTTTGACAATCTGCTTGACGTTTGTGTTTGTTTACAGTGCAATTTGAACTTTCTTTGTATTGTGGATAAACAAAAATAATGGCTACAAGGACTATTATAATACCATCAGCTCCACATTGCATTGGCAAAGTATCTAACATAATAAATCCGAGAAATTTAATTCGTTCCAAACCTCAAGAAACAATGATATTTCCGAATTCCACACCTCTTACTTGTATTAGTACGTTAGAAAAAATAACGCACATTGCTTCAAGTGTTGAAGAAACGAAACAGCACAGCAGAAAAAGAAGGCTTGATCACTTGACACTTGAAGAAAAACTTCAGAGAAAGTGAGTAGGCTTGGTAAATATATTGTTAAAAAATTTGAAATACACTCTTTTTGCAGTAGCATTTTATATTGTACTTGTTGCTTCGTGACATTTAGCGTCGAAAATTGTAACAGTGTTTGATTGAATAAAAGTTATAAATTAAAATTTGCTTGCTTTACCTTTGATATGGTATCAGATTTTTAAGGAAAGCTTTATTTTTCTTCAGAAAGCTGAAGAATAGAGTAGCTGCACAAACATCTAGAGATAGGAAAAAAGCAAAAATGGATGAACTGGAAGCAGAGGTCAAAGAACTGAGAGAAAAGGTTTGTACATTTTTTCTTTATTTTTTTTTAAAAAGGTAATCTGTCACCTTAAATTGGTTGGTATGATTTTTCTTCAATATAAGATCGCTTCGTATATTACACATGCAGAAACCGTCAAAAGTCAAATTGCAGAACTGTCTTTTTCAAATAAAAAAATCTAGTAGAGCATATCATACCACTAGAAGAGAGGCAAATGTGGTATTCATGGTTTCACATAGCTACCAAACTCATGGGTGAAAATATTAATACCACTGCTAATTATTTTGCTGCAGTATCAAAGTATGTAAAAGTATTAAAGAAATTGGCTTTTCTATGATAACCATAATGCTGAGATTTTCTGGTGGAATCTTATGTAATAAAATATATATATATATTTTTGATATCTTGTTCAGTTATTGAGGTAGCAACTGTCAAAAATTAGTTGTAGGCTTAGTTCCTTGTGCCATTGGCGACATTTTTCTTCTGATTCAGGCCACATCTAACCTAACCACAACAACTAGGAGTAAAACAAACCACCCCTTGTGCATGCTAGCATATAGTTCCTTGTGGCTTTAGTGAAATTTTTTTCTGGTATAGGCTGCATTTCAACCTAAGGACCTCAATACTGAGATACAATACCTTGAGTACCAAGCAAGATTTTATTCTCCACATTCAGTTTCTCCCTTAAAGTTACATTTGCAATTTAATTAAATATTATTATTAAGAATCCAACATCAAATTGTAGCACCGTCGTTATTGCAGAATTCCTAAGAAATGAAATTTATGCCCATTTGTATGCTTAAACTGTTAAGACTAGACTGATAGTACAGTATGTACCAGAAGGGAAGTTCAATTGGTAATAGATTAAGATTTGACCACACCCTCAGGGTACCATCGTTATGAAACTTGGTATACACATTCCTTATCATGTATTATGTTAGAAATTATTTCACCAAAAATGGAGCATGTAGTGTAGGAATAATTCTGCACCAAATTTACCATTACACTAATGGCTTACCATTTGTTATGAGCTACAGTTATATCTTAAATGTCATCATTGGTCTGAAATTGTGTTACAAATTCTGCTGGATAGGTATCGCATAAGAAAATGACTTCATGAAAATTACTTCATTAAATTCAAGGAGCATATAGTGTAAGTATAATGTTGCTATTTATTTATTTATTTATTTATTTATCAATCTTGTTCCATGGATCCCTGCTGAGGAAGTACCTCTGGGATGTGAAACATGTCATTGTTGATACATATACACATAATATGAGTCATATCATAGTAAATATATATATATATATATACATATTTTACAAATACAAGAAATAATAATAAACATACATTTTTGCAACTGAGTTTTGCAAACGTCATAATGAGTACAATTAATTATTTTCTTCAAATTCTTGAATGGAGTAGAAGGAGTTGCCAATAAGATAATCTCTAAGTTTTTGTTTGAATACATATTTATTATCTGAAAGCTGTTTTATACTATTAGGTAGTTTATTAAACAGATGTATCCCAGAATAATTAACTCCTCTTTGTACTAATGACAGAGATGTTTGTGTTTTATGCAAGTTATTTCTGTTTCTTGTATTGAAACTGTGTACCTGTGAATTAGGTGTAAACAGGTTAAAATTTTCTATGACAAAGCTCATGAGAGAATATATATACTGAGAATACATTGTAAGAATATTGAGTTTCTTAAAGAGTTGTCTGCAAGAAGTTCTTGGTTTTACCCTACACAGAAACCTAATAGCTCTTTTCTGTGCAATGAAAACTTTTTTACTTTGTGAAGAGTTTCCCCAAAAAATTATGCCATATGACATTACTGAATGAAAATATGAGGAGTACACCTGTTTCATTAATTCTAGATCTGCTGTTAGAGAAAGTGATCGTATTGCGAAGGTGGCACTACTTAACTTTGCCAGTAGTGTAGTGATATGATCATGCCAACAGAGTTTCTGATCTATTTTAATACCAAGAAATTTTATACTCTCTGTTTCTAAGATTTTGTTGTTTTTATAGTTTATACATATATCTGGCTGTGCATAGTTTTTTGTTTTAAACCTAATATAATGTGTTTTTTTCAAAATTTAATTTTAATGAATTTGCCTTAAACCAATTTGCTACTACTCTAAGTACTTCATTTACATTAAATTCTATAGTACTGTTTGGTGTTTTATGCACAGTCAGGTTAGTGTCATCTGCAAATAAAACACTCTTAACTTTGTCGGATAAATTTCCAGGAAGGTCATTGATGTATAACAGAAAGAGGAGGGGACCTAAGACAGAGCCTTGTGGAATTCCATGTTTTATTTTCTCCCAGTCTGATGAAGCATCTTTACTTATTTTAGAATCAAAAATTGAAACTTTTTGCATTCGGCTTTCAATGTATGATTTAAACCATTTACCTGCGGTCCCCAAAATACCATAGTATTCCATTTTTTTCAAAAGTAATTCATGATTTACACAGTCAAATGCTTTTGCAAGATCACAAAAATATTCCTACAGGATTCATTTTATTATTCAGTTCCTCAAATGTGTTATTTAAAAATGAATATATAGCCATTTCTATGGATGATCCTTTTTTGAATCCAAATTGTGATTAGTTAGGATATTATAGTGTGTAACATGTTGTATTACTCTACTATACATGACTTTTTCAAAAACCTTTGAGAATGTTGAAAGTAATGAAATGGGACGATAGTTGTCTACACATGTTACTTCTCCTTTTTTAAATAATGGTTTTACAACAGCATATTTTAGTCTATCGGGAAAAACACCTTGTATTAAGGATTCATTACAAATGTGAGCAAGTACATGACTGATACAGTCTGAACATCTTTTCAGTAATTTACTTGAAATATTGTCATAGCTGGAAGAATTTTTAGGTTTTAATTGTTTAATGAGTTTATTTATTTCTGAGACTGTTACTGGTGGCAATTTCATCTCCACAAAGCTATTTGGGAAAGCAGTCTCAAGAAGCCTTAGAGCACTATGTGGGGATTGCTTTTCTATGCCTAATTTATCTACTACTGACGTAAAATGTTTGTTAAATATTTCACAAACTTCCCCTACTTCGCTATACACATCCATTTTGTTCTATTTTTATGTCTTTAGAGTGATTTACAGTTTTTCCTGTTTCAGTCTTTATTATATTCCATATTGTTCTCATTTTATTGTCTGAATTTTCTATTTTCGCCGATATGTACTGTTCTTGGCCTTCCTTATTACATTTCTTAGTATTTTAGAATAAAGTTTATAGTGAACTTTCAGCGCATAGTTATCTGATTCTCTCATTTTTAAATAAAGGTCCCTCTTTGTTTTACTAGAGATTCTAATACCCTTTGTTATCCATCCCATGCCCAGTTCATTGTTTGGAGTGTTGAGAATTTTCCTTTTTTTGAAACTACCTTCAAAAAGTGTTAGAAATATATTCAGAAAGGAATCAAATTTCGCATTAACACCCTGCGCATTATATACTTCTAACCAGTTTTCATTGTTTAAGGTATCTATGAAGTGTTTTATATTATTTTCACTAATATTTCTTCTATAAACCCAGCTTTTCTTTATCTGTTTAACAGTGTTCCTGGACTCGATACATAATAGCTGGGCATCATGATCTGAGATACCATTTATTACTGGATGTATGCTGTAATTACTGCACTGAGAAATATCCATAAAAAAATTATCAATTGCAGTCCTGCTATTATTTTGTATTCTCGTAGGAAAATTTACAAGTGCTGTTAAGTTAAAAGACAACATCAAGGCTTCCATATCTAATCTATCATTGCTGTGATTCAGAAAGTCAACATTGAAATCTCCACATAATACTATTTGTTTGCTATTTGTAAAACTTAGTAGCAAAGACTCTAAATGAGATAAAAACAGTCTGAAATTACCTGAGGGGGCCCTGTAAATTGCTATCACTATCAGCTCTTCCTTATCATATTCTAGTTTAGTAACACAACATTCAAAGTGTTGTTCTATACAATACTTACTTACAACTACACTACTGCATTCAATATTATTTTTAACAAAAATGGCAACTCCCCCTTTCTCCATTTTACATCTGCAGAAATGAGAGCTTAATTTATAATTTGGGATGGACAGCTGAATTACAGTTACTATTCAATATCTCGGACATTAACAATTTAAACGTGCTCAAACTTTTTTGTATTCGGTTGCAGCTTGAAAAATCTAATAAGATAGCCAATGTTATCATTTTCCCACTCCACAATGAAATTCAAGTTTTAACTTTTATATAATTCTTTATATTAAAATTTCTTCATTTTTATTTTCAGGCTCAGCACTTTTATGGGTGATAGATGATTTTATTCTCTACCATTACGAGTATTTTTTGGGCAGCTTTGTTTATCATAGTAACTGAAATTATACACAGTTAGCACTGTGTTATCGAACAGTTTTGGATCCCATTTTTAATGTCATACTAGATCAAATTTCAATTCAGGCTTATCAGCCACCCTGATTAAAGTTTTTTTGGCAATTTTTAAAATTCATCTAAGTAAATGATGGTAGCCACTTTAAGCATCAAAAACAATACATTAAACAAACAGAATGACACAACATGCATTTGAACAAAGCATACACAATATTGATACAGGTGACAACACTCATTACTAGGGTTTGGATCTTAATGAAAAAAAAGAAAGAAATATGCAGGCAAAAATGACCTAAAAATGAGAAAATATTTAAATTTACTACACGTACAAACATGCTCAATTATACATCATTTATTTTATCTAGTAGTGTCACTTTGATGTAGACAGCGTAATTTGCTTCCTTGCACACACACTGCACCATTGAGAAATTAAATTTTAAATCGTTTTGTTGAATTTGCTTTAATTTCAGACAATATACAGAATAGAACTCTTCCATCTGTACTAAAATACTCCTCTAAATTCACTTATGTAATTTCGAATTACCGGTACTATTAAAGAACTACCAGAGTTTTCCTCAAAATATGACCATAAATATTATCAAAATATGACCAAAACTAAGAAAATTGCCTGAATATGCATTTATATGCTATATAAAACACATTAAAATACAATCAGAAACGTGTTTAATTCATCATTTCAGTTCAAAAAGAAGGCTGGAAAAAATATGACATGTCCTAAAGATCCGAACCCTACTCATTACTTATGAATATATTAAGGTGTCCTTAACTTGCCACAGATAAAGGCCTCTTGCCATGAGTCATCTGAGACTTTTATACTGAAACATTGTAAAATGTGTTTGTGCTTTCATCTGTGGTAAGTAATGGCTTTACTTTCCCTACCTTTCCTTATTTTCATTATTATTGTAACTGAATTGTCCCAAGTGTCAATTGTCATTGCTAGGATGTTAAGTCATGGGAAAAGTAAAGCAGAAAAATGGTGTTGCTAAATTTACTTCGAAAAAGGATTATTGTTTAAATGTAATGGATGATTAGTTTCATAAGTTACTTTTTTTTTTTTTTTTTTTTGTAAATTTAATGGTCTTGTGTGATTGTTGAATTGAAACCATCCTTATAATGTTATTCCCTTATCTTCCACAGAACTCCCAGCTAACACAACAATGTGAGAGACTTCTTGTGGAGAAGCAACAGCTAACTGAGGAGAACAAAGAATTGCGCTCAAGGCAGTGTAGTTGCCAGACGGATAGAGTCGGTTGCAGACCTGTCAGTGGACCTGCCGTGTCCAAATCCCCTCTGCCGCAGGGGCAGAGTCTGCAACTGGCTCCCGGCCTGACGACGATTCTCTGCCTGCTCTCTTGGCTGAGATTGCTGATGACGACTGTTTCTCACAACTTGAAGAACTTGCCAACAGTCTACTTGGAGAAGCTGGTGTTCATTTGGAAAGAGAACATGCTGAATCAGTCAAGGTAAGACGTCATTGTCCTTTGTGGTCAGCATAGTAGTAGAAAATTGGTGCTAATAATCACCGTTTTTAGTTGAAAGCAGTAAGTGTTTGGAAATAAAATTATATTATGGAGGTTGATGTCATTTTTCCATCTTCTGTAAACACAGTTAAGCTGTATCGTGTTTATAATAGGTGGATATATTTCTACGACAGAATTCATTATGATTTGTGTACATTTCCACTCGCCTGCCATATGCGGGCGTGCAAGGCATACACCACACGCGGGCAACACGTCCAGAGGGACGGCAAATTGAGTGATCGACAGTCACCGCCCACTCCATTGTCACCGCCGGGACAGTAGCGCATATAGGGGCAGCAAAGTTATGGAGCAGCGAAAATGGGTGTAGCGGGTGACACTCGGGGTGGCAACAATGAGGGCAGCAAAATAATGTTCGAAGGGGCGGCAACAATCTTACAGTTTTTTAACCCGGTTCCACCACTGCCTCTTTAGACAGGGGGCGGCATAATCAGTATTGCACAAGGGCGTTCAAACGGCTAGCAGCGGGCCTGTTTCCACTGAAAGTAATAAAATTGAATTAGAACCCATGACAGAAACATTAATATTCTTTTCAGTTATCTTAGAATTTATTGTATTTTAGATTTAAACAGAGTGTAGGGTTTGTTCCCCAAGGATTGTATTATGGGCCTTCTATTTACAGTGGTTTGAAAAGTGAGATATGATTTTTTTTTAATTTTTGTTGTTTTCATTATATTTTTCAGATTGAAGACCATAGAGAAGAAAATCACTTTTCTGAAATGGTGGGGCAAACATCAGAAAACTTGGAAACCTGTGGAAGACTTCAGGATGATCTTTCTTTAAGTACATCAAAGGAAGAACCAAGTGTATCACACACATCTGAAGATTCTTCAGACTGCCCTATCACCGAACCAGTGCTCGATGAAGCTGAAACTTTGTATGGCACTTATGATGAAGCAACTCAGACTGTAACAATAATGGTACCAGATGAAGGAGGCATGTTGGTTGAAGAAGCTGTACAAGAAGTTGTTACAAGTGATTATGAAGTTTCAGAAAGTGAAGTAGAGTTTAGTCCATGCAAAGAAGAGCCTTCCTCACCATATTCAACCAGTTCCTGTGAAATTTTGTCTCCAGAGTGCTCCTTATATATCCAGAATGATACACCTATTAAGTCAAGTGGTGTAGAAGCATCCTTGTCGGACTGTGGATACGAATCTCTAGATTCTCCACAGAGTGAAATTTCCAATGCAGATTGTGTATCTGATTTGTGGAATGAATGCTTCACAGAATTGTTTCCGAGTCTTGTATGAAAATTAAGAAATTGCTGATTGTCAGCCTAAAAACTGTTTTATACACTGTATTATTTATCACCAGTAAATATAAATTTGTTTAATATATATTATACATAGGTTTTGTATATTTGTGTGCTGTGTGTCTTGTTACAGTCTGAGGTGTATTTCGTGTTTACTGTATCTAATGAAGTGTGTGATGCATTAAATTGGTTTAAAGGAAGAAAAAAAACCAACAGTCTTTTGGTACCATATCCTGTGAGGGAGGGAATCGCTATAATTTTGTTTATGTTAATTCAAACACACATTTATCAGCAGTTATATATTTATAGTAACATTTTTCTTTAGTGAAGTGTATGAAAACCTTGTCAACCAAAAGTGTAATATAAGTTACCACACCTCCATTCACCATAAATACACTATACAATGGTGAATGTAGGTATTGGTGACTGGAGGTGTGATTTTGCAGGAAATGTACAAATTTTCCTGCAAAATCTGGTCTTCAACTACAGATGCAAAACATGACTGGCAGAAAACTAGGACTAGCATGATTATTAATACCAGTAGGCAAATTATCGTAATAAGCATGTAATCAGATTACAGTACTGGTGGAAGAAATGCACAAACACTTTGTTGCCTTTTGATGGCGAATGTTTTGAGATTCATTTTAAGTACCTGGGTGACAGAACTTCACTCTGCATCTTTCGACTTATGTTCAATATGCAGGATTTTGAGTAAAGTTTAATGAAAGTTAAATGCTTTTCTTGAAGGCTCCCTAGGCATTTTGAAGTGCACAGTTCCTTGTTCTAACCAAAGAGAAGTTTAAATAACATCAGTAGGCTTACTGGCACCTGAAACTTCCACGAGATGAATTTAGAGCCGTTTCCAAGATACCAAATACAAGCATTGCTCTTTCGTATTATGTAAAATCGTGTTACAAACACGAAATGTGAAACGTTATCTGCGTATGAAATTTCGTACAAATTGCTAGAGCCATTTCCGAAATCGTTTGGTTTACCATCTCGTAAATTACTTTTAAAGAAAAATGCTATTATGTTAAATAGAAATGTGAATGTTAATCAGGGATTCATTAATGGTGCAAGATTAGTGGTAATTCAATTAGAAAAATACATCATCAGTGCTAAATTCATCAACTCCGATAAAACTATGCTCATACCTCGCGTTAACCTAACATCTGATCAACCGTGCCTTTCCAAATGATAAGAAAACAATTCCCAATAGACGTAACCTTCATTATGAACACTAATAATGCACAAGGTCCAACACTTTGAAAGGCAGGATTGTATTTTTTTTTTTTTTTTTTTTTTTTTTTGCATGGACATCCTTACGTGGCTTTTTCACGAGTTCATAGCTTCATTTGTGGTAAAAACACATGTGGTCAAAAAGTCAACGATGATCACATTATAACTGCTATTATTGTTTTCAAAGAAGTTTTTTAAGAAGGGAAAAAAGTACATCTGACTGAGCAAATATTTTTTTTTTAAACATTTACTTTTCTAAAAGTTTTGCAATTAAACACCTTTTAAATAATAATAACTTTTTACAGTAAAAAGATATTTATTGCTACTCTTCAAAATAAAATTCCTTTCAGTAATAAATAATTGCATTAACATTATTATATTACCATTCAGTGACTGACCACGATGCCATTTGCACAGGTCAGCTAGTGTACAAAAATTATTCGTATAAAGATATAAGAGTTCCTTGCTGTAAGAAAAGAGAACTTATTTTTTATTTTATTTTCCATATATATTTTGACAGAGCATCTAGAGGCTAAACTGGGCCGCTAAATCTTCATCACTAAAGACAATATTACATTGAAAATAATTTCCATAATAATAAAAAAAATACACATAAAACCCCATGAATGAAACTAATAACTAAATTAGGAAACAAGTTAATGTCTAACTACAAGGAAAATATAAAACTAAGGGCGGATAGGGAAATATGACCCAACACTTACCACAGATGAAGGCGGCTGGGATGAGGAGCACACACAAAAACAAAGACAAGAGAAGCGCAATATTTCGGCATACAGCCTTATTCATGTAGAAGTGAGACACCAGCCGGAATACAGATGTGTACACAGAGACAGCCATCTGGTGAATGGCATTATCGTCGCAGATAATATAGGGGGGGGGAAGCTCAAATATTCCCAATATTTGAGCTTTCCCCTTCCCCTCCCTCTCTTTTGTATCAGCCCAATCCTATACCAGCACAATAACAAAGTCACCAAATTTCTTTCCTTCTAACTAATAAAAGTGAATTCACAGTATAGAGTAGATTTGGCTCAGAATAAAATCTCGTAACTTTTTTCACTAAACATCAGCAGGACTTGGTCTATTTTTACAATAATTGTTTGTCAGACATCATTTATTTTTGCATGTTTAATTTAATTGCAATGGAGCACAGGCTCCGGTGGCAATTTCCCTACACCCCTATCTTCCCCCTATCCTGCACCCACATACATTTGCCCTCTACAAATTTTATCTTTAAATTCTTTCAACGTTTTCGGTAAATTATTCATCATTTCTCTTGGTAACTCATTCCAATCCCTGACAACCTTACCTAAAAAAGAGAATCTTCCCACACCCTTGTGCCTGAAATCGAGTGCCAGCTTGTGGTCATGGTCATCTTTTCCCTTTCATGCACTACTTTTCATACATGCACCAATATCTTTCCATGCCTCATCGCCAGTATATGCCCTGTATACTCCCATGACCCTCCTCATCATCCTCCTGTCTTGCAATGTTGATCATTTATTTTGAATTGTCACTCCTTAAGCTTACTAATCTGTACAAACAACAAATATGAGACACACAGTTTCATCCAGAGCTAAGCAATTAACATACAAATATGTGCCAAAATGTTACATGGGATTGTCGTTGGATAAATATAGAGGAAAAAAAACCAGGTTTGATATTTTCTTATGATTTGGGGTAAACCCATATATTTGTAACAAACCTGTTGCTATGCCCACAGGAAGTTCAGTGGAATTATGACAGTGTTATAATCAGTTAAAATGTCAAACTTCACTAACTTCCAAAGGAAGGAGAGAAAAAAGCTACAATTTAACATTAGTTAAACTGAGTGCCATTTTTATGAAAATCTGCAAGGTATAAAGCAATTTCACTTTTAGGGTAGTAAGGTGTAAATATACTGAAAATCAAAATTTTTAGATTTCTCTTATGAATTGAGGGTAAAACTGAAGCTTTATTTCTACAATTATGAGAAGTACATTTAGAGTTTTGATAATCATTTGTTAAAACTGTTGAAATTCCCGAACGAAGAGTAGAAACAAAATGAAATTTAATGTGTTTACTAAGCTTGCTGATATCTGTGAGTAAAAGAAACATGAGACATTTAATGTCAGCCAGATTAATGATATCTTATAAAACTGCTTCCAAGTGATTCAAGAAAAGGGGGCAGTGCTGCCATTGACTTGACTATAAAAATATTCCTGCCCCCTTCTTCCTTTCGTATGGTTAATTCATAGTTATAACCGATAACAGCATTCCTGTTTTTGTTTTAGGATGTTATTAATCTATAAAAAATTCTTGGCCCTCCCACCAAAGGAACACGTCAATTTGATACATTTTGAAGAAATTCTTGGATTTCTTCTTCCAGCAAAGTCTGAGAGTGACTTTAAAACATCACATAAAATTAACGCATTCTCCCACTGGAAGACCCAAGAATTTTTTTTATATAATTGATACACCAAGAAAGCCTTCATTCATTCATTATTAATCTAATTATAAACGTTTTTATTCTTTTTTTAGAATTTTATGAAAAAGTAATAGCTTTGTCTTATACTTACTGATGTGCTTTGAAATAATATTGATCTCTTGAAAATTGTTTGTATAGTTCAGTTACCAAATGTGATTTACCGACTTCTGCAGTTATCTTAATAATAATGACTCCTGTATTCATTACCCAGTTCTCATCTGTTTTTTTTTTTTTTTGGTAATTACTTTTTCTATTTATTTTCGTTCTAATGAGATGCCGGTATGCTCTTTGACGTTAATAACTGCCCATCCCTGCCAATTTCCTTATCTGGCAGTTTCCATTTCATGGTTATTATGTACACTGTGCGCTCGAGTATACGGTTACATTTTACGCTTCTAAAAAAAAAAAGTGTTTGCAGAAACCACAAACCAAAAATGAAACGTCTTTAGATATGATAAAACACGAGATCGTATGATTTCGCACACGTCCACCATCGTTATCAATGCTACCTTGATTGGAACCACATCAATTTGTTGAAACTTCACGTCTCAGCCATCATTCTGTGACTTTCTTTAAAGGACTACAATGTTTCATTTTTCAAATTCTTTGAAGAAAATGTACAATTCCATTCATACGAATTGGACTCCAAGTGACAGCTTAAAGTAGTCCTGAGAATTCACCAGGAGACATCGACCCAAGCAAAATATCCCTAAGGCTGCATGATACGAGGTTTCCAGTCAAACAATCTCGAAAATGACAAAATTTAATAATGAAACAAAGGAGAAAGTAAACATGCTTCTCTACCTAGTCAACCTTAACAACACAGCTAAAGGGAGAGAAATATTAGATCTATAAACCTTTATACACCTCAGTGGCTCAGTCGAAAGACACAAATTACCAGAAAGCCCAACTCAGTGCCATCACTGCCAAAAATTTGGCCATGGCCAAAGAAACTGCAGATTGACCCTTCGATGCGTAAAATGTTTCAGGCGACACCTGACCAATGCTTGTAATAAAACAAAAGAGTAAGACCTTAAATGCCACAACTGCCAAGGTAAGCAGCCACCTGCTATGGAAGCTGCCCTGTGAACAAGGAACGGCTGCCAGAAGACTGTCAAAACGAATATTGACAAATCAGCAATCCTAGTAAAAATCTGAAAAATAGGGAATCTGATGACCCAACTTGTCTTAATAGAAGACGAGTAATACAACTAATATAAACGAGACTAAACTCTACCGCCGACCCCGAGGGATTGGCCTCCGAGGTATTGTCCATCTTTGTGGATGGTGGCTTACTGGAGCTGATGGGGAGGAAAAAAAGAGAGAAGAAAAAAGAAAAAGAGAAAGAAAGAAACGGATAAACTCACAGAACTAGCGAACGCATTTATAACAGTCTCCGCCCGAAAATGTGATTACATGGAATGCAAATAGAATAAGGAATCAAAAGCTAGAACTAATGGAATTCCTGACCGAACATGACTATGCGCTAATTTGTGAAACTCATGAGCGTCACGACTTTAGGTTGACAAATTACGTCGTAGTGCGATCGGACAGAGCAACCCAAGGTGGTGGAACCGCTGTGTTGATCAAAGAACGTCTTGCACACATAGAATTACCAAAAAACTAGGTAACTTAGAACATACTTGCTTTGAGGTCAATATAGAGGATCAAGTAGTGCATCTAATCCCAGCCAACAAGGTACCTGCAGCTCCAAAAATACAAGCTTTGCTAGATACGAACCAAACCGTCCTATTGGGAGGTGGTCTGAATACCAGGAACCCATCTTGGCACTGCCCCGCGGCGGACAGGAATGGGAGAGGTCTCTTTAGGGTGCCGAACGACAACAATGATATTTAAGTGATAGCTCCACAGAAACCTACCGTTTTCCCAAACAATGCGCAACATCGACCCGACTGCTTATACTTGCCGTTTACACCAGCCAATATACATGTAGAATATGCTGTATGTTAAATGTCGCGACACCTAGAACTATTAATCCTATTGTGGAATTTATGTAAAATAAAAATCAATGCCACAAAAACAAAGCCACAAAAACAATTATATTTACTACGAAGTTAAAGCTACTAAGATACAAATTGCACATGGAGATAGGCGACAACTGAATTGCAAAATGAAGTTAAGTACCTTGGGCTACGATCAGACAAACAGCTGACGTGGAGGTCACGCAAATGTGCATTAAAGAAAAAAGCCAAACTTATCAACTTCTACTCAATCCTGAGAGGTGATTGTACAACTGAAATTAAAATACTCATCGTGCAATTGTCCAAATGACGTTCCTATACGGCACAGAGGTATGGCTGCCGACTGCCACATTAAAAAGCTGCAGGCACAAGAAAACAGCCCTGTGTACTATTATCTTACAAATTGGGGAATCCGGCAGGACATCCACTTCACCCTATTTACTACAAATATAAAAAAATTCATCTGACCGATTTTATTTCCGCTGCGAAAACTCTGCCTACGCTGAAATCGAAGCCATAGGAAATGATGACTCACAAGAAACATTGCCACCTTGGAATTCTAAACACACATTATACCGACAATTTCCCTTCTGATAATCACGCCATCTAATCCTCCATTAATTGTAAATAGGCCTAAACATTTTCACTGTAAGAACTATTAACAATCACTTAATTACTCACTATGACAGAAGAGTTAGTACAAGTTTTTTGATGTCTTACCCTGAACTCTGAAGAAAGGTACAGCATGACTAGAAGCTTATTTAAAGAGTGAATGGTGCGGAGTTCCCGGATAGCCTTCGTCATAAGTTACACGCTTAATTGAGCACACCATTCCGCCTTAAGAAAATTCCTTCCCTACCCCCCCCCCCCACCCCCATTTAAATTACCAATAAAAGTCTACACACACACACACACACATATATATATACACTCTGCAATTAACAAAATTGTGGGTGGCATAGGGTGCTTTAAATTTATCTGAATTGATAGCTGCCGATTTTTCGTGCGACTACACTGCACTTACTTCGTCCGTTGTTTTAATTGTATTTTCAACCGCTTACCATTAATGCAGTATTTACCACTTCTACATAGTATGAGTATGTGATTAATGATTTCTGCCACTTTGTAATCACATTTCGACCATGGTAGAAACTCGGAATTATTAATTCTACAAAAACTTGGACGAAGATTTAAAAAAAATATCGCAACGCAAAAGAATATTAAACTTTCCCGTACAGCATGGCTCGAGGAAATCCGCGGCCATCAACTAATGTTTAGTTCACGAAGTCTTGGCTCCGGAACAAGGAAGTTCCCTATTCAAACACTGCACTGCACTGCCCTCTTCAAGTATCTTTCTATTAACCCTTGTAGATGAAGAGATGAACGGCAAATTCGATTCAATCCTTACTCTCTATGACTTGTATTTTAGTAACTTTCTTAATTTTTTTCTGTCACTCATAGACGTGAAAGTTGTACCTAAGTGATATACAATAGGGTACTTGGCCAGCAACAAACAATAAAAACAGTTGAAGCTTGGATATAAGGAAACGCTCCTTTCCCAGCCGCAGCGTTTACAGACGTGTGACGTCACTCAAGCGAACACCAATCCTAGAGCATTTTCTGTCACGTGACCAGAGGTAAGAAAAGTATAATTTTTATTTCACTTTTTTAATAAAAATAATCCACTTTTCTTTTCAAAATTGAAAAAATTACCAGAATGACTACAATTTATAATATTTTTTAATACTGTCAAATAGCCTAATCAACAAACAAAGAACACCACTTCCCTGAAAAACTTTGTTGAAGTTATATTGCGGGACATGGAGCTTCAGGTAAGTATGACAGGGAATGTCTTATCATAAAACATTTACCCCTATCGTCTGATACAGAAGAATGAGGGAAAGGAAGTCAGTTGTTGTGCAAATAATAAAAAGATCTTAATTTTTGTACGAGCAAATTGGTATCTACCTTCGTTCGCAATATTCAAACAATAAGTTCTTTTTCACTAAACCCTATGTGTTATTAAAGCAGGGTTAGGTCGTCATATATAACGAAATACGAACACCATGAGAGTCGCCCAATCTATGGTAAAAATGTGTTGTGTTCATTCTGTGAAAGTAAGTTTTGAAACATTGTTACAAAACGGAGGTTCTCGTTCTTGCAAAGTTGATATTATGCCCATTTTTAAGTGAGGTTTTAGTTTTTCTGAAGGACAGGGGCAAATTGGGCCACCTCTACATAGGCAGAAGCGGCCATCAGGGTGCTACAGGACGGAGGCATCCTGTACCAGGAGCAACAGCCGCCAAGAAAGCCAAGCGCCCAGGTGGACCAAGATCCTCAGCCAACAACGCCGACAGCATCTAGGAATAGCGAGGCACCAAGGAAACAAGCGAAGAAAAGGAGAACCAGAGGCAGAAAGAAGGCAACTACAAGCGTGAATCAGTGCAACAGGTGCCAAAAATTCTGGCACAACGCCATAGACTGCCATTCTGCCAAACGCTGTGTTCGCTTTGGTGGACGCCATAATGTCAAGGACTGCAGACGCACCAAGACAGACACACCGACACGCGCCAATTGCCAAGGGCAGCATTCGGCCGCGTATGAAGGTTGTCCTGTGAGACGCAACCTGCAAAACACAACCTACAGGAAGCGACCAACCAATTTTTCCAAGACATGCTCTGCTAGTCAAGCGCAACAAGAACTGACGAGAAGAGGAGTTCTGTCGTCAATGGGAGAAAAAGAGAAGCTCCCAGCATGCAGACAGAAGACCAATTATCTTCCCACACCACACGATGCCACAACATGCACGAGACCCGCCTAGAAGGAACTACAACGCCTGCCAAGAGAAGGAGTGTAATCGACACCAAGATTGGATGGAAGGTACTCGACGAGAAGAGCTGATGACATAACTACTGACAATCATGATCCACCAGAGGGATTAATAAAAAATCAAGGACTTCATGTCCGCAGAAACCAAATCCCAAATACAATTTTAAACTTATGGTGAGTCAAATAAAATTTATTACAAAACTTAATTCCATTCCCGATGGCTGAATAGAGTCACTGCGCTCATACAGCCCGCTCATGACTGTGGGTCAGGGGAATGAAAAAAAGTTTGTGTGTTAAGTTTGAAATGCAGCCTCGACACTGTAAAACTTAATGGCATGAAAGTAGGGCATCCGCAATATTGTGGCGTATAATTAAGTTTTATAATGTCCAGGCTGCATTTAAAGTTAACAGGCAAACAAATTCAACGCTTATTGACATCAATAGCTAGCGGTCATTACTCACGAATAGGTCTGCAATGCGCTGCATAGTGCTAACGAAAATTACTACTATTAATTCAGTTTGTGGTAAGTTCACACAATTTTTTTTAAAAAAATGAATGTTTTTGGAATTAATGTCTGCTCTTCATTCTTACCAAAACAAATGCTGTATTCGTGTGTATTTATTGTTGTGTCTACCTATACTGCACAATGAAGGTTATGTAATCGGAATGGATCGGCGCCATAGATTGTATTTTTTTTTCCTTTTTTGCGTGTTTGTTTTAATAAGAAAAGTTTCTATTTGCCATATTTAATCAGATCTTATCTGTGGCCTTCAACTATACGGAATTATTTCTAACCACTTCACGACAGTATTTGGTAGTCTACTAGGAAAGGAAGGTATTGTATTTCTACACACACGCGCGAAGCAGCGGGCAAATGCTAGTTTTTACGTGAAAACGAACCGGAACACGGTGACGAATATTTGAAGAGCCAATATGTCGTGTGGAAACACCTTGTTTAATCAGCTTGTTACCCAAGCAGGGCCGGCGTTAGGGGGGGGGGGGGACGCGGGTCAAATGTACCCGGCTGATGGGGGACCCCGTTCACCGGCTGAAGGGGCCCCCACTAGACACGTTGTAGACTAATCTTTATATCAAATAGGTCTGTTATAAATTACAGTTCTCGTATTACTTAATTAATATCGACTTATTTTTACAAAAAATCTTAGGAGAAAATATAAAATGCTTCGTCGAATGGCGGTATATACACTGCCTGAAATAAAAAAAAGTGAAACAGCCAAAAGGAGTGAAAGAAACGAGAAGGTATCTGATGTTGTTTCAGTGATTACAAAATCGAATCAAATTTAAAAAGAAGTTGGCTGTATGAGCCCACTTATAAGAATGACGTTGTACCCCTTATGGACTGGATGCATGCATTGATCTGGTTGGAAATGGTACCATCCTTTCATTCGGCAAGTTGGCCAACAACTGTTGTAAGTGACCTGCATATCATGGATACTGGCACTGGGATGGAGTTGACGTCAAGCCGGTCCCACACATGTTCTATCGGGGACTGGTCTGAAGATGTTGCTGGTCATGGAAGTAACTCAATATCACACAGACAGTTCATAGGCACACGTGCCGCGTGTGGAGGAGCATTGTCCTGTTGAGAAATGGCATGGGGGGGGGGGGGCGTCCATTAATTATGTGAGGTGAAATAGGGGGGGGGGGTCCGGAGAAACTTCACGAAACCTCACCAAGGGGGAGGAGGGGGGCAACGGAAATATCATGTGAGGTTTTGATATTCTTGAAGGATGGTAGAGCTAAAAAATAAAGAAAGTCTACAAATGACTATCAGTTCTCGTCAGAGGGAAAAAAGGGGGGGGGGCGGAATACCAGAAAAAATCTCACGTAATTAACGCACGCCCCCTCACGGTACTGTCTCAAAGAGGAAACACGAGGACGAAGGATGCCTGTAATGTATTGTTGTGCCGTCAGCCTTCCCTCAATCACTATCAGCAGTGATCTGAAGTCATACCCGATAGCTGCCCACTCCATGACGCCAGGATTAACAACGCTATGCCTCTCTAAAACAAGAATGTAACCTGTCACTATGTCGTCGCCATGCTAGCCGACAATGGTCATTTGAAGTAGTGCAGAACCGCTGAACACAAAGTTTAGCGATGAATCGCGCGGTTCTATAACGCCCGCTACCCCCTAATCGGTGACGATTGTGTTACTAATGGCCACACTGGCAACCTCTCCTTCCTTAAAATTTTTGTCATCTTCCCTAAATTCATCGTCTTTATGCTCATGTCACTTTCACTACCACTTGGCTCGCCGAATCCATTTCTCGTGATCACCTGCTGGTCGTTTTCTCCTAAATATTTACCAAAATTAAACCCATCCCGTGTCGATTATTTAAAACCTGGCATATCAGCCATCGTGCTGTGGCACAATAGCTGAAACGTAAGGTAACTCGGGATTGTATTTGTAGATTACAGGAAATATTGGTTATACTAATGGGTCGTAACTAACTTATTGTCAATATATAATAATATTATCAATTATATAGTAATATTGACATTACTAATAAGTGTATGTACTGTTCCACATCACCGAGCGTGGTAGTGTAACGGATAGCGTTCTGGCCTCGCATTCGGGAGGACGGCGGTTCGAATCCCCGTCCGGGCATCCAGATTTGGGTTTTCCATGGTTTCCCCAAATCACTCCAGGTGAATGCCGGGATGCTTCCTTCAAAAGGCCATGGCCGAATTCCTTCCCATTCCTTGCCCCCATCCTTTCCCGTCTCTAAAGACCACGTTGTTAAAAAGGGACGTTAAACTGTTACAAAAAAAAAAAAAAAAATGTTCCACATCCCCGAGATTATTCTCACATGGGATCAAAGTGAACATATCTACCTATCTATCTTAATAAATCTACACGGCTCCAACAAGATAATGCGTACAATGGGCGCTGAAGTCTACGCAATCAACTCAGATTAGATTCCATCAATTAGTTCCTGGTAGAATGTAATCGACTCAAAGGCAAAATAATCACCCTACGACAGTAGGGCGCTCGACAAGAACGAGGGTCTTTTCTGGAAGAAGTTTGAGATTATTAACAGGGCAGCAGTTCCGCTTGTCTACCCATTAATCATTAGAGCCTCCTCCTGCGACGAAGGCCGCAATATTTGCGGATGAATTACGTGAGACCAAATCTTTAGACTGGCGAATCTTCTCTCCTCGCCGTCAGTTCCGATCCTGCAATTCACACTTACAATAGAAATTACCGATCTAGAAGTAAAGACTACCCACCTTTCTTAGGCCGTAGCTCGACACCCCACCACTACGAAATCACGTTTCCTGATTAAGCTCCGAAATAATTATGGGCGGATGCCACGCAAGCCATCCATCTTCGAGTACGACAAACCTATTCATTTGCCGCGCCAATAATTTTTGACACGAGCGCGGCTGGACGAGGAGCCACAATAGCGCGACAAACCATCCTAGCACAATCAGTATTCGTGAAGCAACCCACGCGTGGCCACGATACGAGCAGGAGCCGCTTTCGTTTTGATCCATCACATTGTACACAAGAAGTGCATTGGTGGATGAGGAATTTGTATTAATAGAATGTAGTATGACGTGATATGTTGAGCCATTGAGTATACAATAAAAAAAATAATAAGAATGACAATACATTCCCTGGGTCAAATGTGAAGAAAATAAATAAGTTGCATAGGTGATTTCAACTACCGAAAGACTAATAATAACTTTAAAATTTCTAGCAACTTGAGACTCGTATAATAGTCTGTTATACTTTTTTCAGAGGAATCACTTGTGAGAATAGTACCAGATATTTGCGACGCAAGATTAGCAAATAAAAGTTTATATATAAGTTTTTATTGTTGCTAAATTTGCGCATGTCATTCTTAACAAGATCTCTCCTGCTTGAGTCAGAAGTGTGGTAATGTTCTTCTTCAAGTAGGAAATTATTGTTGAACTTATCTCCTTCCATGCATCTGTAATTTGCTATTACACAAAAAATCTTTGGCACTGTAAAACTGTGTCAATAGATTGCAAGTTTCATTATCTACTGTCGTTTCACAGTGCGAGCCAACTTGAAAAATCACACCCGTCTCAAATGAGCGCGAGCCAAACACTGAGGCGCCTTTTCCGCTTAAATAGCAGCGATTAATCGCTTCGTGTAACAATGTTATCGCTGCGATTGACCCTTCTAGCATCTATCAAAAATCGCAGCGATTCGATTTGAACATGTTCAATTCTCAGCGCTAGTAGCGCGTGATTGTGGCTGCTACGTGACCAGGTCGCCGTACACAGTTGTCGCCTCGTCTGTCAGCTCAATCGCTAGCTAGTCTTTTGTCAGAAGTAGCGTTCACCGTTTTTCCCCTTTTATTCAATTTTTTAAATTTCTTTTGCCGTTATGGAAAACGGGGAAGGAAATGTGACCAAATGGTTGACTTTTATGTTCTTTTATGTTATCAGAAGGACTGTTGCACACCAATAACATTAAATAAATTAACAAGCATGCGCGAAAAAAGTCCTTTGAGTAGGTTATTTACTGAATTGAATGAAACTGGATTGATCATTCCATCTGACGAAAATCTCAGAAAAAAATTAAGAACATTAAGGATGCATACAGAAAATAATTTAGTTATGAATAAATACTCCACAGACTTCAGGCTATCACCACTTGTCATGTAACATTAGTTAATTTCTAGTTTGGTCTTACATAGAATCGCACCTCTTACCAGTGTATCTTTTGAGAGCAACTACTTCAAGTAATTTACCAAAATTTCCTTCAGTTAACCGTTGAATATTTCTGTAGGCTAGTTGATCCTAGTTCTATCAGAAGAAACGCAGAGACCTCAGCTTTTTCTATTCGTCTAATCCAGTGGTAGACCCATTTTCTTTTCTTTTTAAAATTTAATTTAACAAATGTTTACTCAACTCAGCATTAGCTGAAAGAATCAATCGTCTCAGAACAATACGACGCGTTTTATACGATATTATAACTAACGAATGAGATTGATACATTACTTCGCTAGCCACAACCTAATCGCTCAAACCAGTCGCTCCGTGTGACCGGCTAATAGCTGCTACTAATCGCGGCGAATGATATCCGCGATTAGTAGCAGCGATAAAAATCGCCCCGTGTGACCGAGCCTCAAGTACCGCCCGGACTGACTCGCAGCGCGGCATGAGTTTCTTCGCAAAGCAACACCATATGCACCAGGTGCGGCTGCCATTCGACACACTTGTTCAGTGGTTTGCGGCGCGTAGTGGATACGCAACTTGATCATCACCTGGAGCATTCATTATACCGTTATTCTGTTCTCTTATTTTCTCTACCTCTGTAAAGAAGCTACAATTACTATGATCCCTAAAAGTAATAAACCTCTCACTTCACCTTCATTCTACCACCCCATATAGCTTCTTCCCGTCCCTTGCACTATTAAAAAATAATTACATATCCGTATTCTTCACTTCACCAAATCTCTTTCACCAGTTCTATCGACTGTTGCACTTTGACCTTGTTCTTTGACATTGAAAGGGGGCTTCGATAAAGTCTGGCAGCTCCTTTTTCAAACTTTCCACCCTCCATTTTCTCATTTTATTGTTCCAACTTTTTAACAAACCGTTTTTGTATTGTGCAAATATAAATATCTGTTCATCTTCTTATATACCTCAAGCACAAGTACCACAAGGTTCTGTGCTCTCCCCTTTACTCTTTGTACACCTTCGATTTAACCACTCCACAGTAAGCCTTGGAATCCATAGTACTAAATGCAAATAACGTTGTATATTGGTCTCCCCATAATATCAATAGAATAGACAATAAATTCCTCACTATCTGAGCATCATATCTCCAGAAATGGCACACCAAAGCATATCTGACAAAAACCCAGGCAGTTCTCTACTATCACAGGCAGAAAACCTCCAGTTTTGCCAAAAACGAAAATAACATATATATCAAAATTTTGATCACCTTCAATCCAATGCAAAATATTTCAGAGTCCACTCTGACAAAACCCTAAATTTGGCATACACATTTACCAAATCAGACAGAAACTCTTCTCCCATCTAAAGTTAATAAAACTGCTTTGTCCTAAATTGTTTGGTGTCACTCAATCCACTCTTCTATACATGTACAAAATATCCAAATACTTCTGTTACAAGATAAACCAATACTTCCATAATCTCCTCTCAAAACAACTAACTGCTATAGAAAGAACAATACTCAGAAAAATACTCCATATCCAACCCTTCTGTTACCACTTACCCCTTGACTAACCTCCCACCCATCCAAAACCCATAGAAAAAAGTACAGCATCCATCATCTCTGCCATTATCTCACAATTTTCCAAAATGGCAAACTATTACACCACACACACCCAAAGCAAAAATATGTGTATCCTCCACACATATTATTCTATCTTAACAGCGATCTTGTGATATGTTCACAATCATAAGAAAAACTATCAACAGTGTACACAGTAGAGATACTTGAACATTACAGCCCTCAAAAATCAATATCAATTTAATGATTCTCCTGGCCTCCAGATTGTATGTGTAAAATTTCTGGCCATTGTTGAAGTTTTCCCAATTTGAATTATAGTTCTGCCAAATATGTCTGATAATATATGCCTTTAAACTCATCCCCATCATCATCATGAATGGTCTAGTGGTTCAGTGGTTAAGGTATCTGACTGGAGACTGAATGGTCTCTGGTTCAAATTCCTGTCTCAGTGGGGATTTTCATAGTCCCCTAACCGAACCTTCATCTCTGATCTCTGGCACAGCTTGTTCTGTTACATGAAGTACACCAGAATGTCTCCATGGTTCGGATACCACATTAAAACTGTAGGTCCCCTATACCGGTAGGATTATCAGGTGACTACATAGGGGCAGATTGTGCAACTGATAAGAAACCCTGTGTCATTTCCTTTATTATCATTGTAACCATATTATAAAGCATCACATACCATCTTTCACCTAGTTATAACATAGTTGTGTAGGGTCTAATTGATTATGATTCTGTCTAAATATCATATTAACTTCAATCCGCCAACTTCTTCCACCAACCTATTTAGGTTGCAATGACCGGAGGGATAAGATTCGAGAAATAAGATGCCGTACTGATGCTTTTATTTATTCCTTCTTTCCTCGTGCTATTCGGGATTGGAATGCGCAGGTTTAGGATTGGTGCTTAGCACCCTCTGCCACCCACAATGTTTGTGATTTGCATAGTATGGATGTAGATGTAGATTACTACTGATTCCTTAATAATTTATAACGCAAGCTGTTCTTTACCATTAAAAAATTATATATCATTTTCTGTTAAGAATTAAAATTTAAAAAATGAAGAAGCATAAATATTTTTAGCTAAAACGGGCTCTAAGAGCCCTCCGATAGCTCTCACCCTTCCCCTTCCACCGAGCCAATCAAACACGAAAAGAAGTAATTCATCTTTGATGGAACCATGAATAACATGAAGCCAGAACATCTTAAATTGAAAACTTTCTTAGGTAACAGTCCATATAACTTCAAGTGGCAGTCTTTTAAGACTGTAATTAACAATAAATATAACCTTATTTTAATTATACATTGTACTACCATCTTCCCTTTAGACAAGAGATAAAATTTAAAGATTCTAAACAAAATATGATGAAACAGATAATTTTTGTTTATAAAGAGGGTATAAAAATGGCTTCAATGAGCTTGGAAAATTTTGCCAAGCAGTATTTAGAAATCAGCTAATAAGCTCTCAGCACAAAGATGAGTGCGTAGTATACTAAAATACATTTACTCATTGGATATTATTGATCATTCATGTTGAGCCCGCTTCAGAAAGAGAACTCTTATAGTTTCTGGCATTAACTTATGATTCTCAAATAACTTTCTAAAACTGTTTACATAAATAACATCAATTTATAGAAGTAAATATTGAACTTCAGCAATACATAAAAAGATACTTTTATGGCATTTGTTGACTTAGAAAAAGCTTTTGATAATGTTAGATGGGACAAGATGTTTAAAATTTTAAAGAAGTCTAAAGTATCGAGATAGAAGAATACTCTATAATCAAGTGGCTATAATAAAAGTAGAGAATCACGAGAGACATGCATCAGTTAAAAAGGGTGTGAGACAAGGTTGTATTCTATCCCCATTAATATTCAACTTGTATGTAGAAGAAGCAATGAAGAAAGTCAAAGAAAAATTTCCATGTGGCATAAGTTTTCAGGGAGAAAAAATCAGTACGCTACGATTTGCTGATGACATTGTCTTGTTAGCAGAGAGGGCTGAGGATATTGAGAAGTTACTGAATGGCATGAACAAAATACTGAAGGAAGATTTTGGACTGAATATAAATCAAAGCAAGACAAAAGTGATGAAATGTAGCAGAAATGATACCAATACCAGTAGATTAAATATAAAAATAGGATCGGAGGCAATAGGAGAAGTAAGTGAATTCTGTTACTTGGGAAGTAAAATTACAACCAATGGCCGAAGCAGGGATGATGTTAAAAGCAGAATAGTACTTGCAAAAAGAGTCTTCATGAAAAAGAGAAACCTTTTAGTTTCAAATATTGATCTATGAATTAGAAAGAACTTTTTAAAACTCTTTGTGTTGAGCACAGCACTTTATGGTAGCGAAACATGGACTTTAGGAATACTGGAAATAAAGAAAATTGAAGCATTTTAAATGTGGTGCTACAGAAGAATGCTGAAAATTAAGTGGACAGACAAAGTAAGAAATGAACGAGTTTTGGAAATGATGGGTGAGAAAAGAAGTTTGTGGAAGAAGCTTACGGAAAGAAGAGACAGGCTGGCTGGTCATATTTTGAGACATGCTGGATTGGTTAATTTGTTAGTCGAGGGAAAAATCGAAGGTAAGAACTGTAGAGGAAAACAGAGATTAGAATATATGAAACAGATAATTGAGGATGTGGGCTGTAAGGGGTATGTAGAAATGAACAGGTTAGCACAGGGTAGGAAAGGATGGAGGATTGCATCAAACCAGTTGAAAGACTGACAACAGGAAATATATATATATATATGAAATTTGAAGGATTTTGGTCAGATAAAGTATGAAACACATGTGTTTCAGAAATAATGTCCAAGAAAGAAGTTTTTGCCAGAGTTACATGGACACACACAGAAAATGACATAATAGTTGGTCACGTTTTGAAATAACCAGAGTTGTTTTATTGGAGGTGAACGTTTAATGTACAAACCATCTAAATAGAAAAAGATCAGATACTCGAGGACTCAGGTTATACAATCATGTGGAGATACATAATGATTAGCTCTGGTTTGAAAGAAATGGAGGATTATGTCAAACTAATCAAGAGACCTTTTAAAAAGTTGTAATTTACCAATGACCACAAAGATGAGACTTCTGCACTCCTATGTGTTTTCTGTCCTCCCGTATGGCATTGAAACATGGATTTTAACAGAAAAAAATCAGTAAATAGTTAGGGGCTTTTGAAATGTGGCTCTATGTTGGCGATACCATGGACAGACCACGAAAAAGAATATGGAAACATTGACAATGGTAAAAGTGTTAAAGCTACAGTATATTGGCCATATCATGAGGAACAATAGTCACTATAAACTCCTACTGCCTGTTCTACAGGAGAAAATACCAGGAAAGAGAAGTGCTGGTAGGAGACCTTCCTGACTAAAAAATCTGAGAACCTGGACCTCCAAATAACTACAGACTCTGAGCAACAACTAACAGAGACAAGACAGTCAAGATGGTTCCCTACATCCTGAGCAGGTAGGGACAAGAAGAAGAATCAAGATATGAATGACCAATGAGAAAAAATCTATTCACTTTTTTGTAAATACAATGAGAAAAGATTAAAGTAATGACAAGAGGGGACAAAGTTACAATACAATAAGAAGAGGAAGCCGCAGAAGTTTGCTGTACAAAAACTGCTAACACAAGAAAGAAATTATATTTGATGGTAATTCAGGAATAATAATAAGGGCAACTTCATGGTAAACTTCATTTTAGCGTATGTTCAAAAATTTGTAAAGATAAAAAGGAACATGAATTTGTGACATGATCAGTGACAACAATCCATGTTTAATATTCCCTAGCAGTCTCATCAAGGTAGTTGTTTAAAATTTATGACTCTTTCATAGACACAGTAACTTCTTCCTCAGTGCTATCCATAATTGTCTGTATACTTTCTCATCTCATAATTTTGCTAACATAATCACTGAAATTCCTGGTTGCATTTTTCGCTGTTCTCCCACCAGCCACAATACTCCAAAGAATGTACCCTAGTTTCCTTATTTACAGATGTTAATTCTTCACTTAAGTTACAAGTTTTTTTACTGCCTTTATGCTTTCACATGCTAGAGGGAAGTGTCAAATATTTTAGGAGTTGATAGTATGCATCAAAATAAGACAAAAATGCCTAGTAAACATTGACCTGCAAACATACTCTTGTAGTTCATAGCAGGTGCTCAATTTGACACCCATTCATAGCAACGCATGCATCTGCCTTTTGGCATAAGAAATCACGCATGCTTTGAAACTGTTTGCATCTTGATGGGGTCTCAACCCTGCTGCACTGTCACCTGTTGTGCCATCTTCAGCTACTACCAGTTCGGTGGCACGATAATTGGGCAGCCTAGCAACTATCTCTGGACTAGGTCTTGACCACCGTCAACATCCAGATTGTGTTTCGTGCTGATTTGGCACTTCCACAACCACAAATAGACAACTCCAGGTCGATATTGCTGATGTCTGGCAGTTTCGCTGTAATCTTGCAGATTCTCATTAGCAAGAAACCTGACGAAGACAATGAAGGACGTTGTCAAAATGTCATTTGAAAAAATATCTTGCTCCAAACCCGTGACAACTATGTTGCCATTTTTTGTTGTCATCCTAACCATTCATATTAGATCCACTGTTGGGATTGGAGGATGATATACCCTTGCTTTTTTTTTTTTTTTTTTTTTTTTTTTTTGCCAAATTGTCAAGTGTATCTCATAATTCATTTTCTATTAGACAAGTGTAAGCTTTAATCCAGATCTGTTGCACTGTTCATGGAGGCTGTAAAGTTGCTGTAAAAATTCCAAGATTTGATATATTATTTTTGCCATTACTAGTATGGAGATAATGGAATGGCTCAAAGTCATTTCTTACATTTCTATGGTATACAATCTTGCTTCCTTTGGTTGCTTCAATATGCCAACAATAACAGCCAGTGTGTCTACATACCCACACCCCCTCCCATTTCTGTCTTTGACGTGGGATCTACCTTTATGCAAGTAACACAATTTTTCACTGAATGATACATTCTACATGGCTTCTGGTCTCATAACTGTTACATTATAGCTAACTTCAAAGCATGGAAGTTTTGTCTCATTATATATCATGTTTCAGAACACCTTTAGTTCAGAATATGCTATAACTTATCAAGTTGTCCATTTATGTTGCTAGCACTAAAGTTACAGACAATTTCTTTCTAATGCCATTATATCTTTAATCAAAGTACTGTTAGGCAATTGTTATCATCTTGAAAAACTTTGTTCACTTGCTGACATAATTCTACTGATGGTTCTTGTGTATCTACTAAGAGAGCATTTGTAGGTGTTGAAAGCTTTGTGCCAGTAGACAAACATAGCACCTTGTGCTGAATTGGTGAATTATATCTAGACATTGGATCAGCTTTCTAATGTGCATCCATAGCACAATCAATCAAAATCAAAGAGTGGTCAAAATAACTCTTGATACAATAACAGTGTTTAATCAAGTCTGTTGTTTCTCCCACTTTATTGGGTAACCCATTAAAATCTATTTTTAAATATTCCTTTATTAATGGCTGTCTTTTACTTTATGCTCATCAACGATATTAGAGACAGGAAAGGGGGGAGGGATTGGGAAAGAATTTGGTCGCGGACTTTTTCAATGGACCTTCCCTTCTAACAACTGGAGTGATTTTTGGAAACCACGGGAAACCAAAATCTGGATGGCCGCAACAGGGATTTAAATCTGTCTTCTCACGAATACAAAGTTTGAGGATTGCCCCTCACCCACCATGCATGGTAATGAATTTTAATATTTACTTCTTTATGAAGCCACTATCTGAATATGTATCTGGCTAATTATTATTATTTCTTATGGCTGTACATTGAAATAAAAATGAACAACTGCAACACTGCAAGTATAAGGAAATTAAACCATGATATTTTGAACTTACGTTCACCATTTTTTTTTTGTAAGCTACTGGTATCTATTTTTTTTTTTTTTAAACTAATGAGCTCTGTAATCAGGAATATTGATGACAGCTTCTGACCGATATACAATATGAACTTGGAATATGTGACCAACAAGTTAAGAAAAAATTTAAAATGAGTTTACTGCTATAATTGAATCTAATAGCAAACATTTTCATGAGTGTGTAACCAACAAAACAGTTTTATAAAGTTAGTAGTAGATTGATTTTTCTATTATTTGTAATATGAGGTCATAGTGATATGTTATTATACATTCAAATATTTATCCATAAGATATTGAAAATGCCCTTTAACATGGTTTAAGCTTGATTTGTGTACGAGATGTACATAGAGTTTGGTTTGGATTCTGGAGAAAGGGAAATGGCTGTCCTATATTTTACAATGGTTTACAGTTAGTATGCCTCTATGGGAGTATTCTACCACCTTTCAGATTGTTTGCTAAGTTTACCAATAATTCGCTACAAAATCAGCTACTTTCAAGTAGAATGCCTCAGACCATATCGCCTGTCACAAAGATTTTGAAAACCTACATTTGCCCTCTACAAATTTTAACTTTAAATTCTTTCAATGTTTATTAGTTAATTATTTATCATTTCTCTTGGTAACTTATTCCAATCCCTGACACCCTTACCTAAAAAAGAGAATCTTCCTACACCCTTGTGCCCAAAATCAAGTGCCAGTTTGTGGTCATGATCATCTTTCCCCTTCCATGCATTACTTTTCATTCTTACACCAATATCTTCCTTGTACACTCCCAAGACCCTCTTCACTCTCCTTCTGTCTTGCAATGAATATCATTGCAGATCTTTTATCATATCTGTTACTGATTGCATTCTGTGATAATTTCCAGAAACAAATTTAGCAGCCCTTTTTTTGCACCCTCTCCAACTCCTGTATTTCATACTCATAATGTGGATCCCATACTAGACTGCCATATTCAAGCAATGGTCTGATAAAAGTTTTGCAACCCAATTCCTTTACATCTCTTGTACATCCCCTCATCACTCTCTCCAACAAGTGCAGAATTTCGAAAACTTTTCCTACCACCTGTCCAATGTGTTCTGCCCAGTTAAGCTTGTTATGAAATGTAGTGCCAAGATATTTACACTACACGTTTCCAACAAGCAATTCAATCCCCATCTTAAAATCAACCTTTAGTTTTTTATTTGTGTATCTAATAAGCTGACTCTCCTTTGCATTTATCTTCACCCCATGTTTACCAACCCATCTAGATATCCTGTCCAGATCACCCTGCAACAGTTTACAGTCCTCTACTATTTTGATCCATTTATATAGTATTATGTCATCTGCAAACAATCTAATTTCTGACAGTAAATAATCAACACAATTATTTATTAGAATAATGAATAACAATGGCCCCAATTCACTACCCTGACACACTTCCATTTTTACTTCCACTTCTTTTGATACTGCATTTCCTACCCCAACTTTCTGTTTTCTACCTTTTAAAAATTCTTCTACCCAGCAAATCACTTTCTCATTCATTCTAACAGTTTTTACCTTATTTGCTACCGGCTCATTCTGTCAAAAGCTATTGAAAGACCTAGTTTTACTAGATCTATTTGGTGTCCCTTGTCCATTTCATCTGAAATATCTTGCATATAACCCACCAACTGAGATTCACGTGAATATCCTTGCGCAAAGCCATGTGGTGTACTTGAAAACATTTATTCTTTTTTACTTATTGCTTTACGCCTCATCGACGTCATAATCATTAGAGGCGGGATGGGACTAGGGACAAGGAATGGGTAGGAATTTGGCCATGGCCTTTTGAACGAAGCATCCTGGCATTCACTTGGAGTGATCTGGGAAAACCATGAGCTTGTAAACCACTTATGCTTCTCACATATATTTCTGATGTGGTTTCATATCAATCTCTCCATTAATTTACCTACCACTGATGTAAAACTGTTTGGCCTATAATTTTCGACTTTATTTATCACATCTCCTTTGTGTACCAGCTCTACTATCGCACTTTTCCAATCCTCTGATGAGCAGCAAGTATCCAGACAGTTAGCTGAGAATAACTGCAGATACCTGATGAAGACAGCAGAGTCAGCTGTCGAAACGTCGTGTTTTTACACCACCATCTGGCTGGACACCCAAGAAGATTTTGTTGCATCGATACGCCGGGAAAATCTCCACTCACACATATCCAGACTCAATTTAAATAATATTTCCAGATAAGGTACAAAGTCACATCCGGCTATCTTTAAGATATCTGTAGTAATATTATCTACACCAGCCCCTTTATGTTTTATCAGCTTCCTTAGTTCCTTCACAATATCCTCCGGATAAATTCCAAATTTTATGGTGTGCTCATTTCTAATCTAATTCTTTTTATTTTCCAACATAGCAATAGAAACTTCTAGATCCATATGTCAATGGCTATCGTGCACTGACAATACTCTTCATAAATCCATCTTTAGCCATCTTCTTAGCTATTAAGGTGGAGATATTGGCTGGCATTGCCCTTGGAAACATACGCCAGGAAGTTGCTACCAAAACAGCATGGCTCAATGCAGAAGAAGACACCTGGCACCCTCTACATGGTTATGCACCAGCATGACCAAGCTTCTTAATGACCTTAATGCCACTGAAAGGAATATCAAGCAGTGAAAGAATATCAGCCTCGGAGAAGAGAGTGCGACACAACATCAACTTAATCAAGCCAAAAGAGGATCTACCATGATCCCTACAGAAGTCGCTGAACAGACTTCGAGTAGGAGATGGCTACTGCAAAGACACTATCGCTTCATGGGGATACCTGGGAGAGCAATCAGACACCACATGTTCCTGTGGCGAGATTGAAGGTAAGGTACATTTGTTATCATACCCACAACTCTAAATAAATGTAACACCTTCAATCAGCCAGTGACAAAGCCATCACATTGGCAGAAAATTTACCTTGTATCCAATGTTGCCATTGACACAAAAAGAAGAAGAAGAAGAAAGAAGAAGAGAGGATTAAGAGCCTGTTATAACAATAATAATCCATTTACTAGAGAGGTATGTTGAACGATAAATGAATACACAGAAGAGTACACTAGTGATGTTTGTTTTCTCAGATGAATGTGGTAAAGAGCACGATTTTAAAAAATAAATAAAAAGTATTTTACTGTTTGTCAAGTAAATTGAAGAGAGATACAATTATGATCAGGACACATGTAGGATATAGGCTGTGCTTTTGTGAATGAGCCATCTTGGCATTCATCTGAATTGATTTTAGGAACCCAAAATCTTGATCATCAGATTTGGTATAAAACCCAGCTCCACTAAATGATAGGCCCACATGCTATTGCTTGCACACCAATCTAGGCGAGAACAGTGAATTCTGCAGTATACTTAATTATGTTCTATTTGAGTTTCCTTATTGGATTTAGAAGTAAACAAGCTCAAAAATTTGATATATGTAAAAAGAAGTAAAAAGTTAATTGAAATATAAAATTGCAAGATTCCACAACAAACCAAAACTGTGATGAAGTCTTTCAAATACTAAAATTTGTAAACATTCCTTTCATTTCTGAGAATTTACATTTACACTCTGCACTTTATTGACAAGCTCGTTCAAATAAAGAAAATAAAGTAAATGTGTTATCGATGTTTCAAGATAATATGGCAAAATGTAACGAACCATGCAGTTTTCTTTATGACTAAGCATTTGAACATTTAAAATACTCTGTGTAATGATTAAGTGGAAACTAGTAAACATCATCATTTTACAATTGTGTGATAGATTGCATGCAAATCAATTGTTTGAAAAACTAATTTGTTAGACTCCTCAAATTGAAAAAAATTAAATTTAAGCCAAAACAGATAGCTGGAACTGGTACCTGAGAACAGAATGCACTTTTTATTATGCAAGTATACTGTTGTCTGGAGTTCGTGTGATTTTAAAACTGTAGGAAGTTTATATTTTTAAAGAATATATACATATTGGGACCTAGAATACATATGCATAACTGAAGCTGAAAAACAGCAGCCATAGGATTTACCAAACATATAAATGAAAATTACTTATACATTAGTAGTACTAGATATGCGGTGTAGAATACATGAATAAAAGCAGCCATTTTATCAATATAGTTATATAAAAGAGAAACAAGGTTATTGAAAAATCATATATCATTGTTAATAACTCATCATCTACATTTTGAGATGATTCAAAACACAACCATCAACAAGTTCAAAAGCTTAACAATCATTCAGTAATTTAAATAAATCCATAACACATTATTTAAATTAATATTTTCCAATTCTCCTGGTATTAACTTGGTTAATATAACTCACTGTTCAATAAAATCATAGAAGAATGAAAATAATATGTCTATTTATTTGTTATGACATACATTTCACATAATTTAAGGAAGACAAGCATTCAACACATTGAAATTTAGTTACACCCAGTCCATACATTATTTATTAACAAAAAATATATAAATTTATGACATTTGAACCTTTCAAGATGTGAAGGTCTTACAAGCTTTCAGAAAGTAGAAGTTTTGTCAACTATGAAAATTTCATACTGAATAAATTTTTCTGAAAATTTACAATTTAATGTTCATAAAAAAATGAAACAATATATAAATATTTATAAAACTATATCAAAATCATCAAGATTTGGATGTTCTGTCAATTAAGATTTCAAATGATATTTTCATTCTTTTCATTACAAGATTTCATAGTGAAACCTGCACACCATCAGATTTTTTATTAGCATTATATACATGTTCTAGTCTTGACGTATTGTAACTATACAGATCCATCAGATAGATTTCTATAATGTCGTGCAGAAACTATGATGTTGGTATTAGTAACATATAAATCTATAAATTTATTAGAATCGCACATGAGTAGCATTTTTAATGAGAAACTCTGTTTACTACTATAAAAACCATGATGCATTTTAACACACCATGAACAAAATTTAAAAAAATACTTAACAGATTTTAAATATGTAATTATTATTAACATTATCATGCCTCCAACACATTTTTTTTTTCTTTTTACTACGTCTAATGTCATTACAGGATGACTAACTAACAATACAATCTCAGGAGACAAATATCGGCAGACTCTCTGTAACACCAATTAGTGATTTACACTATAATCAATGTTGTTCCTATCACTATTGTCTTATAATTCTAGTTTCAATTTAAAATGCACATTTATTTTATATTAAAAGCCCAAAAAATAAAATCCATGGCAATGTACAAAATAAATTCAAAAAGTTAGAGTTTAAAACAATTTTAACCAAACAATTTCTCAAAACAACTGTGACAATATGGTTTGTCATTTTGTTCCTTAAATGTGCCTTTGTTAAGTTGCTTGAGGCAGAATGCACATACAAAGTGCTCAGGATGGAACTTCCGGAACATAGCAGTTATACAGCGTCCTGAAAGATACGAGTAATTTAGTAATATTACACACCAGAAAAATTCAAAGGAAGACTGAAAAATATCACTAACTTTATACCCAATAGCAAAGCCTAGCTTAAAATATTTTTTCCTTATGGCTATACATCTAGACAATGTCACTCAATATGTCATAAAGGACTGTGGGCAAGAACAGGAAGGAATTGGACCATGATCTTTTGACAAACCCTTCTGGCATTTGCCTGGAGCAATTTTGGGAAGCCACGGAAAACCAAAATCTGAAAGGCTGGACAAGAATTTGAATCCATGGCGGGACAGGGATTTAAACTCGTGTCCTCCCGAATGCAAGAACAGAGTGTTACTGTCATTCACCACGCCCAGTCTTAAAACATTATGTTCTCTTATAAGTTTTATGATGACGAATTGCTTGTACTGGGCTCTCTCACTAACACTATATTCTCTGAATGAAATAAGATAAGGTAGGATTGGAATAAATGACCAAGCAAACTGTTGAACAATTTACTAAAAACATTCAAAGAGTTTAAAATGGAAATCTGTTATGATGGATGAGGAAATTTCGCTCAGAGACTTTAACATAAAAAGCAACAAATACTTTAGTACCATTGCTACTCAACATTTTGACGAATGACTGTGTTGTGATGATTCACAGCCAGAATTTAAGATGTTTGCAGATGATGTAATGGTATATAATAAGAACAGCTACAGGGTGACCTTGAATATATAACTGGATAGGTCAATATGAAATGAAGATAAATGCTGAAAATAGTCAGCTTACTAGGTACACAGATAAAAAAAAACTAGAGGTTGTTTATGATTATAGTGTGGGTACAGAATTGCTTGTTGAAGGGGCTTGAAGTGTAAATATATTGGCATAAATTTGATAATAAACTTAACTGTGCAGGACACATTGGGCAGGTGGCAGGAAAAGGTTACAAAATTTTTAATTTACTGGAGAGTGTGATGAGAGGATGACCAGAGACTGGTCAGATCATTTCTTGAGTATCGTGGCGCAGTTTGAGACTCACATTTTCGCTATCAAATATATGAGTTGGAGGGCAAGCAAAGAAGAGCAGCTAGATTTGTTTGTGGAAATTACCACAGCATCCAAACTGCAACTGATGAAATAAAGGAGCAGGATTGGGAGTTAATGGAGGGTGAAGATAGTGCTGGGAGTGTACAAGGCATATGTTGGTGATGAGCTTGGAGGGTTATTGGTCAAAGATTTAAGAGCAATTCATGAAATCAAAAGATGATTATGGGCACAAACTGGGACTTGATTTCATGCATAAGGGAGAGGAAACATTTTCTCTTGGGATAAGGATGACAGGACTTGAATAAATTATGAAAATAAGTGAAAAAACTATGAAGAAATTTGAAATTAAAATCCATAAAAGGCAAAACTAGATGGGCAGCATAAAAACTGGCAGAACACACACAAGCAGATATTATACCTAATTAATAAGCATTTATTAAAAGTCAAAGTAAATAGAGGTTTTTTTTAAAAAAAGATAATTTAAAATGAAGAACTAAATACAGGGACAATCTCATTTCAAATTCAGATACGTAAACTTCAATATATTTTCTATGCGGCATGTCACTGATAAGAAATCATATTCTAATATATTTATATTATAGTGTTATTTAATTAACAAAACAGAGGATGAGAAATTGAATAGACAGAACTGAGGATATCAAGTAACTTCAAGTTCACAATAGTACTCAATGGTAATAAAAGAGTTCCTTGTTTACCTAAATATTTCCCAGAATACATATAAAAAATAAGTAACATGGGCCATAGAACTTCTGTAGCATTCTGGTACACTGCTAGTCACAGCCCCCACATAATCAGTATTGAAATTATTACCCGAGACAATTACACAGGGATAAACTTGGGAGTATATCATGAACTGATGAAATAATAGGAGAAAATACTGTAGAACACCAACCTACGCAAACCTATTTTTGTAAGCACCATTGTGTAAATTCATTTAAAATTAGATAGCAAACTTGAAACGAAATGCATATGAATCAGATTAGCATTTAGTGACTCACTTGATTTTTTTTTTTTTTTGAAGAAACCTGTACTTGACCAGCAATATATAAACGTAACTTTCTTTGGGATAATTGTACTTTTACAATCTATTATATTGTCACATGATAAACAGGTAAGCTGAGTGGTTAAAAAACCTCTTACTGTGGTTATAAAGCCTATTCTAGGATTATGAAACTACTTAGTTGGGGTGGGAGTGTAGGGGTTTTGGTAAAGGCGATATTAACTTCTTTTAACGAATTTCAAGCTCTCCTTCACGTGGTGCACCCCATTTGCATGGAAGAGATTGTGGTGACTGAATGGTGACTGAATGATTCCCAGTATAAGGACACACCATCTGCTTGCCAATGGCCTTCTGAAAGGAGGTCAAAAAGTGAGGTGCGGTCCAGCACAACCTTTTGCTCTTAGGGTTGGTAATGGCCCCTATGGAAACATGTACTAGAAATGATCAATGGCATGGGAATGCAGAAGCCAATGGGAAGACACTACATTAAAGATTCAAAGGGTATCCCAGACATTTAATTCCATCAAATTATGTATAGGATGCTTGGTGAAATATTCTGGAGGTAAAATATTCCTCCAATCGGACCACCTAGTAAGGACTGCTCAGGGAGAATGACTAGAAGTCAGAGCATGGTATTTTAGAAGTCTGAATAAGGCAGGTAGATTAGAAAACTTAAAAATGGGTATAGATGCCATTCAAATTAGTGAGGTTAAGTGGAAGACTGCACAGGACTTCTTGTCCGGGATACACAGGATAATTAGCACACAAGTGGAGTTATCGACATACGGTTTGTAATGAACAAGAGAGTATGGAATCAGGTGAGTTATTATGAACAGTTCAGTGACAGGATTATTTTAATGAGGGTAGAAACTAAGTCTGTTCCAACCATATTAGTACAAGTGTATATGGCAACATCACAGGAATATGATAAAGCAATAGAGAAAACATATGATGAAATTGTTTCAGAATTAATCCAGTATGTGAAGTGGGATGAAAATCTAACCGTAGGTGATTGGAACACGTATTGTAAGAAGGTAATGAGGGTAATACTGTAGGAAGTTTTGATCTAGGAGAAAGAAATGTGTGAGAAAGCAGGTTGTTAAAATTTTAAGAACAATACATTCTAGTCATGGCATACACACTATTTAAGAATCATGAACAAAGAATATACATTTGGAAATGCCCATTGGATACAGGTAGATATCAGATAGATTATATCATGGTCAGACAAAGATTAAGGAATTAAGTTATAGACTGTAAAGCATACCCAGGAGCTGATAGGATTCTGACCACAATCTGATAGTTATGAAGTTCATGATGAAATTCAGGAGAATAAAGAAACAATACAAACAAAACAGACTGGAAGTAAACAAATTGAAACAATCTTACACGAGAGAAAAATTTGCAGAGATTGTAGACATCTGAAAGGAGTTCAATCGAGGACAAATGAAATGCACTGAAGAGAGAAATAATCAAAGCTATTAAAGAAACATTAGGATTTAGGTAACAATCCACATGCAAAATTGTTTAGAAATTTTGGAGCTGATGATCAGAGGAGAAGGCACAAATATGTTCAGGATAAAGGAGGAGGAGAGCAGTACAGACATTTCATTAATCAAATAAACAGGAAATAAAATAAATTTTTAAAAACATCAAAAGAAAAGTAGCTGTGAAAAATGTATGAAGAATTAAAAATGGAGATACTTAAAGGTAAAGTACATGTCGGCTATATGAAGATTAAACAAAATTTTGGAAAAATGAAGAAAAGAAGTATAAATATTAAAGATGCTATGGTAAACCTCTTTTAAGCTCAGAAGATAAAACTGACCAATGGAAGCGATACACAGAGAAACCGTATGAGGAGGATTATTTAAACAACAGTGTGCAGGAAAAAGAAGGCAATGTCTGCACTGATGACGTAAGAGATCCTGTTTTAAGACCAGAATTTGACTGAGCTTTGAAAGATCTGAAATCAAATAAGGCAGTTGGAATTTATGAGATTTCCACAGAACTTCTGAAATCCTAGGAGAAGAGGAATCCAAAGATTATTCAAACTGATGTCAAACAGTCTGATTTTAATAAAAGTTTTATCTTCACACTTCTGAAAAAAAAATCACAAACCAACAAATATGAGATCTTAAGTCTAACACCACAATTACTGACCAGGCTAATACACAGAAGAATAGACAAGATAGTAGAAGAGATATTAGGCAAAGATCAGTTTTGGTCTAGGAAAATCCAAGTATTCAAAAGAAGAAATTAATACCTAAAAGGTGGATCAAGAGAAACAAAGATATTTTCATGTTATTTGTCAATTTATAAAAAGCTTTTGATAATATTAAGTGGGAAAAGATATTAAAATCTTTAGAGGAGTGAGGTGCAAAATATTGAGATAGAAGAGTACTTTATAATTTATATAAGAATCAAGTGGCTATAATAAAAGTAGAGAATCATGAGAGACTTGTATCTGTTAAAAATAGTGTGAGACAAGGTTGTAATCTATCCCCATTAATATTCAACTTGTATGTAGAGAAAGCAATAAAGAAAGTGAAAGAAAAGTTTGAATATGGCATAAGTGTTCAAGGAGAAAAAATCAGTATGCTACGATTTTTGATGACATTGTCTTATTAGCAGAACAGGCTGAGGATATTGAAAAGTTACTGAATGTCATGAAAAAATACTGAAGGAAGATTTTGGACTAAATATAAACAAAAGCAATGCAAAAGTAATTATATGTAGCAGAAATGGTAGCAATAATAGTAGATTAAATATCAAGAGCGGTCTGGTGGCTCAGTGGTTAAGGCGTCAGACTGGAGACCCAATGGTCTCCAGTTCGAATCCCTGTCTTGGCGGGGATTTTCAAAGACACTTAACCCGGTACAGCTTGCTGTGTAATGTGTAGTACACCACAATACTTCCGTGGTTTGAATTCTACTTTAAACAGTAGGACCCCTGTACCTGGCGGGATTGACGGGCTAGGTTAAGGCGGCTACAACGGCGGTGGAATGCGCAGCCAACATAAACCATGTCATCATGTCATTATGACCACATGAAATTATTATTATTATTAAATTATTAAATATCAAAATAGGATCAGATTCAATAGAAGTAACTGAATTTTGCTACCTGAGAAGTAAAATTACAACTGATGGCCAAAGCAGGAATGATGTTAAGATCAGAATAGCACTAGCAAAAGGAGCCTTCATGAATAAGAGAAATATTTTAGTTTCAAATATTGGTAGGACTTAAAAAGAACTTTTCAAACTTTATGTTTGGAGCACAGCACTTTATGGTAGCGAAGTATGGACTTTAGGAATATCAGAAATAAGGAAAATTGAAGCATCTGAAATGTGGTGCTATAGATGTATGCCAAAAATTAAACAGACAGATAAAGTACAAAATGAACAAGTTTTGGAAATGATGGATGGGAAAAGAAGCTTGTGGAAGAGTCCTACAAAAGAAGACACAGGATGTTGGATCACATATTAAGACATGGGACGTTTGTTAATTTGTTAGTGGAGGAACATTTGCAGGAAAGAAGTGTCGAGGTAGACAAAAATTAGAATATATGAAGCAGATAATTGAAAATGTAGTTTGTACGGGGTATGTTGAGATAAAGAGGTTAACACAGGATAGGAAGAGATGGAGGGTTGCATCAAACTAGCAGAGAGACTGATGACAGTAAAAAGAGAAAATGTTCATGACAAATTTCAAAATTCTTCTTACATCGATTGCTACTAAAATAAAAGGATTGCAGTATAGGTTTCCAACACTACCATAGCCAAATAAAAAATAATGCCCCAAAACTACCACTGTCAATATGCTCATAATACATTGGTCACAGATACTAAGCTTTGAGATATATGACAATCAAATCACACAAATAGTCAACCATGTCCAAAAACCAGTTACTTTTATAACTTTAGGTTGAATTACCAAAGAAACATTCAAACACAGCTGCATGAACTATGGAAATACTCAGAAAAATCTCTCTGCACTTTTGAAGCAAATTCAACTAACTTAAACACGCCCCACTCAATTTGGACCTCCTAATGTGATACAGAGTGGCTATAAACAATACCCGAATCCGGGGTTCTTATAGGTTATACTAGCCTGTTTGGGGAGCTTCAGAGATCTCGAAACTATAAATTTTGTTAAAACCAGATTTTTAAATTTCTCATATTACAGTAATGAGTCAGAAAATATCCACTTTAATTTACGGGATTAACATATTCTTAACTAAAGTTTATTTTATTAAAAATTTAGGGTTCTTAAATTTCTCACATGGAATTGTTTTAATCTAACACCCAATCAGCACACTCATTCTTAAGGTCTCTAGTCTTTTACAACTCATTTGAAACATACTACCAAACTCAATATTAAACTGAATCAGTCAGTAAACATGGTAAAAGCTTTAAAATTACTAAAAACCTATAAATGACCAAACCTAATTTGAGATGACCCCAGAAAGTCTCCATCCTATGTATTTTAACTATGAAAACTCTTTTTAATCATTTTCTCACCAAACAAAGGCATGTAACCACAAATTACAGTTTCATCACAAAATGTATACAATTCTTTGCTCAAGTCTTTATTCTATGCATGGCTATTAAGATTCACAAAAATAAAATACAAATATCTGACCCTAATCAGAAGAGGAAATATTGTAGATAAAATATAGCTGAGCATGAACACAATTTCAACCACATCATTGGAGAGAATCGCCATTTCCCTACATACTTCTTTACTGTCCTTTACCAATATTTTTGTGGTCAGCTGCCTTCAATGAGTTTTACCTATAGTTGGCATTGTTAAATTTAGAGCTATAGGTTTACAGTCACATTTTCTTGCTTACGCCAAGCATTTTATACCTACTGCCAGGTTATACTAGGTAATACTGGGGAAACTGAATTGTTATTATCTGTCTGTGAAGTGTATATGTACTTTCAGCAAATAATCAATGTATGTTTTGTTTATACAATGTTAGTTTATGAGGTGGGGACTTCCTGGCATTCACCTTGATGGCTGCAGGAAACCGTCAAAAGACCTGCAGTCAGGATGGCTGGTAAGTGGGGATGTGGGCTCGTGCCTGGCTCATTGCACCTCCCCAATTCAGTGCACTGAGACACATTGATGGGTGGCTGTTTTCCTACATACTTGCATCTGAATTTCATGGCTCTTACCATTACATTTTTGAAGTGCTTAAGGTGTTGGTAGTTTGTGCCAGTCTCCAATTCTCTTACTCAGAGAAGAAAATTTTCTAAATCTCTTATTCCTGAAATCATGACTTCCCCTCCCTGTACTACTCATAATTCATCTACCAATATCTGTACAGGCCTCATCACCAATATATGCCATATACACTATCTCCAGTAGCCTCCTGTTTTTTAATGACTGCCAACTCAGCTCAATAATGGTATTAGTTACTGACAGTGTTATAATGTGATTTTCACCCAAAAAAAAAAAAAAAAAAAAAAAAAAAAAAAAATGCTTGCTGCCCTTCTTTGCACATCCCGTACTTTATTTATATTATAATGTGAGATCCATATTCCCTACTTACTAAATCAGCATTTTGACCAAGGTTTTGTATCCTAATTCTCTTATAACCCCTAGCCACCATCTCTAATAAATGCAGTACTTTGAAATCTGTCTCCATCATTTTGCCCAATGTGGCCTGCTCAAATGAGCTTATTATCAAACGATAGGCCAAAATTTGGCACTTTCTTAGGTTAAATTTTCTTTCTCCCCTTCATTATCATACAAAACCTGTATTTTTCCACCTCTTTAGCTGATAAACTGAGTTTTTTGGCACTTGTCTTCATTACTTGTTGATCAACCAAGCTGGATGACCTGTCCATATCTCTCTGTAGCTTTTCACAAACCTCTTCCAATTTAGATCTCTCATATAACATTATGTCATCTGCAAAAAACCTAAATGCTGACTGCAATTACATCAAAAGAAAGGTATTATTCTTTGGGATTAGGCTTTCAGATTTAGAAATGTATTTGTCTTTTACATCCACTTAAAAAATATATTACTTTAAATAGTTATCTTCCTAAAACCATAGTGACTAGATAGCTAAATAGTAATTGTAAATTTTTTTACTGGTTTAGTGATTACTTACCTGTTATGGGTTTGTGACAACCAGCACAAAGGGACCCCCGTTTTGCATGGTAATGTGTCTCACAATATGGTAATCCTTCATGATCAAAGAAAGATCCTCCATGGAATGGCTGCCTACAATCCTGTAATATGATTGCATGTGCATGTTAGAACTGTTGTAAAATTTAAAGGCATTAAATCCTAAAAAAATCAGACAGCAAATGATATTTACGACAATATAACACATATACAAGTAATATAAACAACTGATATAATTATTAATAAATATCACAAGGCTAAGTGAAATTTACAATTTGAATAAAATATCTAAAATTATTTCACAATTTAAATTTAGCAGGATATGTCAGAAATTTGCAAGAGCAGACTTTCCTCCCCAATTTACATGTTTGTTAACTTTTACTGGTGTGGGATACAACCAAAGGCAACAAAAATCTTAGACTGCTTACAGTTTTAGTACTGAAGTGCCTACACCAGCTTAATAACATCCTAAAAATGCCCGATTACTGGATGGAATTTATGATCTCATATTCACACAAACTTGGAACGTAAATAATATGTTTAAATGAAAAGCAAGCAATTTTAATAAAGCCAGAAGAAGCAATAAACTCCTTCTGATAAACTATATTCCTCATATTTAGAGAATTGTAAGTGGTGTGCATAAATCCTGTGGGTACATAAAGTATTCTCAAATGCATCTACACAGAAACAATGGGAATTTTGAAGTTAATTTTTGAAAAAAAGTAAACTTGTGTGATCATAATGGCCTGGTGACAGGGTTTCCTAACAGCTGCGCAATCCACTCCTACTATAGGGACGTAGCCTAAACTAGTAATCTTATTAATGTATAGGGGACCTACAGTTTAATGTGAAATATGAACTAGCAAATCATTCTGGTGTGCCGAAGTTGAATGTCGGGTTAAGCGCCTGTGAAAATCCCCGCCAAGACAGGGATGTGAACCCGGAACCTTTTGATCATCAGGCAGATGCCTTAATCACTGAGCCATTAGACACTACAGTAAAGCAAAAAATGCTTAAAAGAAATATTATCTATCTTCACAAATCAGAATATATTTGTCTACTCTATGGCATGATAAATGAAACCTTTTCTTCAAGCAGATTTAGTTCTAATCATAGTAGGACTGAAAAACCCCCATAGCTAATATTTGTGAGTTAAAAATATTTCTTTAAAAGAGGTATTGCAAGAAAGAGGTGACAAATGCAAAAAAAAAAAAAAAAAAAAAATACAACTTCCAGAGGTATCTACGAGTGAGACATTAGTACTGTGTTATTAGTTTAGCACATACATTTCTGCTTGCAGTTTCAGTAGAAATGAAATAAAACGGATATAAAAAACTATTAGCATGTCAATGAAATGTTACAAGCAAGGAAGACATCACAGAAGCTGAGCAGACAGAGCTGAAACCAGACAAAACTTCATGTGATTTACAGTTGGCTAACAGACTGATTTCCATGAATGCTAACCATTAAATTCATTGTTGTGTATGTGTGCACAATTGGTTGCTGTTAGTCAATGAAATTATATTAATGTTGCCTAAATAGCCGATGTTGTTGGATATATTGATCATATGTAACTAATAATGGTGGTAAAAACCATGTCAGCGAATACTGCATAGATTATAACAGAAGGATATAATACATTGTAAAAATTGGAAACATTAAGAAAAATATGTTCAAATTCATGTTCTGGGAGTTTTAGACACAATCGAACAAGGTAAAAGAATTTACAACCAACAGTAGTAATTTACACAACAGCTAACAATCTATTCATAATATATTATAATAAGCAAACTGTCATGTATGACGGCATGACGTCAATCTATGACGTCGCACAATGATGTCATGCTTTGCATTATTATTCTTGGTAATGGACATTATTTAACAACATTTACAATCATCCGTAAATAAATTAACTGACAGAACACTGAAATAAAAGTATGTATTAAGTTAAAATCGACATATCAATCATTAGATGCTTATATTTATGTAATATTATTTTAATATATAGAAGTATTCCTTAAATTCTTTGTCCATAGATATGTAAGATACAAGCTTTGTGTTTCGAGCATCAATGTAGAGAATGTTTTGGTTAGATTGTTACTTAGCGTGGATCAGAATTACAACTGGCATTTGACGTTATGGCAGAGGGCATAAATAATTTTTTTTAAATTAATAATTTAAACTGTGTCCTTTTATTTAAATTATTAATTCATTTAAATGGAAATAGTTGCACACTGATCCCAATTTGTGCATCTTACACTACACTTGAAACAAATATTACGTCTTATATAGTGAATTTATAAGATTTATTTTAATTTCCTTTGCTTCCACTGTGTAATATTAGGCTACTGAGCCTATTATTTCAGCAACTGTGTCAGCCATTCAAACATTTTAATATCTGTCTGAATAACAGATAAAAAAAAAAAAAAAAATTGTGTAAAAACCCATGAAGATTTTTGATCAAATTTATATAGCGATGCGTTATTGCCACTAAAATGTGATACTGTTCATGTATTAATATGCGTGAGATAGAAATATTGTTCCCTGGTGGCAAGTTTATCGTAGTATGTGGTTAGGTTGAAATGCAAGCTGGACCCGGATGGAAACTGAAACCTTTTGCTACAGTGCAAGGCACGAGGAATTACACTGAACTTTATTTTATAACAATCCTATTTAGTCAAGCAAGTGTTAAGACATGGATTGTCAGAACACTGTATTGTATTATGTTTAAATTGGCATATTAATTATCATTTTTTTCACTAAAATCATTACATGGGTCAAATGAAAGAAGTTCCAAATTGATTGCGATATATGTGGCCTAAACCACAATTAAATATTACGTGGCATAGCGTAAGTTGTTAGGAATTATTTTTAGCATCCTTCCTTCTCACTGGTGTCATTATTACAGCCGATGTAAGCTGTCTCAGCCGTTAAACTATCAATCTTCATCACAAGTAATAAGAAAGAAAGGTGTGAGAACCTGCGAAGGTTTGGGATCAAGTTTATATCACGATGCATGATGACACCGACATGCGATACAGGGAATGTATTAATTTGTGTGTGATTGAGCTTTGCTTTTCTGTCAATAATATTAGCGGAGATTGTGGTTAGGCTGAAATGCAGCCTGGACCAAGTTGATAACTGAAGCTTTTTGCTACAGCACAAGGGACGATAAATTACAATGAGCTTTATTTTATAACAATTCTATTTAGTTAAGCAACTGCGGGGAAATAAATAACCATAAAACTCAGTTAAACTCGTCATTTTGACGGGCTTTAGGGCTAGTTAACTAATAACACCTAAAGCAACATTGGGCTCTGAACTATTACATGGTTATGGTTTAACCGTTCTATATTTATTTAATGAAATACACAGGAAATATGGGCCTCTGTTGTATTAAGTTTTAGGATGCACTTATCTCAGATATTACAGAAATCTACCATTCATTAGACAAAAAGAGATGATTCCTTTTAAATTTAGCATCAAATGTTGTCGTGAAAGCTTAAGAGGAATGGATAGGGGCTGATGATATCATGATGAGAAGCCAGGTAATCTGTTTCTGTTGTTCTCAAACACATCAAGTTATGAATGCAAAAAAATATACCTAGGAATGAGAGAATACCAACCATCTAAGTGACTGACTAAGTCATGCTTCAACTACTTTCCAAAAATGTAATACTAGAAGCAATATTTGATAAAAAAAATTAAACTGTAGTTTAGATGAGCTTAGATTAGCTTTCTATTGTTGTTCCAAACTACTGTGATATCTTTGATAATTTTTGGCAAATTTCTCTGTTACTTACTAAGCTACAATAATTAACATCATTATCTTTTTATGGACTATCTCCACTTTCGCAGGTCAGTCCTAGCGCTTCCTCTTTCAAAAGGCTAGTGCTTATTTTGAAAGCATATTTATCAGTCAGACTACCAGCTTGCTAGGCCTATCGTAGTCTTGTGTGGAAGTGTTACCATATGCCTCTAAAATGTGTAACTATGTTCTGTGTGAGGTAAGTGTATTTTTTGTTTTTGTAATGTGTAGCTTATGATGCAGAGATTGGGAATGATCCCAACATTCGCATTGATGATTGCAGAAGAAGGTCTAAGAATCACAATCAGAATGGCTGGTATGTGTGGCCATGGCCAAAGCTGGCCCCATTGAACCACTCTGATTCATTGTGGAGGTGCCTTAATGCATGCAGTCACACTGGTGTGTGTTAAGTTACAACTAATAATTAGAGGTTTAAAGTTTTCCAATGATCAATTAAACAAAATATTACTTTTTAAAAATATTTTAATCTTTGAAATCAGATTTTGCTGCTTAAAAGTACTAAAATCCTTATAAACACAAGTATAAAAGGGTTTCCATATTGTAACAGAAATTAATTTAACCAAAGCCAAAATATGCTAACTCCTAAGCAAATATTTTTAAGATTATATAATTTCTTCATTTATTTAAGAAGTCCTCCCCCTTTTTTTTTTATCCCAAGTGGTATGTATAATGTGTACATTCATTAAATTTTGTCAAAGAAGTTATTGCCCACTCTTTACTTCCACATATACCAACAACTTTTTGCCAAATATCCAATCTGGATTCATACCCACATATTCCTCATACATACCCATCACTATATTCAATATTACTTGCACACACTAACCACTATCTTTTGCCACCTCCTGTCTTCCAAATACTTCCAACCCAACTTCTTTATCATATCAGTAACGGCCTGTGCTCTGTGGTGATTTACTCATACAAATCTAGCTATTCTCCTTTGAACTTCATGTTTGTAAGTCCCATACCATAGCACCATATTCAAGCAAGAGCAGACCACAGTTTTACAGCCCACATCTGTAGTACACTCGCTCATTATCGAAATTGGAAATTTATACTTCCTTGTGGGTCATCTGGGACTTCCTCTTTCTGAGGCTGCACTTATTTGAAAGCAAAGCTCCATCTACCACTTGTTGTTAAGCCTGTCATAGCTTTAATGTGTTACCATGTCTGTGAAATGCGTGAGTTTGTTCTGTGTGGCAAGAGTATTTTTGTTTATGAAGTATATAGTTTCTGAGGAAGAGATTTTGAATGATCCCAGCATTCACCGCAGTGGTTGTGGAAAATCATGTAAAAACTGAAATCAGTATGACTAGAATGCTGGAGCAAGAATATCAATGTAGGTACGAAGTACCTTCCTAATCGACTGAAGTGGCACCGCACACCCACACTTTTAGTAACCCAATCATTATCCTTTCTAAAATTTGATGACCTTCCAAACCTTTACTTATCAACTCCTCAATTCATGTCATACCAACAGTACAATGTGTCCTGACCATCTCCATTTCTTAACAACGAATAGGACTTCGCCTGAACATTTACATTTCTCCCTAACCATGTAAGTATGTGAAAGCTTTATTTTCCTATTTGTGTAACTAATAAACTGACTTTTTCTGGAATTTACATTCATTCAATATTGACCTACCCAGCCAGATACATCTCTTCATACCTGCACAGATGCACAGAATCATCTCTTGGTGTGATAGTCGCACACAGCATTAGTAAAAAACCTAACCTCAAATGCTAACCCAACAACCTATACATTAATGTAATGTATATTCCCCATACTGGCATATCTGTCCTCTCTTCCATCTATTCTGATACCACACTTCTGGTCCCAATCCATTGTCTCCTATCTCTTAAAGAATTTCTCCGATTACCTCCAGATTCACCCCAACATTCAATGGCTCATTCTGTCAAATGCGTAGAAGAGATCTAGTTCCACATAATCAACTTGTCCTTCTTTGTCTATTAGATTTGTAATAACTTGCAAGTAAACCACTGAGGTTTTCATAAATACTCTCTCCTAAACCCAAGTTGTGCATTTATAGCTGAATATCAAAATCTCTAACTATTGATGTCAAACCCAAATCCATTCATACCACCTCAATAACCTTCCTAATAAAACAAGATAGCCCCCAAAGAGAGAATCATAGGACAGTTTTCTTTGATCTGTCTACAAAATAAAATAAACTGTTTCAGAAAATTTAACTATCAGAAATAAAGCCGAGCAGTTTCACATTATACTCTATCTTTTTGTTTCCATAAGCAGCACCTTATTTTCAGCCAAAATATTTCAAACGAAATAGTAAATTGATTTTTTTCAATGGCTTTGGCTATCAGTTTTTCATAATCTTATAGTATTTGAGATTTTATATTCCATCAATGATGTAGCATTAGGAGAATGATGTCAGAATCTTTTGTGATGAAGTTTTGTATCAAATCAGTGTCTTAAAACTGGTCAGTTATTTTTAATCATACAATTTGTATGAGATGAAAAAATAAAATGCCATTCAATAGAAACAGTAACATGTACAAACTTCTTGTGCACAAAATATTAGTTGAACACTAGGTAGGTACTGTATATACTTAACAGTGCTTTATACCTAATTGTAAAAGAGGCATATTCAGTGAAAATAACCAAAACAATAATGTTTAAAACAGTTATTTATTAAATAAGAATGGTCAAAATATAAACTAAAGTATTAATAGAATACTATAATTCAAGTCGATTCAAAATACTTGATAAAACAGAACATCTGTAACAACATTTGAATGAGAATTCTAATTACAATTCATTACTTTCATTGAAATATTCAATGATAAGTTAATATAGGTGCTTACACTGACATTCAGAAAACTTACAGGTAATTTTTGGTAAATGTTATCTAGATATAAAAGCAATTTTGAATAACAGTGAAGCAGAAATGTTTCTGTTAGCTTTAATAATGTCAATATGACATAAGGAAAACTTTTCTCTTTCAATATCAGTATGATAAAACACATCATTCGCACCTACCAACTGTTGTGTATACCTTTAGGCACTCAAATTAAACTATGTTAAACTATGTTTCCCTAAAAATGAGAGAATAGTAGGATGTCAGAGAATGTAAAATATTTCTTCTTCTGTGTGTCCACATGACCTAGTTCACAGCTGTTAGTGTACTAAATATCCTGTATCAATAAAAAATATTGAAAACAGGTGATCATAGCATTAACCTCCAAAATGTATTTACAGTTTTTGGCAATCTTTAACGCTTTACGTAATTAAGTTTTTTTGATTCATGCAATATTTAAAAAAAAAAAAAAAAATACAAATAGCTAGTTAACTGTTCCATGCATTGTACATGCAGAGCCTTGTTACATCAATTAATTATGAGTCATAACATAGCACCCATTGATATCAAACCCACATCATTACAGATGTTTTGGGCACTTGTGAAAACACAAGCCCATATATAGAATTGGATTTTTTGTTATTTTTTTTGTTTTTTTTTTATTTTTTGTTTTGTTGTTTTAATTCTTTATTGGACATAGAATACATAATTTTGTGTTTGCTTAACTATGTATGTATATCTTTGGTATCAGCAAAATCAAAAATTTAAATTTATTCCCATTTTGAAGCCCTTGATAAATGTGTGATTTTAAATGACCTGTTTTGGTCATGGAATAGTTTGCTTCATAAGGTATAAATTTTCTCTACACAAGGTTGGAAAGGATATAGGTAACTTTATTTATTTATTTCAGACTGGGGGATACGGCCAAGGTATTTCATATTTCTTTCATTTAGTCTTCATCGTCTTCCTCGTTTCCGTCGTCTTCAACTCCAACACACTTAGGACATACTGGTTTTCCTTCCATTGCATAGAAAGATTTGCCAGAAACAGGTAACTTGCAATCCTAAGCATGAATGAAAATACATGAGAACTAGACGTATAAAAATATTAAGTCATTAGAAATTTTTCTGTGTCGCTGTTGTAGTTTAGAAGCTGAAAGTTAAAATTATAAGCTTTAAAACAAGCTTAGAGCATTATCTGAAAGAATGTTAAAGCCATTTACCATAGGCATTTTGAAATAAAAATAACAGAAAGTATGTTAAAATATTTCCTAACATAGAGTAAAATTACATTTTATACAATTAATTCTTACCCGACAGACAAAGCAGTCAGCATGCCATTGGCTGTTTAGGGCAGAAATATAGTTTTCCATAATGGGACGGTTACATCCACCACATTTTGGAGCAAACATATCAAAATAGTCATCACGGCAGTATGGTTTGCCATCACGTTCATGAAAACCTTCTTCACCAAATTGCTTCCCACACTGAGCACAGAAAAAGTGTTCAGTGTGCCAAGTTTTTTCTAAAGCTGTCACACATTTCTGTAGAGAAAATTGAGAGAGGAGTTAGCTTGTTGCCCAAGACACATTTTCTTTAACTTCAACAAAACTTGATCTCACTCACATCAAGAATAGGCCCATTACAGTAAGCACACCGTGGAGAAAACAAATTATGATAATCAGGTTCGCAATACGGGTGTCCGTCACGCTCGAAAAAGTTACGAGTTCCAAGTTCCTGGTTACAATGAGTGCATGTAAAATGTTCTGGGTGCCATGTTTTCCCAAGAGCTGTAATAACCTGTAATAACAAATAACTTTAATCAAACAAATTCAGAACATAAAAGCAATTTAATCTTAGTTAAATCCAATGATTATTCAATCATTATTGAATCATTTATGAAGTATTACCTGTCCTACAATTGGTTTGTCACAAGCACTGCAGCACCCTTTTTGAGTTGTGTTCACCCCCTGACGACTCATGTCAGCTTGTAGGTTGCCAAGCATAGAATCGAGTTGATTTTGTTTGGACGAGCTGACAACTGACGACGTAGAAGATGTCACGTGCTGGGTGTGAACCTGTGGGGCTGGCTGATTGCTCTGAGAGCTCTTTGTAGCCTTGTTGGGTTTAGCGTATGGTGAGTCTACCACAGTTTGATGTTGGTGGCTGCTAGCATTGATCTGTGAAAAATTGAAGTTAATGCAAAAGCAACCAGGAGAACCTTGGACTTAAAACATAACTCTGACAAAGCTAAGTTAAAAGTGGATATGACAATTAAATATTACAGACAATTATTAATTATTTATGCAGGAAATAATTTTCAAATGTCAAACGGTAGCAAATCACTAAAAAGCATAAGATTCGCTTATTCTTATTTTATCTTTATCAGAAAAAATTCACGAATAATCTAGTTCCTCAAATGTTCTTGGTAAAATAATAACAGTAAAGCAGAGAGGGACTACTGATCTAACACCAAATTGCACTAAGTGAGACTGAGTATTTTGTAAAGCAGAGACCAGTATAGGTTGCTCTCCGGCAGTAGACTGAAGACTGGAGCTGAGCAGAAGCCCATAGCCTGTATGTGAGTTCCCCACCTCTGCCCCACCACACTGCCACTGCACCCTCCAAACCCCACCCATGCTTCAAACTATTTCTAGCTTTCAGCAACAACATGAGCCAAGAATGGATACGCTCACATCCATAAGAAACTGCACTTGTATGTACAGTGTTCCCTGAGGCACTCAGCCAGCTATAAGACAAGGGACTTGTTACAGATCAATTCTTGTGCAATTAACATCAATTGTTCTTAAACAAACACACACACAAAGAGGGAGATAGACAGAGAAAGAAATTCTTACCTTGAAATCAGCTAATGATGCCATAAGAATATCTAGCTCCTTTGTAGCAGCTGATGCCCTAGCACTTGAGTTAGGAGGATAATCTGCACCACTTACTGTTTCATGAACAGTGGTTACTGTATTGCTTTTATGACGTGTGTCATACAGGTCCCTAAATGTTTAGGAGGAACAAGCAAATAAGTGGTACATTAAATACTGAACAGTGCAGATATAAAAGTAGAACTTTCACATTATTATATAAATTTGAAAACAATGTCAAAAAACGAAAATACAAAAGATTTAACTCAATCAGTGTTAAATTTTATTCATGATTTTAATAAAATTGTCATACATCTAAAAGACACCCAATGTTTGAAGTGTTGGGAAAATAGGCAAGCAAATAAAATACAACTATGACAACTACAAAACTATAAGTTCTTAATAATGTCTGATAAATATCTTTTTTGTATTAACTAACATTCTATAGTAAATGTTGGCAAAGAAAGGATAAGTACTCACCCATTTGGGACAACTGTATTGAGTTCATCAAGCAAACTGTCCACAGATGGCCTTACTCTCATTTCCTGTGAACTTGGAGGCCTTGGTGTTGGGGACCCATTGGTCAAACTGACATCTGAAATTTATGCAAATAAATCCTTCCTTTCAATATATGTTCATCTATGATCATAAAAAAATTACTCCAAAAATTTCTAAATAAATTAAAAAAAATAATGTACAGAATCTGCTAACCTCTCTTTTCAACATATCCTGAATAATGGGCATTGCTCAAGTCTTGAAGAAGTGTGTCCAGCTCAGAAAGATTGTTATTTAAAGATGGCATCTTTGCTTGTGGGCTCTGTGGGTAAATCGTCTTCGTAGTTACTGTCTCTTGAATAAGCCGCTGGTTCTGGTACGTAGGCTGCAATTAAAAAAGAAAGCATCTCTTACATTTGTATAAATTAATAATAATTTAGTCTATAAAAATACTATTAGGCAATAAAAATAGCAAAGTATAGTGAAAATAAATCCATCACTGAGGAGAGCCGCAAAGAACATATAAAAATCAACAGTCATGTGAACATGGTGACTGATGGGTTTATTTTCCTATCCTTCCTTAGTTTCCTAAGCTAATAGTGACAGAGCGTATGATCTCGTAGCAATTTCCCTACACTAACAAAAAAAAAAAAAACTTTGCAATTCTTAAAATTTCATCACTCACCTAATTTTTCCCTTTATGAATTTTAATTTTAAATTCTTTCACTGTTGTGGAAAAAAATTCCAGCATTTCCATTTTGATTTCATTTCCTGACACTATTACCTACAAAATAAAATTTCCTCACTCCCTTATGTCTGAAAGCAAGTTCCAGTTTGTGGTCATGGTTACCTATTCCGTTCCAAATAATACTCCTTATCAGTACTGGATTATCCACGTAGCAGGAGTTAGCAAATGCTACGGTACCTACACCTTAGACACTCCCAGTACTCTCTTTACTTAACTTCTATCTACTATTGTTTCCCTACCCAGCTCCTTTATCATTTCAGTTACTGATTGTGCTCTGCAGTAAACCTAGCTGCCTTCCTTTGCATCTTTCCTAATTCATGTATTTGATATCCAAATTGAGGGTCCAATACTACCTCACGATATTCATCAATGATCGAACTGAGTTTTTATGGTACATCCCTTAACTACCCTCTCCAATAAAGGATTCTAAAACATCTCCCTAATGTGTCCTGCACACTTGAGTTTGCTATCAAATGTTATACGTCAAGATATTTACATTTAGCATCTCCAACATGCAATTCCTTAACCATTAATCGCTAAAAAATCTTTGACTCATCTTCCCATTTATCTTCATTCCATGTTTATCTACTCAGCTAGATATCCTGACCAGAGCTCCCTTTAGCATTTCATAGTTCTTTCTCATTCTAACTTTTATAAAGCAGTTTGTCATCTGCAAATAATCTAACCATCAACACAGTCCTTTAATACAATAATAACAACAGTGGTTCCAATACAGTACCCTGTGGCACTTTTGTTTTACTTCCACCGCATTTGATACTGCATTTACTATACTAACTGCTTGCTTTCTACATTTTAATTAGTGAGAATTGTGCATAAGATATTTTGATTGTGCATTATGATGCTGCCATGGCTTCGCTAATCCTAAAGAACTGGCATTAATGGTGTAATGACATGTTTTTGTAACTAGACGTCAGTTTTCTATCACAATGAAAATACATCACACTTGTCTAATGTAATAACGTGAAATTACGGAAAGTATATGGCTTTTAGGTTTTGGCATCCTTGTCCAAAGACTTGGTCGGTGAGCTATCTTGTTGGGTTCAGAGATTCTGCCAAAACATACATTGGCGTCCTCCAACGCACGATTTCGCTGGGAAGCAAACATATAACCCAACAGTACAGAGTTTCTCCTAGCTTCAGAAATTATCTATTTGTCTATGGAAGAGCAATTTTTCAAATCCGCTTTCTGAATCATAATAACTTTTTTAAAATCTTCTTTTTTTTCCCCTATCTTTCGTTGATTTATATCACGTTCTGAATTTCATGTTCCTCCCTCCCTCTGTTTTCTCTCATTTTGAAAATTAGCCGATACATTCCCCCATTTTCTTTCATATCTTTTGCGGTGAATGTCACCTTCCTTGTATCTCATAAAACAATAAATAGCTTCCAATGCAGGTACTAACAATCTAACTTTGAATTACCGAAATGATAAAATCTATCATTAAATAACCCATTGTGTTTTATTGCAGTATTTTTTTATTTTAATAGCAATAAAGTTTACGCCTCGTTTATTTATTTATTTTTTATTCTACATTTTAAAGAATTAAAAGTGTTTAAATCATCAACTTTATTCAGCACAGTGAAGTATTTACTATTTTTCCAAAGTGCAGCATTGTTTAGGCACAGTAATGTGTTTCAAGACTTTATACCAAATCTCAACATTCCTGATATACGATATAGTAAATATTGTAATTGTTCAAAGGTTCGATTATTTTGTGAAGCGAAAAGGAGAACCTAAAGAACTATACACATTTCCATTCACTGAGCTGTTTTCAATTAAAGTATCAATTAGATCCATAGTGTTAGTTTTTATATATAAAAAAGTTTCGGGTTATGTTCGCCATCTTGTATTTGTAAAGGAAACATCACATCTCAGTCTCAACAAATGATACGACATAGGTTAAATTGTATACATCCTGTAGCTTTTCTGAATTTTCATCTACATTTTTGCCTATTGTTACAGCTCTGGTTTTTATTTTTTTGTAAATAAGCACTAAATTTTCTTCAACTCTTCAGCTTTCGAAATAAAGAATTGTTCTACGATTTTATAACCTTCCAAACCAAAGTACCAGCAAATGATAAAAATTAATAAAATATTTTGAGAAGTTATAAAGCCATTCAAATAAAAGTAAAGACGTATTTGAGGTATATAGCTGACAACAGAGGAATTCAATTACGGACTGGTCTGGAGTGACTTTCGGGAAACTATGGAAAACCGTGTTCTGAAAAGCCGAATGGGGATTAGAACCCGCGTCCTTCCGAACATTGGGCTCGAACGATACCTGCCAAATGCTCGAATTCTGCCTGTCAAATGCTTTTTGGAACAATTCATTTTTCATAATTCGTTTTTTTTTTTTTTTTTTTGTTCATGGTTTTATGCCTCGTCGACGTCTAGCAGTGGCGGAACCAGGGAGAGGGGGGGGGGCTAAGGGGCTCAAGCCTCCCCCCAAAAGTATATAGGTCACCCCCGACGGCATCGTAATTTTGGGGACCTGTTTTTTTAGCTCTAATGTTCTTATGAGGGCGGCAAACTAAAATAAAATAAATGTTGACATGAGATTTCTGTCGTCGAACTCCCCCCTCCTATAAAGCCTAGCCCCACCCGAGTCAAGTACTTCACATTGCACATCAAGCTGTGCCATTAGGGCCTTTGAAAATCACCGCTGAGACGGATTTTCGATTCCCAGTCAGACGCCTTAACCACTGAGCCACCAGACTGCTCACAGCACAGAAAGGCGCAGTTCGGATACGCATCGTAGATTCTTCGTGAAAACGTCTAGACAAAATCTTAACAAGTGTTTTGCATTAATATGTAATTTAATTACCAATTTTTTTAATACAATGGTTACATAGTCTACATCTACATATATATACTCTGCAATTCACAAAATTGTGGGTGGCAGAGGGTGCTCAGCACCAAAGCTAATCTCTTTGTTGTGCATTCCAATCCCTAATGGTACGAGGGAAAAAAGAATTCATATAAGAATCAGTACGGCACCTTATTTCTCTAATTTTATCTTTCCTGTCCTTCCGACTCAAATAGGTTGGTGGAAGAAGAATTTCATTACACTAGAAAGTGAAAATGGGAGTACGCATGTTTACCAATAAGTTTAAACGAAACGTGTGTCGTCTATCTACCAGAGACTCCCAGCCTAATCTACTAATCAGTTCTGCGACGCTTTCGTAAGGACTGTAGCTAGCGGTCACGAATCGAGCGGCTCTTCTCTGTATTTCAACCCCTTACGAAACGGGTCCCAAATGGCACAACAATAATCCAAATGTGGACGCACAAGAGATTTGTACGCTATCTCCTTTGTTTGTTCATTTCAATTTTTCAATATTCGACCTATGAATCACAGCCTAGAATTAGCTCTACCTACTAACGAATTAATGTGTAAGTCCCATTTCATGTTCCTATGTACTGTTACTCCCAAATATTTCATAGAATCGACCATATCAATAACTGTAGTGTTTAACTCGTATTTCTGAACAATTGGATTCTTTTGTTAATTATGCTCATTGTCTTGCACTTTTTACAATTTAGAGTAAGTTACCACTCAGCGCACCAAGCCAAAATAACATCCAGATCACGCTGAATTTCTAAGCAATCGGCCAAATTTCTTACTTCCCTATAAATAACCGCATCATCAGCAAACAATCTAAAAAGGCTTTTCACTTTGTCTCCGAGATTGTTTATAAAAATTAAAAAAAGAAGTGGTCCTATTACACTTCCTTGAAGTACACCCGACGTAACATCTAGATTAGAAGAACTTTCTCCTTCAACGACGACATACTGCGACCAACCAGTTAGAAAATCCTTACCCATTCACAAAGCTGATCGGATATACCGTACGCTCGAAGCTTCCCTAAAAGGCGGTTGTGTGGCACAGAGTCAAAGGCTTTCTGGAAATCTAAAAAAATTGCATCTACTTGTGAACCTGCATCAATAACTTTCATTACGTCGTGTGTAAGTATGGCCAGCTGTGTTTCGCATGATCTTTTCTTCCGAAATCCGTGTTGATTTGTTGTAAGCAAATTATTTTCATCTAGAAAATTCATGATGTTCGAGCATATAATATGCTCCGTAACTCTACTACAAACAGATGTTATAGATATGGGACGATAGTTTCCAGGATCACTTCGATCACCTTTCTTGAAAATCGGAGTTACTTGTGCGATTTTCCAGTCTGAAGGTACTTTTCGCTCTTCTAATGATTTACTGCATATATCAGACAGAAATAGTGTAGTATAACAGTAACAGATAAATTACAAGTTTATGGCATGTATCAAAGGCAGGTACGGGTCCCGCGCCTTGTGGAGGCCCCCGTCTAGGGAGACCCTTCTACTACCCCGGACGGTGAAAACCAAAAAACTAAGGGCCCCTTCTTCACATTTGCTACGGGCCCCGCGCTTTCTTAACCCGACCCTGATCAAAGGTCTCTGGTATTAACACTTCGTTTTATTTTCGATGCTGACGTAGCTCTCGCACTTGTTCGACCCTGAACTTTTAAGGTTTCTTGGGTTTCTTTCGACACGAGCTTTGTAATTCTCAATTTAAAATTCTTACTTATGTTCCGACAAATGTTTTTACTATCTCAATTTGGCACCTCGTAGTGTTTCGTGAGCTCTTTACAACGACACTTGAATCAACGTCCTAGCTGAACGGGTTTTCACGCTACCGTAATTTATACACAAAGCTAATTCGAAACAATCGCAAGCGTGCACTCACACTAGACGGCTAATTTATTCATAATGGCGGCCGGAGATTATCACACCCGGGATTATCCACCTGCGATAACGGTAAGGGGAGTAGCGTCACCTCACCAGATTTTAACCTCTTACGTTAGCAACTGGCCAGTTGTAAACCAGAAGGCTGTCAGATGAAAACTGCCGGTAAGCCGGAAGCCTGTCAGACGGTAGGGAGAGAGATACTTTGAAAGTCAAGGAAACATTTATTAGCTTAGGGACTAAAGTGTTAGCTTCGCGTTCCGTGGGTCACAGGTTCGAGTACCGACGCGGCCATGGGTATTTAGTGTAAATATAATGTGTGACGAGTGTTTCGTTTGACTTGAATAATACTGGAAGACTCATTAACATATACATGATGGTCATATAAATACGTTGAAGAGTGCTGTTTGAATGACAATAGGGTGAATGCCTTTAAAAAATATGTATATTTATCAAAAATCTGAAGGATTGTTAGTGAGGCGGTCACGTACCGATACCGGCTCTTGTCTCTTACACGGAGATGTGGTGAATGGTTAGCGTTCGGACTTGACATTAGGGAGTATGTGTGATTTAACCCGATTCGGCTGCTACTATTTCTACCTTCCATGGCTTTACCAAACACTGCAGGTGAATGCCAGAATAGTTCCTTTTGAAGACTGTCGCCAAATTCGTTTCTGTTCCTTGACCACAGACTTTTACAGCCTCTAAGCCGTACAGACCTGACAAAAAAAGCGAAGAGGTGGCGTCCAGCGCTGACACGGGGTAAGCTGGTTCGATTCCTGGTGGCGGAAGAAATTTCCATCATCATGACTTGGCCAGTAGAGCAGGAGAGGGGGTGGTGCACAATTCCTAATCACCAGATTGTGCATCAGTGACCTGGGTTAAGGCCCTAAACTCTTTGCAGTGCGTATTAAATGAGGGCATACGGCGCTGCTGCTGGCGATTCGATAGAATGAGGACATTAAGCCTGGCGACCCCTTGGAGTCTTTCGGAGCGGTACCGAGTTACACCCTCTTCCTTCTTCATCTCACATTTCATACGGCATAAACCATAAATGCTGAACACACATACTGTCACAGTCAGCCACATCTACGACAACACATACTGGAAGAGGCAACCACCCCAGTTCATTGTCACAAGAAATTTCCAATCCTCTGTGGTAACCGCAAACGTCCGGAATCGGGTACGTCATCATAAGAAGAGATAAGTTAAAGTTTCGTCTAACAACTAGCTGCAGATAGAAAACATTATGGAACGCATCAATACATAGCGGAGCCACCGGAACTTTCTATCCAGGCTCAGTTTCAATCACAAATTCATGACCATCAGCTGAATACTTCATGGGAATTACACCTACCAACACACTGTTCTCCAAGCAGTTTTACCTTAAAAAAAGGAGCAAGAATATAACAGCGAAAAATAGCGCCCGACTTAAACTGAGTAAGATACAATGCGGAGCCGAATGAGCAACACTCAATAACACCAGCGAATAGTTTAATTTTGTTGCTCCCATGCGAACTACGTATTTTAAATCAGACAGGTCGATGTTTCCTTCAGTCACTTCTTCCGTGTTAGTGGCTGCCTCAAATGCATGTATCTCCATCACATGTATCTCCATCACATGTATCACCCGCTACAGCATAACGCTTCGTCTCACAAGTAGATGCTGAGAGAAAACGACAAGGAATGCGTCCAATACATCCGTATATTGCAGAATCCAGGCTTAGTTTCACGATTAGTAGAACGCTTCTACATAGTTCCCAGGAGTCCAGAAGTTTGTAGAAATGGACAGCTTACATTCATTCACCTTTCGGCGAACTACAGGAGTTAGTAGAAATTCGCATCGAAGACGCTGATTAATAGAATACGAAATCAGTGTAAAGTCAGTCTTCGTATTACGGAATTGTTATAAAAGTCACATGGTTAATACTTGAGAAAAAATGTAAAAAGTTGTTTGTTACGTGCATGAGAAAAGAACAAAGAAAGCCCAATCAGGACTAGTCTATAAAAAAAGATACACTTAGGTCACAAATCTTAATGTCCCTCTCCGATAGATGAATCACCGCCAACGCTGTAGTATGCATTCATAACAGACAGGCTCGAAATTGTACGCAGGAATCTGGTACTTAAACTGTTAATTAGGAATCGCGCACCTCCACCTCTCCCACCAAATTTGATTGGTGAAAATCTTTTTCCCCAGGTAACTCTGTGCCAAGCGTTGGATACATGGATTCCAGTTGCTTCATACGGGTCTCTTATGGCGGACCTCCGTAGTACATGAATATTATTTTGTTCATGAATTACGCCTCGTCGATTTCATTATAGGTGTAAAGGACTGGGGACAAGGAACGGGAAGGAATTTGGCCATTGCTATCCCTGCATTCGTCTGAAGTGGTTTCGGGAAACCATGGGTAACCAAAATCTGGCTGGCCGGACGCGGATTCGAACCCACGCCTTACCGAAAGCGAGGCCACAGCGTCACTGCTCATCCATCACGCTCGTTATGTGTGTGGGAGGGGGGAGAGAGATTGGGAGAGGGAGGGAGACAGGAAGGGCACGCCGAAGCGCGCTGTTCTACATTATTGAAAGTTTTGCGATATTCCACACTCGATCATTCCTTACAGTACATTTATGACAGATTTTCAGCAGTGAAGGATCACTAGTTTAACACCAGTAACGTATATCCTATTGATTGGCCGAGATCACTGGGAAAAACGTATTACACTTACCAGTCCAGTACCTTTGAGAATAAGATTTTACGGTAAGAGAGCCTCCTATCGAATTACCGCCTTCATTATTTCGTAAACTGCCGGCTTTGATTGATGATACCTAACCTGAAACCTATGAGATCTCGATATATTTTCGTGATTAAGAATGATCTGATTAAGTCTTGACTGAAAAGAGATTACAGAATAAGACGCATATATAGACATTCTACACTCGTGACACTAAATAGTTACCTGAGAGACATCCTATACATAGATGGAACTTTCGGCTCTGACAACCAGAAGAGGTTAAAAATGGGTAAGGTGTCGCTAATCCTCAGGTGTCATCAATTCTCATGTGTGATAGTCTCATTTGTCGTTACATAGATGTAATCCCCAGGTGTCGGTAATATCAATTTGTGGTAATTCCCCAGATGTCGCTAATGCACAGATGTGATAATGCACAGGTATTCCTAATACACAGGTGTCACTGATATCAAACTGCGATAATCCCCTGGTGTCACTAATTTTCATGGGCGGTAGTCCCATGTGTCGCTAATACAGAGGTGAGATAATGTCGATAATACAAAGGTGTGATAATCATAGGTGTCGCTAATACACATGTGAGCTCGTTAACACATAGGTGTCACTAATAAACAACTGTGTGATAATACACAGTTATTGCTAATACATACGTATTTGATAATGTCCATTTGTCGCTAATAAACAGGAGTAACAATCCCCAGGTGCCACTAATATACTAGTGTGATAATGCCCAGGTGTCGCTAATACACAGGTGTGAAAATCCCCAGGTACTACTAATATACTGGTGTGATAATGCCCAAGTTTCGCTAATACACAGGTGTGATAACCCCCGGTACTACTAATACACTGGTGTGATAATGCCCAAGTTTCGCTAATACACAGGTGTGATAATTCCCAGATGCCAGTAATATACTGGTGTGGTAATGCCCAGGTGTCGCTAAGAAACAGGTGTAACAATTCCCGGTGCCGCTAATATACTGGTGTTATAATTCCTAGGTGTCGCTGATACACAGGTGTGATAATCACCAGGTGCCGCTAATATACTGGTGTGATTATGCCAATACACAGGTGTGATAATACTCATATGTATGGTAGCTAACACTCAGCTGTGACAATCCCCTGGTTTCGATATCACACAGCTGTCGCTAATCCCCAGAAGTGATAATCATATGGTCGCCATTATGAATAAATTAGTTTTGGTCGCTCAAATGGCACTACTATCAAGCAATCCAAGAACAATAGTAGATCTATCGCACCTGGCAGACTATTTGCACTTGAGAAGGGCTTACGTAAGTTGGATGTCGAAACCTTTAATCCAAAGGCAGTGAGAGGCATGTAACTGTCTCTTTTGAAGTAATTCGATAACGATATTTAGATACTAGTCATCATCATCGCTGGGGACCAATTCCAGTTTCTCGGGAGTGGTTTACGAGCATTCCAATGTTTCGGTTTTGGTGGCCATAGATGATCATACACAACCATTAACTTGGTTCAAGGGAGGTAGGGCCACCTACCCTGTCCTCAGATTGCCTGATGCGGGGTTCGCATTCTCCATCTCAGTAGGCCAGAATAGAATGGCAAAGTCCAGGTGGGAACCAAGTCCTGCGGGGTATAACACAGAACTCATGCCCACGGATACGGGTGAAGACCTTAAAGGCATCTACGGCACAGAAGAATTTTTTTCGTATGGTGTAGCTGGTGGACGAGGTAACCCATCTTCTATGGAGAAACTGAAAAGGAAACCCCTGTCTTGTTGTGAACAGGGATCTTCAAAGGCTATGGGAGTAAACCCCAACAGTAAATCAATTTCTGTGTTAGGCCCAGCAAACCAGCAAATTGCTTTCAAAGATAAAATAAGACATAGGTAATCGTAAGCGTCCGATTTCAGATCGGAAGGTATGACGCTGCAATCTGAGAAACGGTAAGGTAGAAAACTCTCTATCGGAGAGGGTGCTTGAAACCTGAGAATCATAACTGAAACATTTGGTTCATCAGATGTGTAATTTAGTGTGAAAACGTGAGACCATGCTACGTGATCACGGAAAACCTAAAGTCGTTAATCCGTCTGTAATGAAATCAACAAGTTGCCGAGAGCTGTGTCTCGTCCTAGTTTGTGTGTTGCTGCAGCCTGGTGGGTGATTCGCCCGTTCCGCCCCCGCGGCTGCACGCTATTCGCGTCTGGGCCGCCCGCCAGCTCGCTACACACCGTAATACTACCGCCCGCAACTTGGGTCTTCGACCCTCACATGAACAAGAGATAACATGAGAGAAAAATGAACGTACTTAAACTTATCGAGAACTTTAAATGGTATGAGAGATTTGCCTTAGGTACTGATACAGAAGTACAAAGGTACCCGTACACGGTGTGTCTGTTCTGTCAGCTACAGATAGACCATGGTAACGAAAGCGGTCTACTAGTGCAGTTTGACTAAAGCACTAAATAGGCACGTTTGTACATCTTCCTGCAAGTACAGACCAGATATAGAAAGAAATAGCTTGCCAAATTATTTTAACTGAGTCACCAAGATGTGCAGAGATGGAAAGTAATCTATTTGTGCCATTTGCGAAAAGATCTCGGCTTTCTGGCGACGCAACTTCCGCTTCCAGTACCGCGGCAACCATGTCCTAGCGGAGAGAATGTATCACTACTGTCCATGACCAGTGCAAGCTGTATTCTGTATGATAAACGTGTTTCTTTTTGAGGGCCAAACTGCGGCCCGTCTCAGCGCAATACATTAGCTAGCATATCTTTAACACAAAACTAGTAACGACAGCTTTAATGACTTCACGAAGATTAATCTGAGCAGTACTTTTCGCTTACCCATTACCTCATACGGAGCTATCAACTTTTCATCTTCTGTCGAGCCATTCATTGTCTATGAGCTGCTACACATTGTAAACGTTTGTTCCAGAAAAGGAGATTTGTGAGTCTAATAGGATTAATCCGTCAGACCACATCCAAGGGGAGTGGCTAGCTACGAACATGGGACTCTGACATAGAGAAAGTATAAATAACTGGCGCGTTGGAGGAACATGTCATATCTTTCTTAGCCTTGCAATTTCTGCTGCAGATCACTCATTCAGCACAGTCTTCCCCTTCCCTTGGAGACCTGTGCGAAACTCTGCTGTAAGCAAACAGCCGAAATCTCATATCAACACACAACACTTCTGCTCCAGAACCCTCGATCGTATTAAACAAAGCTAACCCGAAGGTTATTTGGACTCTCCCGAAGGAGGTATAGTTAACCTGGTATTGGCTAAGTTCATTTCCTCCTTACATAACCTAACCCATCCCGGCAATCCTACCTGATCTTCTCTCCACAACAGCCTCGACGTATGAAAGAGACAGCAGAAATTTTAAAGAATGCCAACAACATCAAAGAAGATAGCTGCCTTTTACTCTGTGATGCTTGGCGCTCGTTGTTATGTCAACATAAATAGTATTTCTGACGAAGGATGTAGGACGGCAGCCGAAAGCTCAGATTTATATGAAATATCCCGAAAATCTATTATTAATTATGAACAAAGACGGTCGCGGAAGCCCTATAAATCATTCACAAATAATTTAATTACATGCCTTACCCTGGGAGCGTCCATAAACTACATGGCTCTGTCTGGGGGGGGGGGCGGCTGGAAAACTACGCTACGATGCGCTACGTCGTAGGGGGCGGGGGTTTCCGGGCCAAGCCCCGTACCTTTTCATTCATAGTATTTGTTACAGAATAAGGTATAGAACACGCAACAGGATGCAAATATTTATTTTCTTCATTTAATTATCTCCGGATGTAATTTACAATAGTCTGACAAGAGAAAACAGTACAAAATTTCTTCTGGAATCAAAAGGGAAAAAGCTACGTGTTAATTGGGGAGGGGCGGGGGGGGGGAAGGGTAGCGAAATTGACATGTCGGGCTACGTGGGAAGGGAGGGGGCTAGGCTACGTGGGAAGGGAGAGGGGTTGGCCTCCTGTGAACCCCCCTCCCTTCACGTAGCCCTACGTGGCTTTTACCACTACCCCCCCCCCCACCTCCCATGTAGCACGTAGCTTATTTCCATTTTGATTCCAGAAGAAATTTTGTACTGTTTTCTCCCGTCAGACCATTGTAAATTACATACGGAGATAATTAACTGACGGAAATAAATATTCACATGCTGTTGTGTGTTCTGTTCCTCATTTTAACTGTGAAAAACGTTATAAAAGGAAAGCTACATTGCCTGGCTCGGAAACCCCCCTCCTCCCTCCCCCACGTAGCCCAGTGTAGCCTTCCAGCCAACCCCTCCCCCCCTCTGGACCGAGCCACGTAGTTTGTGCACGCTCCCTAAGCAGGAGCAAACAAAAAGGACAGACGATAGTGTCGATGTCGTAATTCTTATTTTATTCGTTTAAAATCAGTGTATTAACAGTTTTTCAAAAAGTTATAGATCAACAAGAAACAAACGCTGCTGGCAACCTTCATCGATTTATTTGGTGTAGACAAAAACGATTTCGGTTTACGTTTTTGATAAAGATTTGTATTAGCTTCTTCTGTACTTATTCCAATTTATTCTTGATGAATTAAAACGCAGCTACCTCACGGAGGTATCCATTAGCTTGTGTGGTGTCCCATTTGTCTGTATCATTTAACAGTCGTTAGATTGAACGCTCCTGTCAGCACATGTAAAATGTGCAAACTCGAAACAACTTCATTAGAGATGAACGCAGTTGTTAAATAAAAGACGTAATACATGTGTTTGGAGCTTAGCGTACCAGGATTCTCAACAATTACCTTTCGACTTTTGTTTTCTTTCTGCGACGAACAATCTTAACAAACCAACTGGTCATAACAGCTTCGTAGTTACGTATAGATCTCAAAACTTTGCACATTTTCTATATTTCCTGTAGAAAATAGTAAATAAAACAATGAAAAACAAAGAACGTTGGAAGGAGAGGATGTTGTTCCGTGTCATTTGGAGTGAAGGACAGGACATGCCTCATTAGATTGGTTTTCCATTTCACGGTTGGGAACGCAAGAAGCAACTCTGAGAGTCTGAGACACGTGCTGTTTTATGTCCTGGGGGTATATCGAGGGAGTACAAAATCTCTTGAATGGCATAAAAATGGAAATATTACTTCGTGGTTTCTTCATCTCAAATACAGTTGGATGCTGACGTAAAATCTGTCAACCAAAGAATTTGTATTCGTCTTCCGTAAAGTAATAACCCTAAGTGCAGCAGAACTGATGTCCTCGCAGCTGCTGCTGTCGCTACATTTATACCTCACCACAGGTCACGTATAATTCACACGAAATATGAATTTTTTAAGATGACGTCTGCCAGGGAAATCAAATACCCATGAATACCCAGACACTATTCAGGATAGCAAGTGACGATCTGTGACAGTTTGGCAACGTCATTTCACCGTGTCAGTAACATAGGTTATTTTTATGTTCCTACCGAAAAAGCACCTCGTTAATCTAATGCAATACAGTAAATCATATATATTTGTCACAATATCTTCGCAGATGATAGTTGTAGTAACTCAGTTATCGTCAGGATTATCACATCTTTTTTTTATGGCTGAATAGTCCAATGGCGACGCTAGAAATCTTGCCACATCTATCGCACGCGAAACAGAGATCCGGTGGATGTTCTTCTCTGTTCTGAAGCTTTTTCTGCTTTATTTTATCATATTTGGACATGCCGGCGCCATAAGGGTCTCGCGCTGGCGTAAGCCCGCCAGTCAGCACTGCGCATGCCGTAGATCTCCCGAGCCAAATTGCAGAAGTCCTTAAACCTTAGCATTGGGCGCCCTACAGGCCTCTTAATATGAACAATCTGACTGAGCACGACTTTGCGTGGTAGTCTTTCAGGGCCAATTCGACGGACGTGGCCAAGCCAGAGGAGTATGCTTTATTTCAGTAAGTGATACTGTGGCACTTTGTAATAGACAGAACAATCTCGTTGCTCATTTTGTGCTGCCACGTGACTCCCAAGTATTGTCCGCAGGCATCGCATATGGAAAGCGTTCAGCCGTCTCTCTTGCCAGGCGTAAGTGGACCATGTCTCAGATGCGTACAATAAGATGCTGAGGACGCACGTCTGGTAAATACAAGAATTTTGGTGGACAGTTTTGGCTTGCAGTTTCTCCAGACACGCGTGGACAGCTTGCCAAAGGTCGTCGCGGCTCTGCCGATTCGTGCGTCAATCTCCTTCTGATTGGACTGGTTGAATATAGTGATGGAGCCGAGATAGCGGAAGTGTTCTACCACATAAAGAGGGATGCCGTCTAATATTATTTTTGGGAGACGGTGTGTAACCTCGACCATGACAACCGTCTTCTTGGTATTAACACTCATCGAGAACAGATGACACGCACCACCAAATCTGGTGAGCACCTTCTGAAGCTCGTCTTTTGTCTTAGCGACAAAAGCCACATCGTCAGCATAGAAAAGATCACGTACAATTAAGTCAATACGCTTTTTAGTAGACCTCATTAGAATTATACTAAAAAGGCTACCGTCACTCCTTGTATGAATGTATACTCCAATGTCGCAGTTTTTGAAAGCTTCTAAGAGCAGAGCAGAGAAGAAAATCCCAAAGAGTGTGGACGCTAGGACACAACCCTGTCGCACACCGCGGTTTACCTTGAAGGATGCAGAAGCTTCACCATCACATATCACAGAGCCCGGCATGTTGTCGTGAAAGGTCTTCATTAAAGACAGCAGAGCAGGTGGACAGTCGATTTTGTGCAGGATGCCGTAAAGGCCGGTACGGCTGACAGTACCGAAGGCTTTATTTAGATCTAAAAAAGCCATGTGTATAGGATCACAATGTTCACGGCATTTTTATTGAAGTTGCGGAAGGTAAAAATCATATCACTCGAGGAACGGCCTGTAACGAAATCCGAGCTGGGATTCGGGGTAGACACGTGAGGCGCGAGTTTCCAGTCTTATCAAATCAAGACCACGCTTTATAATGCGTATACAGCACTACTTATTGCGTTACCTTCCCACAAATTTGTAAAAGTGAACTTCTCTAAAGAAACTAAAGTTACAGGTTTCATATGTGGGATCTCAAATTTTCTATAAAGTGGAATACATCCCTCATGAGTACAAAGTCTCATTCATGCATCCAATTGTAATTATAGTGTGTCTAGGCATTATAGCGCAACATATTGTGAGGGATAAAACAGTTATTAGCCATAGTTCAGTCATTATTATAAACAAGCTACATATTTTGGTTAAGAGCTACCTGTCGTGTAGTTCACAATAGAATACATTAATATTAGACCCAATCCTTAATTATCACGTTTTTCCTTCTCGTATTTGTTCTATAATTATTATTGCATTGGTAGTCCAGGCGTTTTCAGCATCTTTGAATATCTTCTGTCGTCGCAGGGAGCTGCTAGTTGAGTTCCAGCAACCGTCGAGTCAAGTGCCGCCTTTTCTGAGTATTTTATTTTAAAGTGTTGTAGGTAGATTTTATCTTTGAATATCTTCTGTCGTCGCAGAGGAGCTGCTAGTTGAGTTCCAGCAACCTTCGAGTCAAGTGCCGCCTTTTCTGAGTATTTTATTTTAAAGTGTTGTAGGTAGATTTTATCTTTGAATATCTTCTGTCGTCGCTGAGCAGTAGCTAGTTGGTCCCCAGCAACCGTCGTGACGAGGGTCGCCATCTGTTTACCTAATTTAAAGTGTTGTGATAGCGTTTGATTTATTTGCGTTAATTGAATTATAGCAGCGTGCTCTAATCGTGATCGCATTTATTTGCTTTTTCTATAGGGAAGTATATAGAGCTTATTTGTTTTTTATTTAGTACATTGGTTGGCTAACACTGTTTATCAGTACGACCTATTAACTACTAAGTGCAGTCGTCTGGTCTAAATTCATCTCCTCAGCTAGGTTTTTTTTTAGGTCGTGCCTAGCGGTTGGTAGTAAGTTGTGAACAGTTTATTTGGATCACTCGGTTAGTTCAACTTTCATCCTCTCCGTAGTTTTTGCTTTCAAAGTAATATGTGTAGGGACTGTGACTGCTGTGTGCAGACGCGGGCTGAGGTGGCTGATCTTCGCGCTCAGCTTGCAGCTTTGCTAACGAAAGTTACGAGGCTGGAAGCTGCCGTAGGTGACTGCAGCAGATGTGGAAGGGGTGACCCTGACGAAGCTAGTGTTCTCACAGGTTCTCCCCTACCAAACATCGTACCTGCAGTCCAGGCTGAGACTTCGGAGCCTGTGCGGCAGTCACCTGACGGTGTCTGGCGCGTGGTTTCCGGACGTCGACGCCGCATGCGGGGGCAGGCGTACAGGTCTGAATCCCAGGAGGGCAAGCCTGTACCACTGTCCAATAGGTTTGATGTGTTGTCTGGATCTGATTCAGATCCACAATCGTCAATCAGCGAGTTGCCAGCCCCCTCGCCCGCTAGGTCTGGGCGATCACAGAAGGGGATTCTGGTGATAGGTAGCTCCAACGTTAGGCGTTTCATTGAGCCCCTTAGGGACATGGCGAATAGGTCTGGGATGAAGTCCAATGTCCATTCATTGTGCATTCCGGGAGGTCTGATCCATGATGTGGAACAGGCCATCCCGGATGCCATTGAGCGGACGAGGTGTAGCCAGCTGCGGATTGTAGCTCATGTCGGCACCAATGATGCTTGCCGCCTTGGGTCGGAGGGTATCCTCTCTTCCTTCCGGCGGCTTGCTCATACGGTGAGCTCTGTGGTTGATGACCGCAAGATTTCGGCTGAGCTAACCATCTGCAGCATTGTCGATAGAACTGACTGTGGACCTCTGGTTCAGAGCCGAGTCGAGGGTCTGAACCAGAGACTGCGTCGTTTCTGCGATAATCATGGCTGCAGATTCCTTGATCTTCGCCCTGGGGTCGAGTCGTGTAGGGTTCCCTTGGATAGATCAGGTGTGCACTACACACGTGAATCGGCTACACGGGTGGCAGGGGCCGTGTGGAGTGCATTGGGGGATTTTTTAGGCTGAGGGAGGAAGACCCGAAACTGGGATTACAGTTACGGGCAGCCCAATTAAATTCGGCACCATATGTTAGGAGTAGCGAAAATCAATCTCGACCGTTAAAAGTACTCGTTATAAACTGTAGAAGTGTTTGTAATAAGCAGCCTGAGCTTGAAAGCGTTATTAGTAGCACAGAAGCTGATATTGTATTAGGTACTGAAAGCTGGTTAAAACCGGATATAAGTTCAGCAGAAATTTTTAACCATAGCATGAATGTTTTCCGTAAGGATAGGTTACATTCAAATGGAGGTGGTGTATTTATAGCTGTTCGTAAACACCTGTCGTGTAACGAAATAAATATTGATACGGTCTGTGAAATCCTATGGATTAGACTAAAAGTAGCTAGGACAAAACTTGTAATAGGGTCTTTCTATCGTCCACCAGATGCAGATGTAGGTGTTGCTGAGGCCTTAAGAAATAACGTAAGTAATATAGCTCGTCAATTTCCGGATCATGGAATAATACTAGGAGGCGACTTCAACTTGCCGTATATTGACTGGAGTAATTACGCCCACGTTACTGGTGGCAGGGATAAAATATCCTGTGAGATTATTCTTGACCTTTTCTCAGATCTTAATCTTGAGCAGCTCGTCACTGAACCAACGCGGTGCGACAACGATAACGAAAACATTTTAGATATTCTCGTTACAAATAGGCCTGAATTATTTACGGACATTTCTACCACCACGGGAATAAGTGATCATAAAGCTGTAATTGCTACAGTAAAATTAACAGTCGCGCGCAAAAAGAAAAAAGAAAGGGTCGTTTACAGGTTCGAAAAGGCCCCAAAGGAGAGTTTAAGAACGTTTTTGAGGGATAAATACATTACCTTTATAGAAGGAAGAGGCTCGGTTGAAGAGATGTGGCTTCGATTCATAAATATAGTCAGGGAAGGTATGGACTTACATATACCGAAAAGGACAATCAGGGACGGGAACGATCCCCCGTGGTATACGCGTGAAGTTAAAAGGTTACTTAAAAAGCAAAGGAAGATTCATGCACGCTCAAGAAGGACGATGTATAGGAGTGATTTAGAAAAGCTAGCTGAGACAAGAGGACAGGTCAAGAATGCGATGCGCGAGGCCTTTAATGACTTTCGATGCAACTCACTTTCCAAGAGCCTCATTGAAAATCCAAAGAAATTTTGGTCGTATGTAAAAAAAATAAGTGGTTGTGACAACAATATGCCAGTTCTACTACAAGACGGTCGGGAAGTTGATGACAGCCGCGACAAGGCTACCGTATTTAACGCCGAATTTAAAAATTCCTTCACTGACGAAAACATGGAAAACATTCCCGTTTTTCCACGGCGTGTTGAATTTGAGATGGATCCAGTACAAATTGATAGTGTAGGTATCATAAAGCAATTAAAGCTCCTGAAGTGGGGGAAAGCGCCGGGTCCCGATGGTATACCAGTAAGAGTATTTTCGGAATACGCGGAAGAAATAGAACCATTTCTGTCAGATATATTTCGTAAATCTTTAGAGGAAAGAAAAGTACCTTCTGACTGGAAAATTGCGCAGGTGATTCCCGTTTTCAAGAAAGGAGATCGGAGAGATCCTAGGAATTATCGACCGATATCGCTAACATCTGTTTGCAGTAGAATTCTGGAGCATGTCATATGCTCTAACGTTATGAAGTTTCTAGATGAAAACGAGTTACTTACAGCATACCAACACGGATTTCGGAAGAACCGATCATGTGAAACGCAACTGGCTCTATTTTCGCATGATGTAATGAAAGTTATTGATGCAGGATCACAAGTTGATGCTATTTTCTTGGATTTTCAGAAAGCTTTTGACTCTGTACCACACAACCGACTTTTAGCGAAGATCCGAGCGTACGGTATATCTGATCAGATTTGCGAATGGATACGCGATTTTCTAACTGGTCGGTCACAGTATGTCGTTGTAGACGGGGAAGCCTCTTCTAACTAGATGTTACTTCGGGCGTTCCTCAAGGAAGTGTAATAGGACCACTTCTTTTCTTAATTTTTATAAACGATCTCGGTGACAACGTTAATTGCAGGATGCGATTTTTTGCTGATGATGCACTTATTTATAGGGAAGTGAGGTGCTCCGACGATTGCTTAGAAATTCAGCGCGATCTGGATGTTATTTCGGAATGGTGCCGTGAATGGCAGCTTACACTTAACTGTAAAAAGTGCAAGGCAATGCACATAAGTAATAAAAAGACCCCGCTTGCTCAGGAGTACAAAGTTAACAATTCAGTTGTTGACACTGTGGATTCCCTGAAGTATCTAGGCGTAACAGTACAAAGCAACATGAAATGGGACTTGCACATAACTTCCGTTGTAGGCAAAGCTAATTCCAAACTACGATTCATAGGACGTATTTTGAGAAGTTGTAATGCTCATACAAAGGAAATAGCGTACAAAACACTAGTGCGTCCGCATTTGGAATACTGTTGTGGAATTTGGGATCCGTATCGCAAGGGATTGATTGACACATTAGAGAAAGTACAGAGAAGAGCCGCTCGATTCGTGACTGCTAGTTACAGTCCTTACGTAAGTGTCACAGAGCTGATTCGTGGGTTGGGCTGGGATTGTTTGGCGGACAGACGACGTCGTTTTCGTTTGAATTTGCTGGAGAATATGCGAAAATCTTTAAGTTACGAGTGCAACGAAATACTTCTTCCGCCAACCTATTTAGGTCGCAATGACAGGAGGGATAAGATTAGAGAAATAAGATGCCGTACTGATTCATTTATGTATTCCTTCTTTCCTCGATCTGTTCGGGATTGGAATGCGCAGAATTAGGATTGGTGCTTAGCACCCTCTGCCACCCACAGTATTTGTGATTTGCAGAGTATAGATGTAGATGTAGATAAAAGGCGTGCCTGTATTTTTATGGTTTATTTATTACGATCAAGTTATCGTGCTATTCGGATGTAATTTTATCGGTGTAATCAATGGTACTTTCCTTATGATGTAAATTATAGCTACGCATTCCAGCATATTTTAATTTCTTCCATCATCTAACAAATCACAATGAGAGCCTGTTGGGGGGAAGGTAACGTTCGGGTCTGGCATTTGGGAAGACGCGGATTACGTTCCCGGTCCGACCATCCAGAATTCGGATTTATACACTTTCCCGGTATCACTCCATCAGAATACTTGGAATGTTTCTTCGGAGAAGACCATGGCTAAATTTTCTCCAGTGCCTTTCCTCCAGTTCTTTCCCTGATAAATGATCTTAGGACTGGAGTCTTAAATCCCTGATAACAAAAACAATGACTATAACTAATCAGTTTCATGGCGACATTTAAAATGCTAATAGTACTGGAGCGTAGTTCGTTAAATGCGCCACCTTTCTAAGGAAAGCAAGTGTTCGTCGCCATACTGAGTCCTAACTAGCGTAGTACTCGATCGTTGCTGTTTTCCGTTTGAAGCAGAGACGGAGATCTACATTATTACAGAAATTAGACTAAACGTCTTAATCAGGCTAGTAACGTACCGTATTAAGTCACTTTAACTAAAATCTATGTAAGTTGCTCCGCTACAACAATATTCAAGATTTTACCATCAGCCCCCAGGCAGTAAAGCCACTGATCTTTATTAAATTTACGTAAAAAAAAAAAAAAATTGCTACGAAATTTTGTGCTGATTGATGTGATCCACGATCTTATAACGGTTAGTATTAACGACAAAAGTAGATAAGAACTATGGACGTTAATAGGGAAGACGTGTGCAGATGGCGGAGTATGTCTGTAGCCAGCTGTGAATTAAAACTGGACGAGGTTACGATGACACAGCTCGCTGATTGTTTGGACAAGCGGTTTATGAGTCGTCAACGTCGGGGTCAGTGCAGCCGACCGCAATAAAATTAATCCAAAAAGCCTCGTGATACTGAGAAAGACCATGTTGCGATTCAAACAAAAAAATTACGTAAAACAACTATAATTACAAAACGTCAAATGGGATGATCACTATATCAATAAGATTCTTGATTTGTCCTATTGTATATTCATAAAAATATTTATTCTAAATTGTTATTATAAATTGCGATACTCTTTTCAAAACCGAGAATTCTATTTAAACTGCAACAAGTGCGATGTTGAATGCCTAGTGCTAAACTTGAGTAACCACCAGACATCGAATCAAAGGCAGCAGGCTCGAGTTAAAAATACGCCGGGTGTGACATTAATAAAAATGGCCAAATGTAAACTGTGCTAGCGAGAAAGCGCCCGGTCCGTGAATTTATTCCTGGAAGACCTAGATACGGCGCGACAGTAAACACGAAGGGTAATTCACCAGCAGCCATACACCGCGTTCACTGTTGCTCGCTCTAATTGCAGATACCAGCATTCAGTCATTGTTGCCGTCACAAAAACAGGTTGTGTGCTCCACAAAGCCGTCTCTCTCAACGTTCAGATTTCGTAAGTGACTACTATTAATGGGGGGAACCTGAAAGCTGCCAGGATTTCCGAAGCCAATTTTGGAAGCAGTGTACAGTAACAGCAGTTGACTGAGATTATGACCGGTTGACGAGCTTTCAACATAAACCAGACCGCATATCTGCTCGCGGAAGCACACGATAACATCTCAGGTGAGTTTATGTCATTCCTGTAGCCCATATATATGATATTCTAAACACTCTGCCGATTTTCTTCGAAAGATGCGGTGTTTCTAAGTGTAAAATGGTCTAGGCTTCACGACCATATTATGAATTTATTTTATATTCTGAATCGGCATTAAGTATTTGCAGATGAGATAAACCAGAGACACTTGCAAATACTGTTTTAAACGAAGTCTTGCAGTTCTGATAGTCAAAACTATCAAAGCCGTTGACATATCTACAGCCTGGTGGCTTAGAGCAGGGTCTCTCAAACTCACAGTTCCACGTTCCCCTTATCAAATTTCCCAAACAATGGCAAACCCCCTTAAAAACCGGTTTTTTTTTTAAAGTAATACAGCCACATAGAGCAATATGTTATTAATTAATTCGATGGATGATCTCGTTGCTTGTCGCAAGTTGAATCGATTTTAGAAGCAATTTTGCTCATTTTCACTCTCAGTTCACCAAATTGGGTGTTTCACTCTCGAGATACCCAGTCAGCAGCCATAGCGTAAATCTTGTCGCGAACGCCCTACGTTCAATTGGCGAACCCCTCGTGGTTCGCGTACCCCACTTTGAGAAACCCTGGCTTAAAGGAACGATACGATGTCAGGCTAATCGTATCACGGGGTTGTTCTGAAACTTTCATAACATTTATTACGAAAACCTAATCTTACCCCCGAAAATGTTTTTGAAATGAAACATTTTTTGCCACGTTTGATAGAAGTGATATAGTACATGAGTTAACGGAAATGCGTGCATACGTTGCAAGAGGCTTGAATTTGTCTTATTATTTTTCGTCAATTCAACGTGTGTAATTAATTATACTGATATTTTTCAAGCGAAACTTCTTTCGGTGCGTTATCAGGGGACTGGAACAGTGTAAAAGAAATGCGAGGTGGGTGTGACGTCATTAAGCGATCACTACAGCATAGGTGTCATTTTTGTTACATTCAATTAAAGCTTTGCCTCTGGTATGCTATATCTGTTACTGAGGCCCGAGAAATATTGTTTAATTGAATGTTTTCCCTTAACTTTTTCATGAAGAAATTAGTAACGCTCGGGTCTGCTATTTTCGAATCGCCGTCCGGTCATCCATATTCCTTTTTCCTAGGTTCCCCAAAATCACTCCAGCATTGTTCTTTCAAAAGGCCATGGCCGAATTCCTTCCCGTTCCTTACCCCCAGACCTTCACACTGACAAAGCATAAAGCCCTGACATTGATACTGAAGATGGCGACGGAGCATAAAGTCGCCGAAATATTGTGCATCAATAATGATATTACTCGGTTTGTTTCCCGAGAAACGTTTATAAATAAACAACGCCGAGAAAAATTGCATTCATTTATAACATTGATACTGTTTTTTTCACTGCGTTGTTCGAGGTATTTTACTATATTCCAGTTCTTAGTTTCAAAACTCGCCAAGTTTTTTCCTAAAGCGAATTTAGAGGCTGTAACAAATTCCGCCCGTCCTCCCGCTTGGGGAAAAAGACGCTGCCGAAAAATCGTATAAAATATTTCTAACATCTGACTTACATCGTGAGCTGCAGTTGTCTGACTAACGAACTCTGTAGATCAGGCAATTAAAGAGTATACGGGTAGAGCAAACAATTGCGCAGGTTATTATTAAAAGCCAGAGGTGCGTAAAGGTTGACGTACTTAAGGCTAGAGACCATTAAATATCCCGATCTGACGCTAAAAATCAATGGTCTGAGCAGCGTACGAGAAGATATTTACAACCGCGTCATAAAATACCGTCTCTTAAATCGTAACGAGCGAATCTCAGTTCCATGTAGGCCGAGACGGATGATGAAAGATTCTTGGCGGAGGCAACGGCACTTAAGGCGCTATACGGACGGCAAGCTTTACACGCTAAATTAATAAGTCACAACTGGGTGGCAAATATGCTCATCACCAAGAAAGAAAATTAACTGCGCTGCGACGCGACGCGCTGACTTGGACGACCCCATTTCGGTGCCAGGGAAGCACATAACTGTATTAATAGAATAGGGACGTGTGAAACGAATTTCAAGTCGCCTCAATTTCCAACTGTTCTCTTCGCAAAAAAGTTAAATTTCGCAAGGTGATATAAATTACTTGACTGCCTTTATAATTTATTTCAGTTCCACTGTGAAAGTCCAATAACTTGGTACACAAGAATGATATATTCACAATTGTCACGATACGCAGTCAACCGCACCTGTTAGGAAACTGCACCGAAACCAACTACGACTGAAACCTACAGCCGTGTTACCATATTTTCACAGGAGATGAACGTGCTTTCATCTCTATGACACGTCTCACTTAAAATGCATGTAAAAATGACGACCTCTTAAGAGTAAAACAAGCTTCATAATTCTTAGAGAAATAAGAGGTTTGATCTGAGTCCAGTTACAGAAACAACAGTGGCAGATCAAGTGTATGTCTTCAATATGACACAACTAGAAATTCACTATCCATTATAGGTAAGAAATGGATTTTTCTTAAATTGGATGCAAACAGATGGAAGAAAGAACGAAATACTACAACGACTAGTTAAATATAATAGCTGAAGAAATGGCAAAAAAGAGGCAATTTACAATAAATAAAAAAGGGGACACCCTTGAAAAGATGGAATAAGAAAAAAAAGGACAAAGCAAGAAAAACAACCATTCTGTTCGTTTTTTCGTTATATGCTCTGTCCAACGACTCTACTTCCTTATATTTTATCACAGTTAGTTGCAATCTCCTCGTTTTGACTAAAAATGTTTGCTGGCTCTTAACGTTTCTTCAGAATGCAGCGCAGTGAATAATTCGAACATTTTCCAAACAAAAAATTTGTAAGGTAATATATCTATAAATATAATAAGACTGTAACCGTAAAAGGTCTGTGCATTTAAGATGTTAGTGACCTACAAAAAAGAAATCAACTGTTTTTTAAATTTGTGCCCGTCTTTCTGCGTATGGCCGAATTTTGATAGGATTTCAAATAATATACATCCTGTGGTCCCAGAAGAAAAATAGGATATGTTTAATTATGAAGTGAAGTCGGAAAGCTGAGAAATTTAAGATAAAAGTGTGCATAAAGTAATATCCATTTTTTGTTGAGCGTAATTCACGCAATAACTGCTGGTCTGATTTAGTTAATGTTTATGTTTATCTTGATTTCAGGGTAGGAACTGCATCGTAGTATAGAGCTTTGTAACTTCAATGTGGCCACTGATATGTAGTGTTCTCAAATTCCGGTTGCGCTCTAGCACTGTACTATCGTCGCTACAAGGCTTATTAAAAACGGAATTACGCCGGTTAATCGTTGCATCTACTGATGTTTGGCGAAATAAGCGTCTTAGTGGGTTATACAACTGCGGCAAGGAAAAAACCACGAGTGCGTAGTCGTCATTTTGCTAAATCGGATTTTAATTCATCGCTTGACAGTTGTGGTAAGTGGTTGCTTGATTTTCAGGCTTTGAATTAAGTTTACGAAGTGACTGTAGAAACCTCGTATTAGCCTGTGCTGGAAATCAAATATTTTTGTTGTAGTTGTGCTTGAATTACGGCAACATGATCTTGATTTGTTGTGGATTATTTACATGGACTGATCTTTTAAACTCAACAAAAGGAATAAAAAAACTAATGGCTAATATTACGTATCTTCGTAAAAGATCAAATATTAATTTTTAGGGTCGGGACGAAACTCATTTTACCAATCTTTGAGAAATTAGCATACAGAAGAACAACTTCAAACTGTGTTTGACTGATGTTCAGGAATTCTCTTCTCCAACATTATCTGTAAATACAACGCAAAAACTATTCTAAAAACATTGATTTAAAAACTTTGGTCTAAAATCAAACATTTATAATTTTAAAATGATTTCAAGCAGTTCGAAACAAGGAGTGAAACGCCGGCAAGAGGCCCAAATTAAACGGTAAATTCAAGTTTTAATTGGCTTTGGTGGTTTGAATTATTACCTATTAATCAATTCTTGCTTAGTGTGCTTCTAACAGATTACGTGCTCCGGTTTTAAAAAGTAATTACTTCAGATTTTTAACAGTTAAATTTTTGTAGACAGATTGTATCGCAAACGGAAACAAACGCACAGTGGGCAACCGGAAGTTAACAATACCACATTTTGCGTGGTGGCGCTGCAGGGGACGAAAATATAAACTAATAGGGTTCGCCGGGTAAAGATTTCTTAGTGTAAAGTATAAACATTAGCAACCTTCAAAATTGTTAATAATTTATACCATGTCTATTTAAAAAAAGAAATTACTTAGTAATTTGAAATTTTGTTAACATGCATTATATAAGGAACAGAAAAAATATATATAGCTTGAAAGTTACGGTAAAAGAAGTAAAAGTTTTTATTTGGTGGTTCTTTTGCCAAATATTAACATCATTTTATTGACAATGTTCTTAATGCGGAGTGCATTGAATCATAATTGTTGGAATACGTAGTTGAACAACAAATTTGATTGGGATTGAGGGATTGTAATAGCGGGGCGAGCGAAAAGCTGGTACGTGATTGGAGGGGGATACAGCTACCTTACCTGAAAATATGTCAAGCATTTATTTTTATGAGTACATCCATATTTGAGAAGGTTACGTTAACTGTGCAAAGATCCACTCATACTTGGCCGTTTTGTTTGATTTATTTCATAAGGAAGGCGAAATTTAGTGAACTGATCACATTGTACGCCCAAGTTCTCATTTGTTTAATTGTGCATTTTAATCTGGTGAGTGACCCCACCTAAGTCCCAAAAGTCTTTTTGATTAAAAATGAATTCGTTTCCTCTAAAAAATTAGATCCCTACTTAGTGAAACACTCTAAAAACGCATAGTCACCAAGATTAAAAAGAGAAGCTTTGTCATATCAAACCGGCAAACCAGCATAACCGTTTTAAACTAGTCTGCACCTCTGCCATCTATTGATCCAACCACATCGTAAAGAATTCACGGATGCTACAACTTCTGAGAAACTTGATTCTCTAGTCAATACTTCGTTTAATTTAAACAATATTCATGAACAGCTCTTTTCGATAAGAATCCAGCCTAAGGAAATCATTTATTGCTTCTTTCATGTTTTATGCGCAATTATGTAGCTTTATTACAATTTTGCCACCGAGCGTGGTGGGTGAATGGTTAACGCTTTGGACTTGCATTCGGGAGGACGCGGGTTCGAATCCACGTCCAGGCATCCAGATTTGGGTTATCCATGGTTTCCCCAAATCACTGTAGGCGAATGCCGGGATGCTTCCTTCAAAAAGGTCATGACCGAATTCCTTCTCGTTCCTTGTCCCCAGTCCCATCCCGCCTCTAATTACCTAAGCCGTCGAAGATGCGTAAAGCCACAAGTAAAAACTTTTGCTGTTCCACTAAACCGACATAAATGCTTCATTTCATGTCGCCAGAGACTGGTGTTCAGTCCTAGTTCTTTGATTAAAGAAGTAACAGTAATTTTCTTCCAGGTTTCTTTCCAAATAGATTTTTACAACTTATGGACAGGAAAATCATAAGAGCCAGGATAGAACTTTTGCCAAGGAAAAGGAGATTTTTTGTTTTTGGTTAGGATCTTTCGGCTTGTCGGTGTTGTGTAGGGAGATAACTGGGGATAACAACAGTCTCTGATTCCGAATGATTTTCCCGGAATTCACCTGAAGTGATTTCAGGACACTATGCAAAATCGAAATCAGGGTGGCCAAAATGGGGATTGAACCAGAGAGCACCCGAAGGCCAGGTCCGGGCGTTAACCGTTTGCCCATCTGGCTAGGGTGCGACAGGAGAGAAACAGACAGTGGCCTTCACGAAGAAGCTACTTCAGCTTTCAACGGAAGTGATTGCGGGAGGCCGTTGTGGATGGCTGGAAAGGAATTGGCAGGGTACGGCGTCGGGTACGGCGTGCTAATTCAGTCTGGTGGATGTACGAGGCGCAGCTGGCGCTGGGGCCCGCCCACTGGCGCACCGACACAGTCGTTATGTATGGCGTTGCGGCCGCACCTGCACGCTATTTCAGGCCTTAACGACACCAAATCTGGCCGCCACAAAGCTTACTCAACAAAGTGTTTATTATCCGACACGGCTTCTCACACGTGATCGTCCTCTAGTGGTCCTACTGAATTAAACACAACTTTGAAATCGGGATGTAAGTAACAGTTTTGAATATATCTTTCATTTTTTTTTAACACATGGGCCAACGTTGGAAAAATTTATATTGGCGTCTCTGAAACGGCTGGCGGAGTTCAGATATGCTTGCTACTATATGATTTAACTAACGCCAACAGAACTCACTGCACGAAGAATCGTCCATTTACACCACCCAAAATCAAACAGTGTACGAAACTATTAAATGCTAATTATCTCATCAATTTCGTAATGTTCCAGGGCTTAACTGACGCTGAAAGTATCGTTCAATGACCGCAGCAGACATATGACAACAAAGGCATATTGGCATTAGGAAAAATAGTTTTTGAAAACGCGAAAGAAGCAAACATTCACCTACAACTCGGAAGGGACTTTTTAAAACAGTATGAACAGTGTACAGCATATATAGAAGCTTCAAGTTCATGAATATCTAGAAAGAAGAGAAATAAAACATTTCAGAGGTGGTGTTAGGAAGGTGACAGCTAAACAGAAGGATAAAGTACGAATTATGATGGGCGAATAAATAAATTTGGGAAAGTTAACAAAGTGAAAAAACAAGACGGTAGGTACGATTATTAGATTAAACGGTCAAGTGCGAATGGATGCTCGCGTTATTGAGATTCCATGATTTAATGACCTTAACCTATATATTGTATGTGGTAGGCTCGACATATTTTTAGGTTGTGTGGCAGATTCTTTTCCACAACCCGTCAACGCCACGTCGTGTTGACACACAATCCGCTAATGCAACCGTTCTTCTCCAATCATATTTATTACACGCAATAACTGTCCCATCATTCAGATCATTTCCAGTGAAACAGCAGATATTACTATATGGCAAAGGAACCGCAAAATAAAAACTTTTGCTTGTTTTGTTCGCAACTTACAAACTGCATTAGATATATTTTTATAATTATTGTTTAAAAAAATGATGGTCGATAATGGAGACAAATTTCAAATCCGTAACTGCGTATTTTAGATGCACCTAAGAAAAATAGTCTAAAATAGACAATTCTGACGGCCAGTCACGTCTTTATTTCTCAGTGAAACAACTGAAAAAATCTTAGTCCTCTACGCTAAACTCTAAATCTCACATGCTGGGGAAGAAAAATTGTCAGTCCCCTTTACTCATATAAAAAGCCCCCTAGAATATAATTGTACAAACTTTTAAATATGGTATTTGATGTTGCATTAATGAAGCACGTAACCTATGCAAATGTGAAGTCTGAAAATTGTTCCACTTAAAAACAGCCAACGGAGTTACAATAGAGCTCTGATTACCTACGGGTTCGGTACCCTAATCAGGAACAAGTTAATTCTCGAATGGAGGGTTGTAGCAGTTGATATGAGTCGTAAGACAAAAACGTATATGTACAGGTAATTAAGACGTAAGCTGTTTGAGGCAAGGATGGAGATTTGTTACAAACTGATCGAAAAATGACGACAGAAATTAACTTGCCAAACACAGTATTAAACATCCATATAAAGAGAATTTATAGTTAAATATCTCAACGGAAATCTGCAAGACTAAATTTCCAGTGTATTCTTCTTCTAATGGCTTTAAGCGTGGTCGACGTCGAGGTAATTAGCGACGGGAGCGAATTGACGGAAGGATCAGGAAGGAATTCGATCAAGTCACTTTTGAAGGAACCTTCCAAGGAAGAAACCATGCAAATCAAAATCTGGATGGCCGGAGGGGGATTCGATCCAGTTCCTCCGAATGCCGCTCACTTACCAGGCTCGATATGTAATTGTAAGTTCCTTGACAGGAAACAGAGAGCTAGTAGCTCCCTCAGCTAGTTTAGAGAACAAGAGATACAAATGCAATACTGTACAGCTCTAATTCAAAAATGGTTCCGACCCGTTTTAAAACCCATGCAGGACCCTCCCTCGTATCGTAAATGAGAAAAACTAAAAGTTACACACAATAATCCTATTAAACAACTTTAATACCCATGACTAAACTTTTATTACTTATACACTTAGTCGCTTACATTAGGTGAATTAGCCTTCTGAACAGCGAAGATCTGCTAATCTTGGCGGTAAAGCTTGGGTCGATTGCCAACCTGAAGTTCCCTTATTAGATAAACTCAGCATTTCTAGGGCAGTTGAAAAAAAACTGGAGAATTTGCAGTCTGACGAATTGTCGTATAAACATATGTAAGCTCCCTGTCTATCAGACATGGCAGCCAGTTGATTTCCAAGTAATGTGAGAATCATGTGAAAGTTTCTCTCAGCTGCTCTTACTTTAACTAAAGAGGAGATGATTACAATAGCACTCACAAATATAGAATAGTGCTGGAAACCATTACGAAATGCTTTTAATGGCAAAAGTAACTACGTGGAAATCAACTCTTTCGAATAAATCAACATGCCACTGAACAGTAGCTCTTCTGCACTGTGATAATAGAGAGGTCAACGGTTGAAGATCTTTCCATAGGTTCTGTAAAGTTGGGTCTTTATGCAAAAAAGTACAAAAGTAGTTAAAATGCAGTTGCTGTCTATCTGACTGCACCATGTAACTGACTGTTAAGGCTCGTTCGCACTGGGCGAGTAATTTAGTCGAGTGGCGAGTGATTTAGTAACTAAACCTGTGTGAACAATGAAATTTAGTCGAGTAGTTTAGTCGAGTCGATCCGTTTTGTTCTATTAAAAAATTGAAAATAAAAACATCTGCTTAGTGCACAATTTTATTAAATTATTTAATTTAATTACAATAGCATTTAGATTATACATTAAGGCGGCCACACACGCTACGGTACACCGGATAGGTCTACCTGTACAGGTACACCTGACAGGTAGACCGAAAACCGACGGAGCCCACACACGTAACAGTAAACCGGACAGGTATACCGGAGCACAGACGGAGCATGGAATCGTCACAGGATGATGCTTTGGCGGTGGTAGGCTTCTTAATAGCTTTGAAATGTAAACAATAAAGAAAAAAACGTGAAAAGTGGCGTAAAAAGTGGTTGTCGAAAAGAAAAGAATATACTCATATTAATTTGTTGAACGAATTGAGGATAGAACCTAAAGATTACTGCAATTACTTACGTATTGATGAATCGGTTTATCTAAAATTACTTTCAATGATTACTCCTTTAAACCAGAAAAAGGATACCATAATGAGAAGTGCTATTTCTCCACACGAAAGACTTGCAGCAACTTTAAGGTTTCTATCGACTGTTCCGGGCGAGACACATTGTTGAAAATGCTTTTGGTATATTGGCTTCGCGGTTTCGCATATACCATACACAAATTAATGTAGAGCCAAAGAACATAGAAAAAAATAGTGATGGCAACCTTTGCCTTACACATTTTTTTGATTGAACAAGTACTAAATTCCTATGCACCTTCAAAGTGTTTTTATCAGGAAGATACTGAAAACGGGAATATTGCGTCTGCAGGCTATGATACTCTGCGTTCGAACATGGAAAATTTAAATCGCCGAAACCTGGGAAATATTGTTAATGATGCTAAAAAATTTAGAGAAGATTTCAATATCTACTTTGTGAATGAGGGTAAAGTGCCATGGCAAAATAAATTTGTTAACAGATTCGCCTAAAATTGTTATAAACATTAATTTATGCTGCCAAGAACTTAAATTGTACATTATTTCCAGTTAAAATAAATAAAAATTCAGCAAAGACAAATTTGTAATTTATTTACCTCGCAATCACTTTCTTCTTCATTTATGTTGGAATTCGATCTTCTTGGGGTATCTTGATCACCCAGAAAATCAAATAGCTTGTAGTACCAAAGTGTTATTTTATAAATTGCATCTGTCGACGCTCCAGTCTTAAACGAGGCTTCATATTTTTTTTTTTCTCCTTTCGGACGTTGCTTCTTAGGTTATTTATTTTTTTAATCACAGTCTGCTTATTAGCGCCAGATTCATACTCTTGTAATTTTTTCAATAACTTCGTTCACGCGGCTTCTCTCTTGCGGCGTTCATGGTATTCCTTGCTCTTAACACGCCACAGACAAGGCTCTGATTTATAAATTTCGATAAATTCTTCTATAACTTTATTAATCTTGCAATTTGACATGGTGTACGTTTGTAATTTGAAGCTAAACAAAGAAGAAAAACTGTTACGGCACTGAACACAACGCGATCTCTCTTCCACAAAGCTCTAAAATGAGACTGAAACCTGTACAGGTCTACCGCAATACCCCCACACACGCTCCGGTCTGTAGTCTGGCGCAGGTAGAAAGAATTGATTTTTCATTCTTCTCCGGTTACCTGTACAGGTCCGCATACCTGTGCAGGTTTGTGGCACACACGCTCCGGTCTACCTGTACAGGTGTACCTGTACAGGTAGACCTCTCCGGTGTACCGTAGCGTGTGTGGCCGCCTTTAAGATGTTATTCCTATTTTTATTAGAAGTACTACCTAAAGCGATAAAAATCTTTTTAGTATTATCTACTCACAGAAGTTTAAAAAAAGTAGCCCAAAAATTTAGGCGCAGGTACTGAAACAGTTTACACTCCTTCAGTAAAATGATTCAGTTTACTGGATGCATCTCTATGAAACATTACTTCAATTCCTTTAATGTTTCATAGATTCCTTCACACTGTGATTAATTGGGAAAAACCCAATTTTCCGTGTATAAATACGAGGTGTGAGTATCAATAAACTACATCCGGTGGCAATAAAGTAGAGAACTGCCTGTAACTACGTAGTTGCCGGCATTGCACTCCTTAAATAGGTATCTTCACGCTGGATTTCCGGCTACATTTTCACCAATACAAATTTTGGACATTCTCAAACTATTCGTAGGGAACTTCTAATGCTAATTCCTTCAGAAGACAATTTCAGCTCCTAGTTCATTAACCCATTTTCGTACCCATTGCTTTTTTTTTCTTTCTTTATCGCATAAACTTCTTCGTCCATCTCTTACAAAAGAGCGCTGTATCAGCTCATTAATTTGATTGCGATGCAGCTCCAGTTTCTTTCCTTTTTTTTAGAAAAAAAAAGAAAAGAAAAAGAATCTAAGGCATTAAAGGTCGTTGACGTCTAGATCACTCGGTGCGGCAGCAGTATGGTGGCTCAGTGTTTAATGGGTCTGACTAGAGATCGAAAGGTCCTCGGTTCGAATCCCTGTTTCGGCGGGTATTTTCGGTGGCGCTTAACATGACCTTCGAGTCTAGCACAGCTTGCTGTGTAAGTGAAGTACGCCAGAACGCTTCCGTGATTCAGGTTCCACGTTAAACTATACGTCCCCTGTACTTGGTAGGATTGCCGGGTTAGGTTAAGGTGGTTACGGCAGAGGCAGAATGTGCAGCCAATAGAAACCCTGTTGCCAGGTCATCACGATCACACGGAATTATTATTATTGGGTCGGGAGAAAACTGAAAGCAATTCGGCAACACCTTTTTGAAGGAACCATCCCGGCATTTGCCTGGACGATTCCGGGAAACCATGGAACAGCGAGATCTGGGTAGTTGGACCGAGGATCAAACACGCGTCCTCCCGAATGCCTGGCCTAAGAGTTACCCGCTTGCTCTCCAGACACTGTCACCTTCCTTGCACCTTAACCGCCGGACCTGCATTTCCCCGGCATGTAGTTCAACTTGTTTTTGCAAAGGATCCATGCAACTAAGTACAGCTCTCTACTTTACATAACGCGCAATTTTCAGACGTCTTAATCTACGGTGGCCAAAGAACAATGTTCGATGTTCATAGTGTTAAGCAAGTGGCGGTGATCAACAGTTCTGAGGCTAAATATAGCACGTGTTCCACGTCTATAACCGACTCTTCCAGGACAGCAACCACAGTAATTATTAAACTGCAATGGATGGCACGTGAGAGTTTCCAGATGATAGTAGATTCTAACGTCAAATTTGTGACTCCCTCCCTTTCATTGTGCTCATTCATACTGATCGTATAAAAGAACTAATTTGCTAAATAATCTAGCGAAAGACACATTGATGGAAATTTCCTTCAAATCCTATCATCTCGATTTAATCCTAAAAACGCATTGAATATTATACAAAAAATTTAAAAGCGTCTTAACGAATTTTTTCAATAAATAATGTTCAAACCAAACCACAAATTTCAATGATTTAAATTTTATTGCCCAGATCATCTATGGTTTGACAAGTGTGTGATTTAAAACGCGAGAAGATTATTGTCACTGACGTCAAATATAACTCTTTTCCATAAGATTTGCAAATATTAAATTCGCAAAATGTCGATATACGAATTTAAGATGCAGTGATTTCAACTTAGCCAGTAAAAGTAGATGAGTAATTCCTGATTCAGTACCTTTTTCCGCTAAGTGAAAATACCAAATTCCAGCACGGAAAGTATACCAAACCAGAACGCGACATAATTTAAATTAATGTTTTCTTTTTTTGTAAATTCCACAGGTTTAGAACTTTCCACATCATTTCCTGATTACCATGATGACTTTCGATAAATTTCTGCTCAAGGGGAAAGCCTAGAAAAACCTCTGTGAGGAGTCCCAGTGTAAGGTAGTTACAAAATGTGACTGCAGATTTGTCCAAACAAGTTTCTTTTTAATTTATTTTTTTTAGCTATAGTATGTAGAAGATTTAATACGTGGTTGATATTGACCTCCATGCGATATGCTGTTGGGCAACAGGAGCTGTAGCTAGTTGCGATACCGGCGAGTGACGGAAGCGATACTAATAGGCGCGCACAGGCTGACATCTATTCTTGTCGTGTCTACACCAACGACGCTGATTTGGTGTTTAAAACTGGCTGCACGAGGAGGCCCACACGCCCAACCATGTTTAAAACGAAAAACGCGAGACACGCCAAATTGCCCCACTTTGCATTCCCCGTACCAGTCTTAACAATACTTGCAGAGGCAACACGTGAGAGAAGCGTCCGAATCCACCATTGAAAACACCGAGTCTATGATAAGCCCATCCTTGTGGCCCAGTAAGTCATACTAGAGCAGTTTCTTTCCTTCGTGTAAGTGCTGCTGTTTGTAAAAAGGTGACTGTTGTTTATTTATAATGTGTTGTTTTGTGTTATGTGCATGATGATAAATTAAGGCAAAGGATTAAACTTATTGCCAAACTATTAAGGCCTATTCTTCCGAAAGACACTAAGAAGGCTACAGACAAGGTGAAGGCCAGAGTTAGTAATGATTTATACATAATGAGAGTAGTATTCATTTAGTTTCATGTCTAATGGATTTTATGAGACGGACCTAACTTTCCGATATATCGCGTGCCAAGGTTTTTACAGCAGCTTATAATCAAGTAAGTACTAAGTAGCATTTTCATCAGCGGAAAATGGTATAGTCAAGCCCGCGAGGGTTTACGTCCTGCTCCATATATTATTTTCCAAGCCTAGATCTAGGGCTATAAGGTTACTGTCTCCTGATAAGTGTAGAGTTAGATTGTAGAAGGTATAGACGATGCTATTCCTTACCAGGTACGTAAGCTGTTATGAAAACTTTGGACCGCGATTTTTGAAACTGAGACCAATCGCATAACATATTTTGAACCTACACAACATTTTATCATCGAAATAGATCCCCGTGTCAGTTTAAAGTCCCCATCAGGCGCCACTGACGAATCACCATCAACAATGTCGTATGATCACAGTCCACACGCAACTGCGGAGAGGTTTAAGATGTAACACGGGACTTTGGTATATCAAATAGTGATTATCAAACTTCTCCTTCCCTGCTGGCCAAGTTCCAAATTATAGAAATCTTTAAACAAGTGTGGCTCGAACCAGCTTACACCTTCACGGCCTGCCTCAACGGTGATGGCTAGGCAGTATGATTATTATGCTTAACTCTTCGTACTGTTGTTGAACTTAAAGCCAGAATGTTAGGAAATGACAACGCATTTCTGCTGAGTAGTAATAATACAGATTACTATAAACACGTTACATCACATTTAATTTAATCTGTAAACTGCCTGAGCATTATAAGAGTGCTTTTCTCATTGCCCAATGAATTTCTTCGCCTGCATGTAAATCAGTGTTAGACGGAAAAAAAGTACTACTGGTAGTAAGATTTTTGTATTTATTACTGTTACAACCATTAATTGTTTTGTGGGACTGCTAAGAATGTTTTGAGAAATCAGATACATAGAAAAAGATTTGTTTTGAGTAAAACAATTTTTTTATAAAATTCAGCAGTACAAAGAGGTGTTATCGCAAAGTTGGAAAACATAAAAAATTAACGACATAAGTTAAATATGGATAGTTTTTAATGACTATTGATGAATCAATGGATAAATAGCAGTTTTTAATATTTGCACGTGGAATAAGAGAGCGATTTTGAGCAAGCGAGGTGCTGTTTGGAATGAGTTCACTGTGAGATCAACGATGGGTAGTGACTTGTTCACATGGAAATCTGACTTGGGTGCGACAAGTCTATCAGCTACCTCCTTACATGATTAGATACATTATTCAAACAGAATTTAGGAACACACAACGACGAGTTGATACAATGACATTATACCATCCAGAAGGAGTGTTCGAGCTATGTTGTCTTAGAGTTTGTACATAATAAAAGTTGTGCTTCGAACACCGAACTTCATAAACACTCTTGGTCCCAATCACAGTTCGAAAAGATTGATGAATACTTTATAAGCAAGTAGCGTAATTAAATTATTTTATTTGGTTAAATTCCGACGAAACAATTGAGTGATTTCTAAATTTGACTCAACAAATTTTTACGACTGAAAAATGTTACTGTTATCAAAATTGCGTATCGGTTATTTGACATTGAATTACTTTTTCTGCTCCATATTACAAATCACGTAAACATTTGAAATACGTGATTAATGAAATACTCAACTTTACGGCAAAACCTTAGCTTCCATTGCAAGTTAAAATATTGTTAAGTCCAATTAGAATTAGGAAATTAGTTATTTTTTAAACTTTTCAACAGTTTTCAATAACGTCTATGCCTACTTCAAAACTGTTTACGTTGAATAGATTGATAATCTGACCTCAGAAATAAAGGATCGTTTTCGCATTAAAAAAGCAGAAGCAGTACTAGAATTATTTTTGCCGTTTTGCCCTAAAATGAACCCGAAACAGTACAGCTTGCAAGTATCTGCCTGGAGATCATAAGATCCCCGGTTCGAACCCCGGTCTCGGCTGGGATTTTCAAAGGTCCTTAACTCGACCTTCACTGTTGACACAGCTTTACGTGTAATGTGAAGTATCCCAGAACAGTTACGTGGTGCTGATTCCACGTTAAACTACAAGTCCCCTATAGCCGGTTAGAAACTCTGTCATCAGGTCATTACAACCATACGATACTAGTAGAGCTTGTGCTCATCGACTTGCAAAACGACGAGGACATGCTAGAACAATTTAATGTGTATAATTTATTGTACCACTGTACTCGATAGAAAAAATAACACACAGGACCAGATGATATATTAAAATGTGCGAACTAGTATAGGTCTGGGAACAAACCTTTACTGTCATGAATATCGACAAATAAAAAAGGAACTGCTCCACCAATGAAATTTATAATCAATTTTGTGCTTGTCCAATACAAAAATCGAACTAAATATGATTGAATGCAACGTCGCATGTCAATTTAAATTATTTATTTACATTTTATTATCTTTCTGTGCAACATGATAAATACAAAAAACATTAATAATATGCGACAGATTGCTTTTATATTTCTGATTTTTTTCATGCTTCCTGTAAGTGTAATTGGATGTGTGAGGCACGTGGTGTCTGGTGTGTGGCCTTGCAAGGTCGCGCTCCAATCGACATTCTTTGGCAGCGAAACTCGCCTTCTGCACTCCCAGCTGCTATTCTAAACTTTCCTTCGACACATTGTAAACAAAACTAAACCACTGTATCCCGAGCCAATTTACGAGGTATTCTGAAAAGTTCTAGGTCCTACTATGGTCCTGTCACCATGACAAATTTGCACTATGCAATGAGGAACCGCCCCCATCGTTAGAACATTTGGCTATGGCTTCGTGATTGAGTTCGATGCTGACCCGGGGTTAGCTGGTGGAAGAAATTTACATTATTACGACTTAGCCGGCAGGATAGAAGAGATGGTGGTGCAAATTCCTATCACCAAACCCCTCTGCAGTGAGTATTGAATGAAGGCTGATGATGATTCATCCGTCAGACAGGGACGTTAAGCATGGCGGTCCTACGTTGTCTTTCGCAAAAGTAGGCCTTCAGGGGGCGGCACCGTGTTTCATGCTCTCCCTTCTTTCACCTCACATCATCAAGACAAACAACACTCTACACTGTACACGTACACTATCACAGTCATCAACACTTAGGAACAGTTTCATACTGGGCAAGACAAGAGGAAACCACACCAGTTCATCTCCTCATATGTTCCCATGGAGAGGATAATCACCTACGCGCGGACACGGGCAAGGCGTTCATAAAAGAAAGAAACCCAACTCATTTGTATCGGAAAAAATTTGTTTGGGACATTGCCAACAGTATCGGTATCTACGGTCGAAACTATCAATTTTTGAGACCACCGATGTATATTACAGGAGGGACGCATAAAATAAATATCATCTCTAATCTTTTTATGAACATTCACAGCGAAAGTGTAAGATGCATTATATGAAACTTAATTATTCGTAAGTATTTAATCCTAACACGTCATTTTTATTTCAAAGACGTAAACGACACGTATATCGCAGCCCTATACACTCTATAGTTAATGCGCAAGTCAGACTAAAACTACCGAACCGAGAAAACTGTGTCAAAATTTATTCAGTAGTTTTAGTGTGATAAATGAACAAACAGACAAAAAATTCTAAAAACAACTAGTTTTGTATCAAACTTCCTCGGACAGTAAATAAAATTAAAAAATATATATATCTTCAATTTACAGAGATAATACGAGGGGTGATCATGAACTAAGGTTACAAGGCCGATATTCGTGGAGTGTCGTCCGTTGTAGAGACATTAGTATTGCGTGGTAATTATAAGACATGCGGTTGGTAAGTGTGCAGAGTTTCAGCCTCCACCGCCTACAGCACTAGATGGAAGTAAACACAAGTTATGACTCGTTTGGGAAACTGGTCTCTCGAAGAGATCTCCTGTTATTCGATTTCTGTGGGCGAAACATGTAACCGCGGCTCAAATTCACAGGCATCTGGTAGAGATTTACGAAGAGACTCTAGTGTCTCGTCAGCATGTCGCAGAATGGTTTCGAAAGTTTGCGGCTGGTAGAGAAAACGTCACCGACTAGGATCGTAGTGGTAGACAGAGCACGGCATCATCACCCTCCCTACACCACGGACCTCACTTGAAGGATCACCTAGGAGGCCAAACGATTCGCTTCAGATGAGGCGGTGGAGCACTTCACGATAACGTGGCTCAACAAGCAAGGACAGGATTTTTACCAGGAGGGAATATTCAAACTCATTCCACGAAGCGACAAGTGTCTAAACCGATATAGAGACAATGTCGAAAAATAATCTAATGAATGTTCTGTCAGTTGGTTGTTGTGTTGGTTGTTGTATGAAATAAAGTGGAAGCAAACCTATCGCGAATGATATTACAGAAAGATTAGGTTACTGTGAAATGATTAGGGTTGTGAGGAAAAAAAGGGGTAAGAGTCCGCCTGAAAAGGAATGGAATGACTTAGCCGTTATAACACTATAACTAATAGCTTAAGCCATATAGTATACATGATGTTTTGCTTCGCTCTCATAAACCTATGTCTCTAAACGGAATAATATATTTTTCTGTGAACATGGAAAGTTCAAATCATTTTAAAAAGAGATATACATTGAAGAGAGACATCTTTTCCCCTTACATTTCATGTTATGTATCGCAAAAAGTATATATGACAACTAAATATCGTATTACTTTCTATTCCAGACATAAATTGTTACTTTACCTAGTACTGAAACTGGTTACAACTCTTCTACTCTATGATTGTTATCTTTTTTTTAGTAACTAGTAGATCTTTGTTACAGCGAATTTGTAGTAAATGTTTTGATTTTTTTCCAGTTTTTGTTGTTTCACATTGAAGACAAATTTATATATTATTTTATGTATGTTGAAGTCCGTTCTTGTCAATGATGAACTGAAACTTGTAACGTGAGAAGTTCATTACTGAATAGTTCTATTCCCGTCAAACATTCAAAATGGGTTTTAGTTGTATCGCGAAATACATTCACTGAAGACAGCGTCACAAGCAACTACGATTAGAGTTAAAAACATGGCATCGTATGGTTCATGTTAAATTCGTTCTGATGGAGTATAAGCTCATCGTCCTTTCTCAGCAATTCGACACGACCGCAAGAATAGGTACGGAATAAACATTTTTTATGATGATACTCGAACTGTCAGTTAATGCCATCCCGAAAGATTACATACGACCTCAGGAAAAGTGAAAAAAAAAAAATATATTTATCAGAGCAGCTTTTCAAATTTGTTTCGATTTCTTCGTACATATGTCGGGAAAAGCAGTACTCTGCAACAGGTCACCATCGACATATCTCCTCGTGATGCTTCCAACAAAAAGTTTTACATAAATTTATTTCATCTTCCTTATAGGATCGCCTCGTCCCAATGAGTATGAAAATGCAGCAAGTTAACAGTGTGAAAATGTGTTCCCTCCATCCTTAAGGCCAATAGGTTTGCTTCGTTAACCCTCTTAACACACCGCCAACTGTTACCTCCTTTTAACCTTGAGTTAACCACCTCAAAGTCTGAGCAGTATACCGCAATCATTTAATCGGTTCCCCTATTCGTGAAATCGTTACCTTTCCAATTAAAGTAAAACTTGATTGTCTGGTATATGGTTACTATTATGAGTGGTCTGGTGGCTGAATGGTTAAGGCGTCCGACTGGAGATCGAAAGGTCCTCGGTTCGAATCTCTGTCTTGACGGGGATTTTCATAAGACCTTAACCCGACATTCACCTCTAGCACAGCATGCTGTGTAATGTGATGTACACCAGAACGCTTCCGTGATTCAGATTCCACGTTAAACTGTAGGTCACCTGTACTCGGTAGGATTGTCGGGTTAGGTTAAGGCGGTTACGACAGGGGCGGAATGCGCAGCCAATAGAAACCCTGTCATCAGGTTATTACGACCACACGGAATTATTATTATAGGTAGGGGAGAAAACTGAAAGCAATTCGGCCACACCATTTTGAAGGAACCATCCCCTATAGCCGGTAGGACTACCGAGTTAGGCTAGGCGGCTATGATAGGGGGCGGATTGCGCAGCCTATAAGAAACCCTGTAACCAGATCACTGCCACCACACAAGGTTTTTTTTTACCATAATGAGCCTCAACTGCGTGTCGTAAAACTCAAATTGTGAATCACGCGACTTCTCATTATTTGATACTTTGTGCCATTTAATCCAAGAAGACAACAGTCTATACTTGTTGCGCGTGTTTCTTGATATTGGTCAGATGTCTTTAACTTCTTATTGGAATCATGCCTCACAGTGTTATTCCCAATTTTGTAAAAACTGCAGAGTCGTTTACGTCAACTCACGGATTGTTTTACGTTGTATTTCTCTCACTCCAAAAAATAATCCGTTGCAGATTTACGACTCTCTGGACGGAATTGGTGGTTGTGAAGGATGTGGATGTGTCAGACAGAAATACAGCGTACAAGCAACAGCAGAGCGCGCTCCTAAACTTAGTACGACCACCAACACAGCACTCGTCACGCAAAAAAGCATCAATACTACTTACTGCTAATAGAGCCAAGAAACATATAATTGACGTATAATGAAGTTGAACTAAAACCACAACCAAGAGTTTCAAATCTAATAACGATCTGGGCACAGGATTTTAAAGAAAAATACATAAATAGGCTATAAATCGTTCTTTAGGCACAATGTTAAACTATTGTCGGATACTACTAAATGTCAAATTTATTATTTGTGAACAACATTTAATTAAAAAATAGCAAAATAAAATTACTTCAAGTGAAGAAACCAGATATAGGCAGTATAAATAATTAGCTAAACAGTATTTGGTGTGCATTAACAGGACATTGTGTTGGCTAATATCCAACACAGCTACAGTAGTGATGGTTACATTAGAGCTTCAAATGTGAGAGTAGCAGAACTCCACTGCGAAAATAATATTTATATCATCATAAATACAAGAACGCCGACAAACAGTAAGACCACAACACAGCAGACCTCACCTTTTAATTATAAGCTGTTGTAACATGGGAAACAGCCAAGCTGATAATGTCTTCAATATTGAAATTTTGTAAGAAGCATAAAGTCCCAATCAGCTCTTTCCAGACATTGCAGAATTTGAAGTTTGGGTCTTGAATTCGGAATGGAGTAAATTTAATCGCTTTTACGGCCATCCTGATCTCTGTTTTATAGTTTCCCGAAATTTCACAGGGATTTTTAATTAAAAAAGACCATAGCTCCCCGTTCCTGTGCCAATGTTAAAGATCAAGATGCAGGGCACGCAACATAAACAGCGAGGTATTGATACAAAACACGGACAAACATTTCATTTGTCTGTAATGTGAGACGTGTGCGAGTCGGATGCACTATTTTAGATTACTACAGGCCCGGCTGAAGTGGTCCATATTGCGAAGGTTTCTGACTATACCTCGCTGCTGCCAAGCAGCTGTCATGTCTATTTTGTCATCAGCGACTGTGGAGCATTCTCGTGTTGAAATACTGACGGTCATTAACAATTGAGTACCAACCGTTGTTCGGGTGCCAAAGCTTTGTTCATTTCGCTATCATCTATTGTGGATGTATGACAAATAATGCGCGTAGAATATGCTTCATGCCACTGCTATGAGCAAATGGTTTATTCATCATCACCTCCGTCTGCACCTACGTTCTGACATTGACGTTTATTAGGAATTTTGCTTATTTTTTTAAATGCAAATAAAAAAAATCGGAACATACAATTTAAATTTGGAATGAATGATAATGGTTGTTTACAGCATGATAATTTATGATCCACTAGTTACGTTTGCAATTCTGAAACGTAAAATAAATTGTCATAGCAACTTATGTTATTGTATGCTTCACTTAGTCAATGCAAATTTCGGTACCAAAATTCTTAATCTTCCTCTTTTGGTGAATTTAAAGTGACGATTAAAGTACCTGTCATCCGTCTGAATAGTTTGATTAGCCCTTCTTCTCTAGTTGCTAATAAGCTGGTAAGCTATCTTTTGCGATAACTACTTTCACTACAGCGCTAATTCTCACAGTACCTGGCAGATATTTTTCTCCAATTAATACTTGTTCGTAAAACCATAATCCATTTCACCCTGTTTTTAGCTTGAACCAGTTGGGGAAATAATACAGGTATAAACTATGAGTCATAACAAGGTACGAAAGAAAAACTATAATTCCCAAGAAATCTGAAATTTCCAGCTTAATTAAAAAAATTGAATCCAGTGCAATTATCTAGATGCGGGTCAGGCGTTAGCAGGGATTCTTTTACGTGTTACGTCCGTATAGTGATGTTTCTATTTCTGCCGAATAATTTCTAAAATTTTGTCATCTGGAAATAAATTATGAACGAAAATCCACTTTGGTGCATCGATATAGTGAGCGGAAAGATTGACCAAAGGCTAGAACATCTACACATCTTCTTACAATATGTATCGAATAATCGATTTCTCAGCCATTTCGATATTTTGGGAACAGAGTCGCAGAATGAATATTTACACTTGGTTGGGAGCAAAAATTTCTAGAGAACTACTAGCTTGTGAATTGCAGTGAAGGTGGTATCAAATATTTATACCGCCGTGTTTCCAATCATTAACATGTAACGGGTGCTATAGCATATGTAATTATGGGACGGTATATAAAACGACTACGTGGACTCAAGTGTTTCTAGAGACTAGGTTACACTTCAGAGAGTTACCAGTACGTAATAATAGACGGTAATGTTGCGTCATGTCTGGTAGTGCGTTTCAGGATCCTTATTAAATACTAGCTGATACTCTCGACTTTGTACGCGTGGATTAAGAATTTCTTTGCCAGAATTGAATATATAAAATTGTTGGTAACGAAGGATTGGTCCCAAACAACACCGAGTCGGCATAATATGACAGGAAAGCCATCATTCTACCGTCGAACCTGTCTCTTGAAGAGAATCAATTTACAATATATTTAAAAACAGAAAAACAAACGAAGCTGAGTGGATGTGGGGAGGGGGGGGGGGGTGTTAACCAAGGACAGGTTTATTTCAGATTGGTCTTTTCTTCTTTCTTCAGCATGAGCATCCGATTCTTGGGTTCTTATAACTTTAGCTGCTCGTGCTCTGCTAGAGCTACAACTTAGGCCAGTTTACGCCCGTAAGGCATGTCAAAAAAGAAGGCAAAATAAACTGGTGCCAGAAACATTTAAGCAGGCACAACGTAAAAGGACAGAGAAAATCGACATCTATACTAAATAATACGTTTTTTCTCTAAACGAAATTTATTAACAAATTATACACTAACACAATGCGCGAGAAGCATAGCTTGAGCAAACGACGTAACATTACAGACTAGCACACACATCCGTCTCTCTGTCACCATTCGATAAGTTCTCAAAATTTCGTGACTACAACTGTTAATCATACCGAAAAAAAAATGTCCTGTGCCCTTCGTACAGATTTTCTTGTCAAATTCCGTCAATATCGGTATAGACATTTAGTTGTTAAAACGTAACAAAAGACAGAGACTACTTTCGCAATTATAGTATTATTACTGCAGATTACACACACACTGACTGCGAATCACCCTTGAGGGATCAATATAACCTAAAAAAAGTGTAGACCTACAGCATTGCAAGACTACCTACGATTTGCCTCGCATTGCACCTCTAACTTTGTAATCTACAGTTTAACATTCAATCCGAATAATCGACGGCCCAGACGTGACTCTTACGATCAAAAACAATTTTTAAAAATCTTAGCCTCCACGGAGATTTGAAACGGAGACCACGAGCCAAACATCAGTAAGCAAGCGCTTTAACCACTGAGCTAACAGACCACTACACGGAAAAACAGTACAGAGACCTCCATATCCAACACGTTTGTCTATCGCCGTTCAGTAATTTTTCGAAATTATAAGATAACATGTATTATTATACAAATAATTTTTCAACCAAATGTAGACAGTATTTTTCTCATTGTTTCAAAGGATAAGTGTGCAAAGTTTCATCGATAATGGATGAAATCTGTGGATTTGTATGAAGAACAAACAAACAAATTCATCTTTATATATATAAACAACGTGATAAGGATTTTTAAGATGACGCAGTGAAGTCAGCGATATTATAATTCTATATTTAAATGGCGTGAGTATGACAATCTAGGTAGCCAAAGCTGCAAAGTAATATTAATTGCTACAAAGATTAAATTGATGATTCGACAATACTGCGTTGCAAACCGAAACTGTTACCAAAATGTTTGGACGAGTGTTTTGACGAAAATTATTTTTTCTTCTTCTTTTCTCTTTTTTCATAGGGATTTACTTGTAGCAGTTTTAAAAACACTAGGATAGTATTCTTAACATTAACACTTCTAAAGAAAATTAATAAATATGAGGATCGTTGAAATTAGCGATTAATAGTTCTAACATATTTCATTCGTTCAGCAAGCGACGTGCAATAGTATTTATTTCTTAAGAGGTACGACTGAAGTGGAAGAATATCCGTCCGTGGGACCATGAATTACTATTACATTTCATGCAAAATAAAATATAATAGCATCAGAAATTTCTGAAAGACTTGACAATTCGGCGAGCACATAATATCAGACAGAAGTAAAGTAAAACCTTGGAGAAGATCAAGAATACGGCGACGTCTAAAAACCTAGACACCAGAGAGATTGTCTTCTCAAGCAATACGTAAACTAGTGGTGGACACTATAATGAAAAATAAAATTTCACGCTGTCCACAATCTGAAGCTTGGTTGGATCCTTTAGAAAAAGCAAGTCTAAGCCAATGTGTAAGAGAAAAGGCTAATTCATTTCCTCCTGGTACTTCAGTTTAACGCGGTTTACGGAACAGAACGACCGAAACGTATTGCACATACACAAAACAAGCAAGAGGTAAAGGTGAGGATGCAGGCCGGAAGAGACAGTATGTGGATTACTTGCTTTATTATACTTATTGACTGCATCGTAATTTATAATGGTAAAAAAAGTCTCTAGTATCACAAAAACATTACTAATATGCTTGCTTAATAGAATTTTTTTTTTTTTTTGTACTGCACAACCAATTTTAACCATTGTTTTGACTATTATTCCTGTCCAGTGTAATCTCAAGCCGTGGCTACAAATTGTTACACGACGTATTATTTTCGTTAAACTGTCATAAACATCAATTTTCATATGAATGTGTTTTCTATCCGCTTTTAGTATTAGTGGAAACCATCTTCCGTGAAGTTTTTCCATGGCGAGTTCTTCACGCTAACTACATCCTGAACGTTTTTCGAAATATTAATAGTCTCACACGCTTTTTCTTGCCGGTAATCTACTGCCATATCATGAACGTCTTCTGATGTTGTTGTACTTTTTTTTAATTTCTTTTTTACAAGGATCATATACAACACTCGTACGGCCAGTTATAAATTAAAGAAAACATTTATTATTTATTGAAAATAAATGCTGAAAGCCTCTATAAATGTTAATGAACATGTAATTAACTTTTTTGGCGTCAAACTTATTTGATTTAGTTTTATTAATTTCAACAATAGCACTCAACGTATTTGTTTGGAACAGCCATATTTAAAAAAAATCATTTTATAGCATATGACAAAAATTAAAAGAAATATCTAATATCACCGCTTCTACAGCAGAGCCCAAGAACTTCTCAGAACTCTCTTGTACATCCGAAAAAAAAGTTGCATCCACTTTATCTGTTTTCGGCTTCATATTAGGTATATTTCCTCTTGCGAAGCAATTCTATAATTTACATTAAGTCCAATCTAGACCCATTCTTTGAATGATACTATGATTTATTGCAATCATAAATAGAAAAAAATACTGTATTTCGAAATACTGATGAGAGCTGTGACAAAACCCGCATAAAAAGGTATCTTGTTAATATATTCAGAATGTTGAAATTACAGCTAGAACCAGATTACTTTTGTCAGCACCTATCTGTTCACTTCATTGGAGAAACTAGGAATACTATTCTATTTCTGCGTTACTTGAGAGGGATGGGTTGCACAACGGCTTTTTGGAATACTTGAGAAAGGACACGCAAAATCAATTGAGGCTAATGGATGCGAGTGCTTCGTTGCAATCGGTGAGCTATATGGTTCCATAGTTGAAATTTCTCTTTAATATAACATTTCAGGCTCGTTACAATCTCTAAATAAACACTATAAAATATGTTCTCTCGAACAACCAAAGCAATTAATGGTCGCCTACAGGCTGCCTTCATAAAAAATAAAAATGTGTTTTAGAGACTGAAATATGCGACTGTAAAGGGCATTATTATAATTATTAATTTTAATTACAATGGAGATAGTCATCTAATTACTGTCGAAAACATCAATATGCTGAGTTACATTAAACTGTTCTGTTCACGAAGACGAGCTTAGAGCATCAGTTCCTACTGGACGGTACCGTAAAACATGAAGCTACCCGTGTTCTCTTCCGCTTCAACAGAAACGTTCCAGTTTGAGTTAACAATGCAGTCTATGTTTTCTTAACAAAAGTAAACGCTTGATAAGCAATATCACTAGTATTAGTCCCCAAAAAGTAGCATAAATTAGCTATCATTTTTAACAACCAATTATTTTTTTAAAAGAAAAGGAATAAAAAAGAAAGTGAAAGGATTGTAATCTTTTCGGGTGGTGTAGAAAAACAACGTTTCGACAGCCATCTGTGGTGTCTTCATCGACACTAGCAGCCTCGTTTTGATTGGTCGCAAGCACTGGCTTAATCGTCAGTTCGCTGCAACTCCCGGGTGGCGTCATTCACTTTTTTTTTCTGTGACGAAGATCTGCAACGTTCTTGCCGGAGATCCCTAATGACTGGCCTCCAGGCTTCGCTCAGGTAGAGCCCGCCGTCCCTATTGATATTGTTTTCATTCAACAATATTTCCAAAGAAACGCTTATGACCTAGTCCCGGAAGGAACAGATCCTGGTTTACATCATTGTTTTATTGAACTCTACCTGTGCTCTTCGTCGAAGGTATGCTCGGCTCACACAAAAGTTAAATTCATTGGTAATCGGAAACGAAACCGAGTCAGGGTCGCGTTGGATAGGTCAACATGGAAAGAAGATACCGAAAAGGAGTTAGCTTATAAGGTACATACATAGAAAATTAAATATTTCCTACTATCGTACAAAATGGAAGGAATTGCTTGTTGAATGGATACATCATTTAGTAATTAATGCAATGTGGCAGGTCGCACTGGACAAATGACATGAAAGGGGTGACGATTTGATGATTAAACGATTATGATGGTGTGGGAACTAAGGTATAAAACTTTTGCCAGGCCTTTTCTTCAGTATGAGACTCACATTACGAGTATCAAATATAGGAACGGGACGAGATGTGAATAAGAGCAGTTGTTACAAATTGCAGTAGCAGACAAAAGTGTCAAAATAACTGCGAAAATTTATAGCTTGAAATCTTAAGGGAGCTGGGTTCGGAGTCATTGGAAAACAGGAGGAGTGTGGAAAAGGGGGGGAGGGGGGCCTGGATGAATACCGGGAGAGGACTAGGAGTAGTATGCAGAAGGGTAGAGATGACCATGAACGTAAACTAACACTTGATTTCAACAATAAAGGAGTAGGGAAATTTTTCAGTTGTAAATTTGGAACGCAGGAACTGGAATAAATTATTTATGTCAAATAATGAAAGAATTTGTGTGGTAGAAAAAAATAAAAATCAAATGTATAAGAGTCTCAGTTAATAATTCATAAAGATTTCAGTTCAGATGTAATATTGGATTTTGTTATTTCACCTTTTAAGCGATACTGCGACTTGTCAATAGTCTCTTCCACATGCCTGAATATAGAGACACATGTTGTTTTGTAATAGCTGTTATGTCACTATGTGCTACACAAAATTGAACCTGTATTTCCCTCTGCTATACGTACAAATATTGTAACTGGATTTATAGTTTAGATCATAGGTTCCCAATCTTTAATGGCCTACCCTCCCACCTCCTTTTTGAAAAAAATATTACCGCCCCTTTTCAGAAAAAAATACACTGACTATACAACTCGTAATAAACTATTTTTTCCATATTGCACCAACTTTTTATTGGTTCCTAACGCACTTTCTGAAACAGTGGTTCGGCAGCATCTCGTCACCTCTCTTATGTGAATTTTGCAATATTAAATACAGAAAAACAAGTTTATAAAATTATGTTTTTAAAGATATTAATAATATTGGTGTATTATTCACAGCTTAGTTAAAAAATACATGTTATGAAAAATATTATAATTAGAGGATTTAAATCGATGTAATGACACTAATTTTCCGATATCTGGTGCCTTATTTACCATCAGTAGTCTTAAATCGAAATTCGATTATTTTATTAACTGATAAATTTCAGATTACGCAAAATCATCTTTTGGCTACGTATGATCACGGGAAGGCAATTTAAAACATTTTTGATGCAGCTCCTAAGGCCGGATAAAATACTGGAAAGCAGGGGGCAATAGTGGGTCCTCAACGGCCCTATGTTCTCTTCAACTACCACAGGTGGGCGATAACGTCCCCATTGGGAACCACTGGTTAGGTTATGCTTGCAACGACACTGAACCGTTTAGGGTTCATTACGGAGAAATACTTCAATACTATTTGAAAGAAGATGAATACATATATGGCTTGTCATGTCACTAGCACGTACATCGACAACCTGCAATATTTTCGGACGCTTAGAATCGAGAAGTATAGCAGTAAAACTATGACCGGCGATTCTAATAAAATAAGCACACGGCAGCCTTAGCGAGTCCCTTACTGCAACCAGCGCTACACCTTGCTGTCATGAGAAATGAAGTCCAACATCCCCGAACAGCTGACTCTGGCAAAATGCCAAACCAAGTGTCAAGAGTACTCTGAAAATTTCAAACTGCAGGGGATTAAAAATAATTACCCAAGGGGAAAAACAGGAAGAAGAAAGAAAAAAATTGTGTGTGTGTGGTTGGGCGCAGCCACCAATGGGCGGCGGCCAGCGAGTGCTAATATTAGCGGCGGGACTGTTTTTAAGGCGGCTGTGGGCGTCGCGGCGCCCGGTCCCACAATGGCAGCCGACTCGACGGGCGCGACATCGTACCCCGCGCTGCGCACCAGCCCACACAACTCACTACACTCCACGCAATACTCAGGACAATTATATTCATACGTACAATGTTTCTCTTACTCACAAAATCCTTTCAAAACAACATTTACTTGATTCTACCAACAACTATTGCTTTACTAATAATGTGTTATACCACGTTTTTATGTCATTAACTTTGTTTTGATTCCAGAAGCATTATCTCAGAAGCAAGTCTTTGTCTTGAAGTATTCATCCTTATCGAATTTTTCTGCGGGTTCCCAACATTACTCGAAGGATTGCAGTTCGTCTTCGATCGTCATCGTCGTGTGGACCACTAAAGGCGTTTCATAAGTGAGTATTATTAATAGTTTTTGCTGTCTCTCTGTGCATGTAGATTCTGCAACAGTATTAATCAATTTACAGATTGGTATATCGGACAGTGTATTAAATCTTTGACAGTCCAGTGCGATCTCTGATTCTTTGTACAGCTTTAGTTACTTGAATTTCCACAATGTATCTCCTATTAAATCCGTTTGGGCTACTAAGCTAATTTTCTTTCTCGTAGTAAACTATTGTGCTTATAACTGATCTTCACTCGTGTTTCAGCAGGTGCCTTCACATTAAACCAGAGTTAGCCAGCAGTCCTACTAATAAATTCAGCCACAGCTAAATTTCCATTCTAAAAAAAAAAAAAAAAAAAAAAAAAAAAAAAAAAAAAAAAAGTTTCTTTCAGTCTGTGTTTGTAAATTGGTGCCTACATCAGAAGCGACGTATTTTGGTCAGAACTTGTGTGGTTATACTTGCTAGACCAGGTCGGAAGTGTGATGAATGCCTCATTAAAAATTAGCCAGAAGGGCGCTTGTCAAAATGCTGAAATGTTACTACATTACCCTTTCTACTTGCACACACGTGCTTTGGACCATTCGTCCCACATCTACACGTGTTGACGTCGCTTCTAATAAGGTAATTACCTCGAATCATACGCTAGATAATATGTTCCTATAACATATTTTTTCCGCAGCCAACTTCTGTGCATTTGTACAGAAACACGGCAAACGTCTCAGAAACGATTTTTCAAAATCCATAAGCTTCCCTATAACGACCTAATTATCCCTTTTGCTGCCAACAAAAAAAGTCATTGCAGTATTATATTGGTTCTCTGGGCGGAGCCGCGTCGATTTATTAAGATCTAACGTTTCAGCCATCGTGCTGTGGCTTTCATCAGAGTACTGTCGTGTCTACGACTCGTCGACGTTATTAGACACGGGAAAGAGTAGGGGCTAGGAATGGGAAGGGATTCGGCCACGGCTTTTCAAATGAACCATCCCGGCAGCATAAAACGGAAAAAAATAATTGCCCAACTGTTTTGTGATTAAATAAACCTATGTAAATTCTTTCAGTTTGTCTCAACGTCGGCCGTTCTAACATATGTAACTTTTTATTTCGTAATCAATTTTAACAGTTCTAGTTTTAGCATCGGGTAGCACGGAGACCGGAAGCAGATGTAGGTGATTACATAGCGGCGCGCTGTAGACTCAGGATATGCGTTGGAGCTCTGCGCCTGCGTTGTCTGCTCACCCGCTAAACTTAACTGGTAAGCGGACATACTAAGTTGCAGTAGTTTCGAGTTTTATGTTTGTGTAAGAATGCTGAAAATTAAGTGGACAGATAAAGTACGAAATGAACGTGTTTTGGAAATGGTGGGTGAGGAAAGAAGTTTGTGGAAGAGTCTAACAGAAAGAAAAGACAGAATGATGGGTGATATTCTGAGACATGCGGGATTGGTTAATTCATTAGTGGAGGGAGCTGTCGAAGATAAGTATTTTATAGAAGACAGAGATTAGAATATATGAAGCAGATAATTGAGGAGTGGGTTGCAAGGGGTATGTTGAGTTGAAGATGTTAGCACAAGATAGGAATGAATGGAGGACTGCATCAAACCAGAGACTGATAACAGGAAAAAAAAAAATCACCACAGAGATCATTTATATCCCGGTCAGTACTTATTGGATTTTTGGACTGTTGGTACAAAATAGCGTTTCTGTAAATTGTTTACGAAGAAATGAAATAATTCTGTTTGTTATGTAAAATGTGATTCGTGGATGTTTGTTCACGCCCACCAACGGCAGTCTTCAATACATCGTCCGCGTATCAATCTAATTTGAACTGAATCTTAACGTTTCACAGAAATCAAAAGCACCAATTTCATATTGACACAGAAACTATTTTATGTGGCTGAACAAGTAGCTCCTACTTGCGGAAACCCACAGAATATTATACAGCCACCAGCAACATACACAAAATTTCAAACGCGACTACTAAAAAACAGTACAAACCATGTCCTCAACTGAACGATATTTTTTGCCGGTCTCTTTACTGTAACTTTACCAATAGGAAACAGGTTATGGCCCATATTAAATTTGAGCACATTTTTAAACAACGCCCTCGGACGCAAAAAGGCTCAATGGCTTTACGCCTCGTTGATATCATTAGGGACGGGAAAGGACTGGAGGAAGAGGAACGAGAAGAAATTTGACCATGGCCTTTTGAAGGAGCCATCCCAGCATACGCTTTGAGTGATTTCGGGAAACCATGGGAAAAGGCAAAATAAGAGCGGTCAAGTAGCTAATAGGAATGAAACATAGTAAAGTCCGTTCGCAATCTTTGAATGACGGACTACAAAAACCATAACGGTTGCTGTTCGGTCCGCGCTATGTCAACAACACTCGTAATCCCGGGTTAAAATAAACTATTATATTCTGTTAAATCTGTTCGGTAATGTTCAAATTCGATCCTGGCCATCACCGCTAATCTAACGTCCTTCGCGTCAAGATAACAATGCACGAAGTTGAGCGGGTAAAATACGCACCTACGTAACGCCGCGGCTTCGGGAAATAAACACAAAGGTCGCGTGGAGGAAGCCCATTCTATTTCTGCACTGTTCGATAACACAATTCGGCTACTGTAACAAAAAGGGTCTTGTTACACAGAAAAAGACGGAAATAAATGCGATCCTTCTAGTATAGGAGTCCCCTTTCTGTACCTCAACTATTTAGACAGGCTGCTCAAAACTAAAAAAAAAAATAAATGTTTCGTAATATCTGGTTGTAGACATTGATCTGAACAGAAAGATCCAAAGCATTTCTCACAACAGCCAAAGAACACATTTTCTGCTAAGCTCGTATGGTCTCCACAAAAATATCAGATACTTTAAAGACAACGTTTAAGTTACACGATAATACAGGAGTTCCACATCTATTTCGTATTTTTTATTTTTAATGGAGAGATTATTTCATCAGTGAGAACTAATAAATCAATAATGCCATCGAAATCAAAAGCATGACCAAAGTTGTAGGCGTAGGTGGCAAACCCCCTTTCCTACTTTCAGGGCTCTCTAATATTGCAAACAGCTATGAAACGGCACCAACTGTACACTGAGTCAACTGAAACTATAAAAAGTTGCATAATGATACGAGGAGTAGAGTATTAACCAAACCTGTCACTACCATACTGGTTCTCATTTCGAACTCGGAGGAATAATTTGATTTGAAAAATCTTGTACTTTTAAAATCCTTTGAAACTGACTTGTACGTATTTTGTATTTTCAGAATTGGAATAATTCGACGAAAAAGAAACCCAATTGACATTCGAAAAAAGATAAAACGTCACTAATACTACTGGCAATTAAATAAGATGTTAATTTTTTTTTAGTTTCAATCGATATTATCTATTGCGAATCTAGAAGAAACTTAGTTCATAACTAACAATTCTTTCTCACGTGTAAAGAAAGTACACCCACACTTGCTGAACCTGAACTATTGCTGAATTCAATCGTAGCATCACGAAACAAATCTTTGTCACTAACAGTGGACTTCTGGTCATATTATATTACATGCTTTAGCTTAATTTTTAATGTATCCAGCAGCAGCAAAATACATCTGATGTAATCAATACATCATTCTTTAAACTGTACCATTAATAATGCATTTATGGAGCACGTAAAAATTTTAACACATCACTTACAAAACGATACCTCTTGTCGATTTATTCGATCGCCTTCCTATTTACGTCTTCTAAACTATTCGCTCAATTTTGTGTAATTTTATTATTTTTTGATGAAGTAATGAAACAATCTGAGTGGATGAACAACTGAACTTAAAACACACACACGAAAATCATATATAAACATGTACACATAGACGCAGATCACGTGACACTTAAGTTATACTTTTAGGATAGTGCCCACCGCGGAGTTCAGACAGTCAAACTAGGTCTCCAGTATGAAATGCCACACATTTAAAAAACCTGCTTGATAACAACTTAGAACGTACCTCGTTTCGTATAAATTGGACTTTTGGTCAATCCTCGTCCCATAATGACACTCATTATATTGAAAATAGAAATAAGCTTCTAGCTCCTAAAAAAATAGAATTTGAGTAATCAGAGAAGTTTTTTGGATCCTAAAATATAAGTTGAAATGTGGAAATCGCTAGCGAGTTATTCACATATTACAATACTGTACACAGCGCCAAAACCTAAAGGGAAAATCGGAACAGAAGCAGAAAAAACATTCCTGAACGGTTTTTGAAGTTTTACAGTTACGAAATGACCTCCCAATGAGCACTGTGATCGGCTCAACAGGCTCTCTTTTCTGTATTAACAGTTCTACTGACCACCATTAAACACGCGAACTGACATTAAATAAACTGAGAAGTTAAGAAGAGATAATTTCTTTTGGTAGGTTTTTAGACTATTACATTTTAGAGGATACGAAACTTGTGATAGATTAATTTTAAATATTTTCTCTTCCAGAGACCAGCTTCTGAGAAGATGGTCGGCTTTGTGGTTCTAGCTGACATCGGGACGTGTTGCGACCAAGATTTAGCCAACTGGTTGTGCAGCCGAGGCTAGTGTTAAGAATGGTTGGCGCTCCATTCAGTGTCGTGTGGAACCTCCACAATTAGCAGATCCAATTAAAGAGCAATGTGCCGTGGCCAGCCTCGGCCTTCAACAGTCTACCAGCAGACTGTTTCCAAACACCACGGCAGCGACAACAGGATAATATTAGAACCCTCACACTCCACTCCAGACCGTCCCGATACAGGGGTATTTATATACACCGGAAAGCCTTTAAATCTTCTCAACATGCCATTATCAAGCAAGTTTATGAGCAATCGGAAACTGGAAGGTGGAGAGAATTTGTAAGAAGTACAGTTGGATGGAGTCAAAGAATGACGACGTTTCAACAACCTGCTCGGTTGTCTTCATCAGGTCTATTTGAGATAATTACTTGTTGATACAGAAATCTGTTGGTGATTTCGAGAAGTAATTATCTTAAATAGACCTGATGAAGACAACCGAGCAGGTTGTTGAAACGTCGTCATTCTTCGACTCCATCCGGCTGGACACCCGTGAAGAATTAATTGAATCAATACGCCGGGAAAGTCTCCTTTTACATATTAAATTTGTAAGAAGCTTTACCAGACATCAAACCAGCGGCAGAGGTGAATTAGTAGAACTCAACCAGATACATGAAAGAAGTACTTGAATTCTGATTTACCCAGCGTACACACATTAATTTTCTGTTCTACCACAATAAGTAATTCTACACAGCGCCATTGTACATATATTTCAGCTAAACTGTTAAATGTAAAATACTGACGTCAACCGGCTTTGAGAAAAATCTATAGATCATAAAGTACCACGGATCAACTTTCTTTTACAGGATGAGACTATTAAACAGAACAGAAGGAACAGACTGCATTTCACTGTCCTTGATTCAGGTATTGAAGCTCCACGGCGGCAAATGGTGTCAAATACTTCTCAATCATTTGAAACAGTTACTATCGGATGTTAAGATTCGCGGATAGCAAAGTCGCTAATACCGGAAGAGGTTTGAGGACGGGGAACGGGAAGGAAATCGGCCACCGGTGTAACCATCCTGCAAACGAGAAAATCGAGATCAGGATGGTTGCTCCAGTAATCGAACCACTTTCTTCCAAATGTTCAAAACGTTCTCTCAGATACACCAGTCTCCATACGGTTTTGAATAAAGACGTACACGAGAAAAATATCATTGACTTTTAAAAACAGAATACTGCAATGCAGACTATTACCCGTGTATTGTATTGAGCACAATATTCTGGTGGACTAGCAATGTGTATCTTATTAAATTCGCCGATATTGAGCTTATTAGAAACGAGAAGAGTTATTAACAATCCGCTCCAAAATTCGTTTTCAGATGGTTCCAAGGTGCAAACGACAGGATTTTAACTCGAATTTAACATTTAGCCCATCTTATTACATCGAGCTAAACCAGCCAAACTAAAGTCGGAAATAAGTCAATGCGATACTGAGCACACTGTTTCACTGGCTGCATAAATTTTGGAATAGCGCTGTGTTTGAGTTAAATCTCAGTAAAACTACAAACGACCAATACTATTCTCATTGGGAACCAAACTAAAATAGAGCTGAAGAAGGTATTAGTTATTTCTCGAACGTTAACTTTACGCTTCGAATTGTGTAGCTATAAGGCTGATATCCTTGTTGCCTAATTTAAAAGTATCGCGTATGATCAAAACGCGCATCTGAGTTTTTGCGGCTGAAGGAACGTGTGGAATAAACGCACAATTTCAAGCGTATTAGGTCAGCAGTCAACAGAGATTCAATTGGTCCAAATCTGACAAGGCAGCAAACAACTCAACAGGAATATACAGCTTCACACTAACAGGAGCAGTGGTATTAACTACGGTTATCCGTCATCTCACATATCATACAATTTGTATAGAAAAAAGGGGGAGGGGGGGGAGGAAGCGCAGTGTTTAAAGCACTGGCGCATACGACATTGTTGTATACAACAGTTTGTATAAAAATTATTACCAACTGTTTCATGTTCGAGCGACACCTTGCAAGCAGTTGAATTTGGCGCAAATACATATGAAAGTACGTTAATACCTGAGACAACCAAACAGAGTGAACGAAGCAGTATGTCACTGAAATTCCGAAACACCGCTTTGAACCAATACAATACTTTCTCTACGCTGCGACACACACAGAAAATAAAAACTGAGAGCCAGAACAAAAACTAAAAGACGAAATACGCTGACTAATCATCATCCTTCTCCAAGCCTTAGTCAGGGAATGCTCTATAATGAAGACGATGGAGCGACTATTTGTTAAGTTTAATACCAGCTATAACCACAACGACGCTGAACAACCAAACATCTTTATGTTCTACGGAGAACACAGTAAGCCAAATATCAAAGCAACAAAATGAGCGAGTTACCACATAACTATTACAGAGTGGGTAAAGATTGTCCCATTCAGGCTTCTGAGACCCATAAGAGCCGTGAACTCTATTCACTAAAATAGTAATGTCAGCACCACGTTCGCACCGTCTTCGATATTGGTGTAAGAATTAAAAGTAATGTATGGAAGGGAAAAGATGACCATGGCCACAAGCTGGCACTTGATTTCAGGCACAAAGCTGTAGGAAGATTCTCTGTTTTAGGTAACGGTGTCAAGAGAAATGATGAATAATTTACAAAAAAAAGTTGAAAGAATTTAAAGTTAAAATTTGTAGAGGGCAAATGTGGGTTGGTGCAGGAAAGGGGGAAGATAGGCGTGTAGAGAAATTGCCACCGAAGCGTGAGCACCATTGCAATTTAATTAAATATTAGCTGAATTCGATACGTGACCAAGCCTAACCGGATGTTGAAACCGTTCGATATCTGAGCCCTGAATGTTCAGCCTGTAATCTCCGAGTTAGGCACCTCATTGATGTCATATTTTTGTATCAAATTGGAAAACTAAAGTCGGCAAACTTGAGAATATAAAAAGAATATTTCAACTAAACTGAAGATTTCAAAAAAATTAACCATTTCCGTATTTATAGTCAGAGCATTAATGATAACGTATATCTGTGTCTCAAAATATGCAACCAGCTAAAAAAAATTTCGTTGCGTGTTCTTACACACAACTGAGCTCTTACTGGTTTCATAAATGCGGAACAAATTACTAAACAGAACTATTCAAAATTGTAGCTTTAGACTTGAAGTTTATTCAGAATAATAAGCGATTTAAAAAAAAAAAAAAAAAAATAAGAACATGGCAGAAGTGAAACATTTTTTCCATTTTCACGTACAAGATACAATGTAATTATAGCACTGTGGTCATCATATCCATGTTGAGTGGGCCGAGCTTACGTCAACAATGGTGCAGTTAGAGCCAGAAGAGGATTGGGGGCAAGAAAGTCTGCCATGACTTTTAGAGGAAACCATCCATACATTCGCCTGTAGTCGTCTCGGGAAACCGTATAAAACCGGTCCGTCAGACCGCGGATTGAAGGCGCGTTGCTCGAATGCTAGGGCCGAACGTCAATCCGCAGGTTCTCTTGTTTATAATTCTACTAGCAGAGTTCCCGGCGTTGCCCGGTATGATATAGGTTGATTTCCACACACAGTAAATATTGAAGCTCATAAAAGACGTCAGTGTTTTTGCACTTGTGAATTAAATTTCATGTCAGTCGCTCCATTTTTCTATACGTATTTAAACGGCTAACCCCCGGCGTAGCAGAATTATTCTTGCAGTATTTTTAGCCATGATATCAGGAAACATGTGTACTAAGTTTCATCATAATAACCACAGCGATTCGTGCAGCAATAGAAACAATGATTTTTTTTCAGGAAATGTGGTAAAGACAGAATTGCTCGTCGATAAATTACAAAAAAATAACACTATGTCAACACTAAAGGTTTTAAACAGTTCAATTTCATGTTCAAAGCCATCAAATATGCATTACTTAATATTAACAGCGATTTTAATTCACTTCGAAACATCAAAGATTGTAGCTGTGCGGCCTCAGATGGTAACTTCACGAAAGGTTTTTCATTATATTATTAAAATTAATTTACATATTTCCCACTTTATGTAGTTTCCTCTTCGCATTCGATACAGCCATGTACAGGGTTTAAAGACTAAAAACCAAAATTTAAGAAAGTAAAAGTTACATGCGATATTATGGCTATTATTTTTTTTTTACGATGTATGACATATGGATCGTATTTCTTTGTTTCAGACTGTACGTTCAGATTTTCATTTACCACTTCGGCGTTCTGTTACGTTGGGGCATAAGACAATTGAGATTCTAATCTTTAAAACGGAAAAACCGCATCGAAAGCTGCACAGTAGTTTGAGTTTTTCTGGCACAAATATACCCGGTTTTCGTTTTATAGATGTAGATAGATTTATCATCGATGAGTAGTGTATTTATGCGTACAATTTCGCGTGCTAACTACTGTACTCTCATTTACCGTCTAACATTTGAAGTTAAAAATTAATCTGCTTTAGATCAAAATGAAATATATTTCAAATTGTTCGAACTGGAACATATCTTTTAAGTAATCCATTTACAGTTTATGGCTTGTTAAAACTGATACAAACCACTAAAAATTATGTTTCACGAAAATTATTTCACTGTTGTTAGAATTAAATGCTAACCATTGGCTATTAGGCATAATTATATACTACAAACACTGTTATTAATTGCTACTAGCAGGTTTGCATAGCTTATGAATAGCTCGTCGAAAGCTCTGCCGGCACTCAATAAAAAAAATTTACAGCAAAAACGAATAAAGTATGGAATTCAAAAATAAAAAATCCGAAACCCTAACAGATCAAAAACTAACAACCGTTAACATTTCATATTAGATTATGTTTACTCGAGTAAAACTGTGAAAACACATTTATTACACAACTTAAACGCACGATAGCACGCGCAAAAATAAACTCAAATCGACTTCTCAGTACTAGAAATTGAATTTTGTAATAATTACAATGTACTGGCGTGAAGAAGAAACGAATAATAAGTTTACGGTAAGCAATTAGTTTCATGCGATTGAGCTGTAGGGGTGGTGGTGTATTCATAGTTCAAAAGAGGCCGTAAAAGTAACGTGCTGGAACAGTGGCGGATCCAAGGGGGAGGGGAGGCTAAGGGGCTTAAGCTCCTCCCTCCCCAAAGTATCCAGGTCCATCCCCGAAGTCGTAATTATGTAGAATTAGGGACTTTTTTTTTTTAGCTCTATTGATGTTATAAGGGCGGCACGACTACAAAGCCTACCTTTACCCTACTCAAGGCCCCCTCCCCAAACGAAATCCGCTCAAGCTCCCGCCCCAAACCAAAATCACCTGAAGCCCCCCCCCCCTCCCCCACAACCAAAATAATCCAAAATCCTGGATCCGCCACTGTGCTGGAACATATATACGTTGTTCAACAATACTCCAAACGGGGCAAAATACTTGACTACAGTATCGTATTCTAAGAGCTTCACGCAATTAAGACGTCATCCGGCGACTACAAAGCATACTGCTATAAGAGCACATGCAACATAATTCGCAATAAATTCGTAAGCAATTTTTGTTAAAATGTACATGTTCGACTTAGAAAATTATTTCAGTTGTGAATTGTGGCAGAACTGGGAGATAAAAGCAAATATTATTATATATATATAAAGCACAAGGTGCAGCACGAAATTAGTTCTGTATTTTTGATTTGACGGATAATATTATTGTGAAAAAAAGTCTCTTTAGCGACCGCCTTGTTGTCTGCTGTCTGCAAGAAATCAGAATCCGACATCTTCAGTTTGTTTGATAAACAGTGATGGTAGGCTGTCAGGTAACAGTGTTATCTGACAGATATTTATTTTATAAATTTTTGGTAATAACAGATAATCTTTGCGAGCGGCCTGGTTGCCGAGTGGTTAAGGCTTCTAACTGGAGATCGAAAGGTCCCCTGTTCGAATCCCTGTCTCGGCGGGGATTTTCATATGTCCTAAACCAGACCTTCAGCTCTGACACAGCTTACTGTGTAGTGTGAAGTAAGCCAGAACGCTTCCACGGTTCGGATTCTCCGTTAAACTGTAGGTCCCCTTAAGGGCTTACAACCTTAGTTGTAACACTGATGTACCTACATCTACAGCAAAATTCAAGCTAGAACAAAGGCTTAACGTGGTTCTAGTTGGCCAAAACGAACATACGTACATATATGCCGATAATCTTTGTACGAGCTGTGTACTTTGGCGTGGGTAGGTCACGTGACCAGAGAATTTTCTGTGGGATAGTTGCAGAGAGAAGCTAGTAAGAGAGTAATTCTGTCATTATTGTGAAAAAAGATGAATGAATTGAGAATCAAGTTACGAAAAAAAAGTGTTAACGACTGTAATGAAATTATGAATTGTACGATATCAAGATATAATAGCATTGACTTATAAATGCAAAGTTCGCACTATTTAGTACATGTATAGTGTGTTACCTACAGGTTGGTAAATATAAACGTAAGTTTTTGTGAATCCTGCCAGCTTCGACAGGCATCGATTATCGGCTAAATTATGGGCAGCAAAATCTATTGAAAGCTGAGGAAGAATGAATGTATTTAATATCCAAGCTATACAAATGGCTTGACTGTAGACAGAACTTGAACTGGTAAAATTACTGGTACTGTAGAGCAAGAGAAGTAATTGCATTTAAACGCCAAATGCTTATACAGCACACAGAGAAACTTCATTCTTCGTACAACTTGGTTTAACATGAAAATTGGGAATTTCAGCTAATTGTATCTCGTACCCAATGATTATTACTTTTTAATTTTGTTTAAGTTTCATAGAATCTGAAAAGGTTTTCAACTTGTAGAGACAGTTCCAGATGTGCCTAATACAAAATTAAAACCTTCCATGCCCATAGCCGAGCTGGCAATCCCCGTGACCGGTCACCGACCGAGGCGGCGGCTCTAGTTTCCGTGGCCGCCTAAACCGCTTTTACGGCAACGACAGGCGCACCTCTCGCGAAGCCATCCGAAAATAGTTCGGCTTGAGTTTCCCAGACGTTCTAAGTCAACGTGCGCTCTCGCGATATTACACAACCTGGAACTGGCTCGAAAGCTTGGACAGTCTTTGACTTGGCGCCATAGACACACCGAGACCTTGCCAGAAAACCTCCGACAGGGTCGTGGAGTGGATTGTTAACCTAGAGGCTAAGCAGTGAAATCTTCCGCCTTCTCCTACAAACATTAATCCTAAGGACAAGCTAGACACGGTAAAAAGTTACTTGAATTACCGGAGGGTCCAAACAAGTGTTTTTTTTCCGGGTAATACATTACAAGCAGCGACAAGGTGCGGCATAAGGAAATTCAACTAAATCCCAGAAACCTCCCATATATAAGGCGAATACTGTGTATTGGCTACGTACTTTCAGCGCTATTTAAAATTGAATTGTCTTTACTTTTACGCACCAAAGCAATACAGATCAAAGTTGCAGGTAACTTCAAGTCAGAAGATACATCCATATGTATGTTAATCATGGTTCGAATTAACAACATTTAACCCAAATGCAAGTTATTTTTAAACGTTCAAACCTTTTTTGGCAAGGATTTCATTACACGATGTAGCTTTATCAAACACTAAAAAAAGGAGGAATAAGTTCAGATATTTCCCGCCTTATCGCTGAAGGTCAGCGCGTTCAAACTATCTTGCCAAATACCTACAGGAACTTCTTTAAATTTAATTCGTCCAAAACAATTAAGAAAAGTGACCTGTTATTTTGCAATTGAGTGGATACCGATTCAAATCCAAGTTAGTACAGATTCTCAAAGCATTTCAGAAACATTGCAAAGTTGAACCTCTGGTTCCTGTTCCCAGACATGCCGACTACGACGTAGATGGCGCCTAAAGTACAGAAACAACCAACCGCCTCTTTAAAATACATAATACTCCATACTACCAACGGAAAAGATGACGCGACACTGCAGTCAAAACCCTTCTGCTAGCAACATGCGTCTCCTACAGACCCAACGAGTAAATCCCCACTGCAGAAATAACACGATTTGAAAGGTGAACTACCTAGTCTAGTATTTTAGTTCTATCGGATGTACCGCGAAAGGTGTTTGTAAACAAGTGCCACCCTCTACCCACAATCTGCTACGCTTGCAGATGCCAACAGGCAGACAGGAAACCAACTGCCAAAGCACCGCTCTCGGAGTAAAGAACATAGTGGCACCGAAGCGTGGCGCCATCTGGCCACCAGCCAGAGAAGACAGCACAGACGTGCCATCTGTCCGCCAGCATCGATACTACAAGCAGTTAAACACAATGCTCCCAGATGGCGGAGCAGTCCGAGTATAAAACTTTTAAATGCATACTGCACTGACTAGCCGCTTTATTTGAAGCATACAGTATTAGGTCCAACACAATTACTTCTTACTAACATAGCAGGTGCCTTGAATAGATCTAAAAAGCAAAACTTGTTTGTATTATAATAAAGAATCTGAAATGGGAAATCTCTAACCACTTTCATGAATAACCTCATCAGATTACTCAATAGGGACAGTGAATATAATTTTACTTTCAAACCCCAGAGTTTTTAGCTGTTTGACCTGAGATCGTAGTTTCAAGAAGTAAAGAAGCTCTAGCGAATTTTTTCCTTTGTATTATTAAAATTAATTCACTTGGTTTTCTCGCGTGCCATTCGCATTCAATAGGGTCATCTAACGCGCTGACGAAGTAACTTCAAACCAGAAGATACATCCATTTGTATCTTAATCATAGTTCGAATTAGGAAGATGTGTTACCATTTAAGGGGTTTACAGCCGAAATTTAAGGAAGGAACCGGTAGATGCGGTAATATGGCTATTATTTTTTTAAGTGAAAACTTCTATAGGTGATGTTTCGACGGGGGTAAATCTATAAGTTCGCGATTTCTCGTCACCAACATGCTATACACTTTTTGGATGGGTAAAATCTTGTGTGTCCGCGTCATCAACATGCAAATGTCAACGCTATATCTGTAGCTACAAGTATGAAGTGTTGCGCTTGGACAACAGTGAAAGTATAGATTATACTTGTAACTAAAACACTAAAATGAATGTTTATTTGTTTTGCCAATGTCCTTCATACAAATAGACAGTTTTTATCCCTTTTTGATAGAATGCTGCATACGTATACTTTAAAACAAATAGAAAAATACCGTTTACGTTTAATTTACAAAAAATTAAACCTTCTCCTCCTTTCCTCCCTCACCTTAATTTCTGTGAACGTTGTTCGTACAAACCCACAGTTCTAATCCGATTATGATAGTACTTACTTGATAGCACACGTATCCTTCAAACAAGACCATCTTGTAGCTCAGCGGTTAAGGCGCTTACTTCCGAAAGTTTCTTTCTCCAGGAATTTTCAGGAGTTGTATTTGATTATATGAGTTACAACGGACGTTCCGTGGTTCTGAATCCACGTTAAACTGTAGTCCTCTATGGAAAGGAATTGGCCTTCCTGCTTCTGACACAGTAGCTTGGTACATCTCCTTCGGGTTGTGGAGTAACAAGGAGAGGTCGCCAACTGTAAAATTCAGATTAGATTCATACTGTGTGTAGTAAAAGCTTATGGCCAAAGCTGTAATGTGGTAAAGCAGTAACACGCGCCGATGTCGATAAATTCGCCATTCAAATATTCTGTTATGTTCAGATGGAAAGCATTTGAACGCAACGGCATATTTCAATGCTGAGAATCTCATGTTACTGCTTTGCCACATTATACCTCTGGCCATGAACTTTTATTACACACAGTATGAATCTAATTTGAATTTGAATTTGTAGCCTTCCCTTACAAGTTAGATTTTTTTGTTTTTGAAATGAAAACATTTTTAGACGCGTTCGGAGATTTTTGGATGGGTAAAATCTTATGAGTTTGCGTCATCGACATGCTAATGTTAACAGTATATCTGTTGTGGTCTGGTGGCTCAATGGTTAATGTGTCTGACTGGGAAACGAAAGGTCCCCTGTTCGAATCCCTATATCGGGGATTTTCATAGACCCTTAACCCGACCTTCACCTCTGGGTCAGCTTGCTGTGTAATGTGAAGTACGCCAGAAAGCTTCAGTGGGATTCCACGTTAAATTGCAGGTACTGTACCTCGTAGCACTACCGAGTTAGGTAAAGCAGGATAAGACAGGAGCGGGCTAAGACAGGGGCGAAATGTGCAGCCAAAAGAAACCCTGTCACCAGGTCATTACGACCACACGGGATTATTATTAGTTATTATATCTGTAGCTATAAGTAAGACGTGTTGCGCGTATGATATTCATAGTTTTAGGTTTCCAATTCTGTCAGCAGTCCCCAATGACTGCCTTTTTTTTAACGTATGTAACATTTAGTTGGTATTGCATTTTTATTGTTTTACGCTATAGGCTCAGAATTTCAGTTATTGATTCTGCGTGATATTACGTTGAAACTGGTCATATGCCAAACAACTGAAGTCTGATTCTATGCTTTAAAACATGGAAAAACCCATCGAAATCTGATTTGATTTTTTCTGGATCAGATGTACACGTTAGACTGGATATATTGGCAACACTGTTTTTGTATACTTTACTCGTATCCGCCAGTACTAGTGGCTGTAATATTAGATTGTACAGTTTGGACGCGTGGGTTATCCTATTTGTGAGAGTAATTGAGACTGGTGTTACTGGCCTATGTTGCAACATTCAGTAAATTGTAGCTTACTAATATGGCAATATATGGATAATTCACTTCAGTCATTGCTCTGTTGGCGATCTTTTGTAAACATGAACGAATCAAGAAATTCACTGACGTTGCATGGTCACACCTTGCGAAATGGATAGCTCGTTATTATAAAATGATTTTGCCGGGAAATTTTCGTTTCTATGACTGCCCATTATTTACACGACTGATAAGGGACGCGCATTTATCGTTATGGAGTTACTTCCTAAAATGCGCCATGGGGAGCGAAAGTCCCTGCCAGGAGGCGATGAAGGAGAATGAGACAGCTACTCCAGCTCTTAGAAGAGGGTTGTGTTGCCAGGCTGCAGGCGCTCCAACATGAGAGAGATGTCGCGGAACTGCTACTACAACTAAGAGAACTATGGAGGAGACAGAGACAGAAACAATAAGAATCAAGATTAATTACGTTTAGCGTTAACGGAAAAACTTACTACAAGATTTAAAAGCTCAATGTCAGCGGGTGATGTAACAATTCACCACTCAATGGCAACGAAATTAGATCTAAAATTTCGATTGAGCTTTCTCGCGGCTACACTTTATATTTACATTAACTACAGTTACAATAACTTTTAATATGACGTATTTTTTGCTTTGAAACGTAAGTAAGTTACGGACGAACCAGTGTTATTATCAATCTGTAACAGCCCTCAAACCTAAAATTAAAGGGAATTGTATTTTATAAAGCATTTGTAGCACGCTAGAGTTTGATTGGATAGCATTTTATATGTTTGTTTTGCAATGTACTGTAAATCAATGTATATAGACTTTGTTTTATGAAAAGAAATTATTTAGAGGCCATTTAATATGTTTAAGAACAGAATTGTGCAAGAGAATTGCTTAAATGTTCATAATTCCAGGTATTAATGCAAGTTAAGATGTCTAAAGGACAATTTGTTACAGTTTAAAATGATTTATGTTGGTAATTTTGTGTTTAAGTATCTTTAATTTCCATTTCAAACCATTTTGTATTGATTGTAAATGATTATGTATTAATTCTGATTGTTTTTAATATGTTTCAATTGTTTAAGTATTGTTAATGTTCGAGAAATTTCTGGCGGAATCGTTTGAGGCGTTCTAGAAATTTAGATAGAGCTAATATAAAGCAAACATCAGAGACAGAGAAACAGTTTATAAATACTCAATACACGACGGCGAAGGACTGTATTGTCTATGGAAGGAGTGTCGTATGCAATCTCTGGATTGTATGTATGCATGTAACCAGTATCTTTGACGTCATGTTTTCTTTGAAAATAAAAACAAGTTTTAAGTGAACAGCATAGTGGACTGGTTATTATTTATCATATTAATTAAACCACGAGCAATCTAATAACTCTCTTTAATCAAAGCAGATTAACAGCATACTATCATAGAACTGTAATTACGAAAACATGATTAATTTTATCCCATTCTTCTGTTTGTGACAGTACACTTAACAATAGATCATGAAAGCGAAAAGCCAAAGCAAAACAACATTTATATCGCTCATACATCAATGTGTAGCATATGTTTGGATTTCACTCTGAAATCTATCTTTGCCAAGGTAGTGTCTACGAGTATTTGTCTCTTGGCTACCGAGCGGGGTGGTGTAACGGTTAGCGTTCTCGCCTCGCATTCGGGAGGACGGCGGTTCGAATCCCCGTCCGGGCATCCAGATTTGGGTTTTCCATGGTTTCCCCAAATCACTCCTGGCAAATGCCGGGATGCTTCCTTCAAAAGGCCATGGCCGAATTCCTTCCCATTCCTTGCCCCCATCCTTTCCCGTCTCTAAAGACCTCGATGTTAAAAAGAGACGTAAAGCAGCTACAAAAAAAAAAGTCTCTTGGCTGTCCGGCTGATGCCGCGTCTTGGGCAGACTGCAAATTTTTTCCATCGGCGATTGGTGTTCTTACATACCCGTGGCCCGCTGCCCGTCTAGAGTGTTTGATCCTATTGGCCAATCGGGATGTCGTCACGTGATTTTTGGCTAGATGGGGCACAGCGCGGAATGGGGGGGAGGCTACAATCACATGACGGGTCGGACATCCCGATTGGCCATAAGGATCGACCTCTCTAAACGGGCGGCGGGTTACAAGCATATACAGCACCAAACACAAGAAGAAGACCGCAGTGTGAGGGTCGAAACGTCGGCTCTACACATCACGACGCGGTGTTACCTGAGCCTACATGCTGTGGTGTACTCACCGACTGGGGTGGCGGCTGAGGATGGGCCTCGACAGTGGGCCTGTACTCCGTGGTGGTCACCTCCCTGACCTCTCTCAGCTGCTGGTGGCGGCCTCCGTTGAGTGAGCCGTAACCGTAGCCGCCGGTGGAGGCGGGGGAGCCGCCGGGCGGAGGCGGCCCGCCCCCCAGCGTCGTGTTCTGTAGGTCCGCCAGCAGCGCGTCTGCAAAAACAAACGGACGTCCATTGTTCTTACCTCCGGCCCAATTAAAAAAAAAAAAAGTTTATAAAGCAGTGGAGCAACAGAGTGGCAAAAATTTGTTCAATGTTAAATTGTTATCACACCTTTTAACATTTCAAAGATAAATTTGGAGTCACACTACCATGGATACAATAACGTTAGTGTGAAACAGTTCACTTTATTAAAAACCAGTAACCCAGAGCACTCTATTGATTAAAGGGAATAAACATAACAAAATCCTCACCTAACCGCAATTTTCTGTAGGTAGTAGCTACATGAAAATCAGCTCTTTTGCGCACGAGGAACAGATATATCAATAGTTTTTGGCCAGTCGCTTATCGTTTGGACAAGCACAACATTTATATATATATTTTTTTAAAAAAAAGGATATTCATTGATCGTAAACAATGTCAATGAAAAACAAAACAATCTTAAAACATTGCCAATACTGCTGAACATTTTTTATTCCGAGTTATTGAACATTACTCTTCAACAACCTACATATTGTTCGGTCCCGAAACTAATATTAAAACTTTTTACTAAAATCGTACAATTATATGAACCAGAGTGGGGACTGAAAGATACGAAACGTTAAAGACCTTCATTCCATTAAGAAAACAAGTGGTTGTAGTAGTATGTTTGATTTGAACTGTTAAAATTTTGAAATCCCAAAAAAATATCTTAGCTACTTTTTTTCTAGTGTTGCCCTCTCTATATTAGTCGTTCAATAATATTTTTTCATATTACCAGCAACGATAGGCGTATACATAACGTAGAAACCAAGGAAGACTATGACCCTGAATGAAGCCATATAAGGGTTTCCGAGGCAGTATTTCATCCGGCGTCACTTGCCGTGACTTGAGCGGTATGACGAGTTGTACGTGTACTCCCTGCAGACAGCTCATGTTTCGTACGTAATAGCAGCCAGCTGCCATGCAAAAGTTACTCAACAGACACCTGTTACGTGCGCCTTCGAACCAGCAAACGATAACGAATTGAAATCATCAAGTATAAACAAAGATGAAAACTGAAAATGAGAAACTTCGGCGAAGTGTCGGGTTCCTAGAGCGATTACCCTTACGCTGTGGTCACAGTGGGTGCGAACTCTGACGAGTTATTGCTCGTGCGTATTCGTTCGTTTTCGTCGGAGTGAAACAAACAGGTCACTGTGGTCACAGTGGAAGCGAATTAGCCTTCAGTTGAGTGATGTGTCCCGGTTATGGTACGGTTGAAACACATCATTTATGTCGTGTTAGCGTAAGTCACTAATTGGTAAATAAGGTGACCGATAGCTTTATCTGAGCTCAGTAAACTATACACAAGAGATACTTTAGCACTACCTATTCAATCAATTTCTAAGTTTTTTTAATACACGACTTAATTTAATTATCAAAACTAAATTTATTTAATTACCTTAATGTAACTGCTAGTTTCTCCGTAGGTGCAATGCAACTCCGGAAATTACTCCGTTTCTCAATTTTCGAACTAATTCTGTGTAAATTATAGTTGAGTGTTTCTGGCCGCATTCTGAGATGGCCGAAGAATTTTTGATAGCCTTTGTTAGATCAGGGAAAAGTAAAGTAAATTCTCTTTGATTTTCCCTGGTAAAATTAATATCACTAATCCAACATTCTTTTTAGTTTTCCAAAAAGAAGAGACTTAGTACAAAATTATCCAAAAACATCCAGTTACCTTCCATTTTTAATGAAATGAACAAGTAATTCCGATTTTCACAGTGACAACTGCTCTGACGAGCGCGCACGACAAACTCCGATAGACTGACCACAACCACACTGACGAGCACGCACGTCATTTTCGCAAGTTATAAATCATCGCAGTACGCATCCACTGTGACCACAGTCTTATACAGGCCGCGCGGCAGCCAACAGCAGTTAAATTGATAAAGAAAGACAATCGTATCTCAAAACTAATTAATAAAATAATTACAAATCCAAAATGACTAATTTTCAATTACATTTTATTAAGGCCAGTTCCTTATTACACTGTTTATTTTAGTAACATGAGTTTCAAAATGTATCTCAATTCCGTAATCCCCCTCCCCCCCCCCCCCTTGTAAGAGTTAATGTCATCCCAGTAAACTATACGACTGTACACTGTGAATTTTATAAGTGTCTGCGTCATAATTTTCACTCTCAAGAGCGAACAGCAATGACAAATATGATAGAAAATAGTGCAGTGGTATAAGTGATCAAGTAACTGGCGTATTGAGGAACGCCATGTACCAGTGACACACTGAAATCAAAACATAACGAGAATAAGGTAGCCTAGGTAGGGCGTATACGAGTGAACGATACAAGTGCTTAGTATTCTGCTACGAAATGCTAGTGATATAGCGTTTGACGTATGCCTACATACTATCACAGATATTATTGACCGCTACTGTCTAGTTTTTAGTAATATTCAAGTTAGATAGTATCGATTGGTCGAATTATTGCTGCTGATGGTTAGGTTGCAATACATCCAGGACCAGAATAATAGTTTCATGGTCCCGGGTTCAAATATATATGGTGATAGGAATTTTCAGTGGCTTAGCTTTGATCATGTGAGTATGGCAGGACGGTCCGTGGCTCGGATTCCACGTTAAATTATAGGTCCAGCCATGACAAAGGTAAAATTCATGGCAAATACAAAATCTATTACACGGCGGCCCAAATATCCTTCGGGGTCTTCCGGCCAATAATTCCATGCTCAATTTAATTTATTCAGAATTATGACTGATAATCCATATATACCTGTATGTCGCTGTGATGTCACTAACTATAGAGAAGTGTCCCATACTAGAATTTAACCATCTAGGTAACTAAATCTGAAACAAAGAATTTATTATTTTGATAGCAGTGTCTCTCGATTCTAATGCTTCACTTAAGTCTAATAATTGCTTTTTTTTGTGGCTTTACTCCCCCTCGATGTCGAGGTTGTTAGAGGCGGGAAACGACTGAGGGCGATAAATGGGAAGGGATTCGGCCATAATATTTTCAATGAGCCATCCAGGCATTCACATGGAGTGATTTCTGCAGGTCGAGGTAAACCAAAATCTGGATGGACGGACGAGAGGATTTAAATCCGCGGCCACAGTGTTACCGCTTACCCACAACGCACGATGTGACTGCTGATGAATATTGCAATAGCACACGCAATGACCATATACAAACACTTAAGACCAATAATCAAATCATTATAGCACTTTAGTACAGGTTAAGCTGTTTATTATCTGTATGCATATCGTGGGATTTGCATTGGAGATGCCGATTTGGGCCTGGCATCACCTCGACGAAAGTTCCGATTCGTTCGCTAGAAGTGCTATTTGGTGTGAATTTTATGGAGTGGTGTCAAGAGCGAGAATGGAACTATGTTGGAAACGTGCGTTTAATTATTATGTCCACAATACAACGGTAGTGAATGTTTACATCAGAATGGTGATCAATCTTTTGATCTATCGTTCACAAAAAGTACTGAGACAATCTTGTATGACACCTGTTCCTTGAGATGTAAAATTCACCGCCTCTAGGCGGTCATATAACTTCCAACGTACAGTATGTGGCTATTGTGTACAAGACGTACGAATATATATAAATATTTGCTGAGCTGAAGTTTTGTCAACATACAAAGCTCGTCAAGGACGATCCTCTAATATTCGGAAGGATGGTAATACTTTCCATCTGTGCTACGTATAATTTTGGGGTAAAATTGGCGACAATTACAGAAAACCATACGGTACGTGGCTGAAGAAATTTGCCAAGACCCTATAGGAGGCGACTTGATGCGCTGAGATAAACTACTGGGTGTGATCCATGAACATGTGAATATAGACGTCTGCAGTCAGTACAAAGCATTTCAACATTCATACAGCGCTTTCAGAACACAATATAGGTTGTTTGGATTTCACTCCCTTCCGACAGGGATTGGCGAAGAGTTTATATAAGTCGTCGCTTAATGGTTCGCTGCCAAGCAGCGAAAAGAAAATAGGCCATCTTTACGATTAACTCCAATGTTTTCACATTTAATTTTGTAAATGTCAAATTTATATGACACATCAGATACAGCCCCATATCAGTTGTTTTAAAAAAAATGTAAATAAAGATGCTCGCACTTCAAGAACATAAACTTCACGCGATTCATAAAAAACAACGCCCCTACAGTGAAGTCGTCTCGGGTTTTAACAGTAGCCGCTGGCAAACTATTCACACAGAGCACAAACAATTTAAATTCTCCTTCTGCGACGATAAGGTGCCACATACTAGGCAGCACTCACTATGCAGAAAGCACAACTTCACTACCCACTTAATCCCAGCGATAGACATAATATCTACGATTAGGATCACCATAAGAGATAAATGGAACAACATATGGAGGAAATCGATAGAAAATAAAGGCAAACACTACGGCTGTTTACACCCGACGATACCAACGAAACAATGGTACCAAAGATCGTACACAACAAGAAAAACTATGAGCATTATAGCTAGATTAAAATTCAACCACGGCTGTTTTCCTAAGCATTTGTACAGATTACATCTAATATCATCCCCTCTATGCGCCTGTGACGACACAAGCGAGGGAGATGTAAACCACGCGATATTCTCTTGCAAAAGACACTGGCAGCAGTCCACCAAACTGCTGGAAGATCTACAGCAACTAGGCATAAACCTCCCAACAAACATCTTGAACCGTTTAGCTATGGAAGACCAAAGAGTATACAAGGCCATTGTAACGTTTATAGAAAAGAACCAAATAAAAATATAAATCAGCCCGAGTTATAAGTGTGATGAACATTGTATTGTTACCCATATAACAAAATACTTGTAAAGCAGAATATTTGTATTACCTGGAAATGTGTGTATTATTTTGAAATGTCTTTATAGAAAAATACTTGTTCTACGTTGAAATGTTTGTAATCCTTTGATATGTCTGTATAGAAAAATACTTGTATTACTTTGAAATGTTTGTATTACGTCGAAATGTTTGTATTACGTTGAAATGTTTGTATTACTTTGAAATGTTTGTATTGTTTTTGAAATGTCTCTATAGCAAAATACTTGTCCTCCTGGCTGTATGGTCCCGGAACCAAGTGCCAATAAATAAAAAACTTCACTACCCACAAAAGTAGTTAAATCCTGATCGTTGGATGAGAGATATTTTTAATGGTGCGGTATTCTATTAGTCAGAAGCTCGTCAATACGCCCTCTGTCATCCAATCTTCATTACCCATACAATTCCAGAAACATCCAGCGCCATAAAGAACTAGCGGGTATTTTGGGTTACTTCAACATACAACACGCTGAGCATGTAACTGGTAGAAGACAAGCTTATGACCATTATGGTTAGAAAATTGTTCACACATCGTCTTATGTTTGTTTCATCCTACTAGCAAAAAAGCGTTGCTATGTGACAAACAGAGTGCAGGCGACACGCTGTTTTTTATGCTCTCCTCGTCTTATCCATCCTGACTCATCGTCTGCTTGGTGAGTAATGGTTAGCAAGGACAATCAACAGTCAGATGACACTGCAGCCTACGGGCATGCGGCCTACAACCAGCTGTTGTGATTCTAGTTATTAGTGTTCTATAGGTAAACGTTCGTCGAAAATGACAATTTGAAACATATTTCGGTATCCGTTGAGATTATGATCAATGACGTGTTTGTATCGTCGCAAGGCCGAGTGCTGGACCATTTGTCCTTTGTTGCTTCTAGCCAAAATGGAGCATCTATAAAATGTTCAAACAGATCGCAGTTTCAAAAGAAGAACAAATCGTTCATTATGGTTTGTTTGCAATCTGATGTTCATAACTAAATACATTACTACGTCAAACCGGTACATTTAAATTCTTAGCGGAGGGAGGGATGGGGAGGCGAGGGAGAATAATGCTCGCACGAAATTGTATAGCAACTTGTACCACTTAATTTAGTCGAAAATTCAGTTTGGTTTATGTATGTTAAAATAAGAAAATAAACAACGTCACTGCATGAATGAAATGCATCCTCTATGTTACCGCCCGACTACCAGCTAAGGTTTACTTGTGAATGGCAACTTAAAGCAGGCTAATATGATATTGCCAAATCATTTTGAGATAGCTAGAAAAACAGTACTCTTGGAGTTACAGTGACCTTGATGCTGAGGGTATCATCTTTACAGAAACCACACTAAATGATGTGTGACACCTAGTGCCGCCACTCTTTCGATACTTTTCCACTGCCCCTCTTGATTCGAGCGAAGGCAACATAGGTTGGTAGGCTGGTTTGTTTATCCATTTTCTTAGAGAGGTTTGAAGTAAACCATCTATTATCTGCTTTTTGCCTCAATACGTACTTGGAATGCGAGTCTCTGAGGCTTCAGATTACCAGTTTCTTTGACATACACCTTTTTTTGCTTAAGTTTTAACTTTTCGTCCAGGCATTAAAGGACTGGACCAAAAAACGGAAAGCAATTCGAGCATGGTCTTTTGAAGGAACCATCCCAAAATTCACCTGAAGTGATTACGGGAAACCATGGAAAAACGAAATCGGAATGGTCGGACGAAGATTCAAACTCGCGTTCTCCAGAATGCCAGTCCCGAGCGTTACCACTCACTCACCGCGTTGGGTGGTATTTCCAACAAGTTACCAGCAAACCACGAGTTGTAATGTTACCATCACATGTCCTCATTCATAATTGTGATTTTTAACTCTGATAAATAATTAGTTATATTAAAAGAAGGTCTACAAGTAACCTAACAACATAACGATCCCAGAGTCAGGCGAGAGGACAGAGACATTTAGACCTGGGATTTTTTTTTGGGGAGGGGGAGGGGGGAGGGAGGAGAGGCTTTGATCCCTGTTGAGCCATCCAGATTTCTGGTATGGTTCCCCGGTAACGCTGGGACAGTTTCTCCATAAAGATGGCTTTGTCGAGAAACGATTTCCTTGCCGTTACTTGGTCCCATTGCAGCCCAAACGTAGTCTACTGGCTCTCATAACCACAAAGTCGAAGAGCTGCAAAACCAGTAACAAAAAAAGTACTCTTATATTTAGATACGGCACACAGATCAGCTGCTTAGTGGTCCGAGTGTCTTTTCACTATGGAGAGTTCAATTACATTTTTTTTAACTGCTTTACGTCTCTCAACAGCTAGGTCTTTAGAGACGGGAAAGGATGGGCGCAAGGAATGGGAAGGAATTCGGCCATGGCCTTTTTAAGGAAGCATCCCGGCATTTGCCTGGAGTGATTTGGAAAACCATGGAAACCCCAAATCTGGATGCCCGGACGGGGGATTCGAACCCCCGTCCTCCCGAATGCGAGGCCAGAACGCTATCCGTTACACTACCACGCTCGGTGGGTTCAATTACAGACATTGCAAATCTATACAGCGTAAGTTTCACGCAGACACCTACTTCCAATTTTCTAACTGACATGATAGTTATTGCTCTAATATTACTTACGATACAAATTATGAGAAATTTTTTAAATGAATACATTAAAAATAGCGTGAGGTAATTATGTGTTTACGTGTAATTATAATATTAGCGCGTCTTCATCTGTGCTTAATCGCAACCTTACGTTACCTTATTTATTATGAACATCACAATTAAGTAGGTCAGAAAAAAATAAGAGTACGGTCTAGGAGAAGATTAAATTTCGTTGTAGACGAACAACTTAAAACAGGTACCAATAACAGCTGTTAAAACTAACAACAAATCGCAATCGTCATCAAACTTCTTACTACAGAACTCACACACAGTATTCGTAAACGTCGCTTTCCCGGAGGCCTTAGGGAAGGAATATTCAAAGAAGGATAGAGATATGGAGATAAAGCTGCATTGTACCATTAAGACTGCTGATGTGGTCAGCTTTTGTGTCCCCCCCCCCTCTTTTTTGATTCAATTTTTTTTACTCTTGAGATAGTCCAAACGTCCAGCTTAAAAAATAAATTCTTGGATCAACAGGGATTAAAACACAGACAGTTTCGCGACAATAAATTCACACATACAGTCTTTAATTACAAAATTACTTGCACAAAGGATCTCGAAATGAAATGCAAAGACTTAAATTTATTTAATGCAGAAGATAACCGAAACGGCTGTAACGCTGGATAAACTTTATATGGTATATTTCGCTCCATAATAATGTTATATCTCCATCATCGTATCTGTAGAAACTAAAAATGCCGCGAAGGGAAATAAACAACATTATTAAATTAACAGACAAAACTTCGGTAGGGATTGTTGTGGTAATCGACCATGTGAATATAGAGAAAACACGTCAAAAAAGCATTGGATAATGTGGTCAGTTTAGAGATAGCCATTATGATCTGTCACTAGCGGATTCATCGACAAGCAAATGTTCCTCACAGCAGATATGAAATTTCGTAATACTTAGGCACTCGCACTAACAGAACAATCTGACAGTCATTAACCAAGAAGCAAAAACAGTGGATCCACAATTTCTAAACTGAAATGTCGAAGATATGTGGGATAGTAACGGGAATGAGAGAATAATTCTACACGGTTCGTTGGTGCCGGCCAGAGTAGCAGTGGAACCAGGACAGGGCGTCCGAAAAAGGCGACGGCAGTCAGGACAAGGGCGGGTTCGAGGCTGCACAGGCGGAATGCGGGGTCAGCAACACTCAACGAACCACATAACAACAGCAACGGTGCAACGTCCACTCGAATCTTAGAATCAACTCAACAAATTTCCAGAATCGTTTATGTGTTTTCCGGTTTACATAAAATAGTTTAATGTGTTGGTCCATCATATTTTGTACGCATTACGCTTTTGTGTATTCCGTCTACACTAAAGTCCTTACATTTTCTTGGAATATACATTAATCAGTTGGTATTTCTGAAAATATTGAACGGAATCTTGTGTGATAAACATAAATTATATTATTTGATAATAATAGTTTACTGTTGCGCTTAGTACCAAGTAGTTGCCATTCTGCGACCACCGTATGTCAAAACAATAATAATTTTGCTCTCAGAATATGTCACATACTTGTGGGGCGAAATAGGTCTGTGTAAGACAACTCATATTATTTATTTTTAGCGTTGACTTGGTAAATAAATGTCCTTTGGTAGGATTAACTGCAGAGTTCTACAAAAAGTTAAGACAACGAAAATTTGCGTCTCACATCAGGTCTTTTGAGGGACACTTTTTCCATCATAACATTAGAACGACACCGAAGTGAGAATCTGGATGGAAGCACTAAGGTTATAAAACAGAAGTACACTTTGAGCAGGTGTTGAGATATGGCCTTGGTGCTTTTATGCTTTATGACGACAGGACGGATGTGACGAAGACCTTCAACGGGCTTGTGCTATCGTTCAGTATAGTTGACGACTGAAAATGTATGGCCCATGAACAATACAAGCACTCAACTAATGTGCCACGCCGCGGGGCAGTAATAATTAAGGTAGGGTTTTGGACAGTACATTTTCTGTTAGTTTTGAGTCTTAGTTTTAAACACGGATGGAAAAATAGAACAGTATTGATAAGAAAATAGCGATTGCCAACATAAAATTACTTTCTCATATTGGCCGTCATTTAATATTAGCGGCTTCAGTCTTATCACCCTCGTTTCTTTTAGATACTGTACCTGCTACCTCTCTAAAACAGAAATCAGTAGTAGTACACCTTATTATCAAACAAAAATACAGAGCACCAATTTTAAACATTTCAAAGACGTTGAAATTTTTGATTACAACACTCCAACATCTAATTTAAACGAATTTCTCGTAAGACATTGCAGATATCGCAATTTCTTTTAACACTATGAATCGATTAGTAATGATTAATTTCCAAATACATTGCAGAAGATGCACAGCTCATAGATCATTTGGACATTTCATCCTGCACCTCCGATAAATTTCAGAATTTCACGGGAAATTTTTAATTGTGGTATCCCTGACACATATAAATGGCATATGGTGCCACACACTCACAAACACAAAATAATCTTTTCGGTACGTGAAAAGGCTAAGGGTCCATGAATATTCAAGCCAACATCGAGCATCTGGGTTCAAACCGGAGACCGCTCTGTCGTCAGTGAAACACATTACCTACGGCTGAGCCATCACAACCCTCCGACTGGTTACTGAACACATATCACGAAACAATACTTCGTTGCTTACAGCAGAGATCTGGGAAGAGTGGAATTCTGAAGAGAACCGTGTTTGTAAAGTAAAATTCTACACTTCTGTTTACCACAAAGCTTAAGGCAACGTTAAGGCCGTAGTTTAAAGCACCCGCCATTAGAGTACCGGTCAATATAGTCATGTTTTCATAATTAGCGCGAGCAAATACTATGGTTCTTTCTTATTTCCACCCAAAATCTGTCGTTCCACAAGCCTAATAAAACGACAGACGTAACTTACACGGTTCGCAATATTCGACACACCACATGGTCTCCGCAGGATGAGCTCTCTAAATCTTTCTTGCTTTAGACTGAGTCCCACGACCCCTTGCATCTCGATTCATCAGTTGCCAGTGTTCATGGAGACTGCTTGGTCATCTCTTTAACTTGATTCATCCATCCTGGATGCTGTTCTTTTCCGACTATCAGTAAAACAGGAACGGACACGGCGCTATCACGGCGAACCGCTGGTTAGTTGCACGATATATCAGGAGGTGATCAAGGAACTTACACAGCCTGAGCTTTAAACTGGGCGAGATGGACGTAAAAAGTTCAAACGACTACTAATGTTAATACCGAAAAGCAACTATGAAAGGGTCTCCCACATACCGTAGAAGTTGGACCTACTGCGACGAGAAAATATTAACAGGGCCGGCTGATGTGAAAGGGCCGTAGCTCAGATCCTTAAGAAACATCAGAGTTCAGATTGTCACCAGGCTTACACGCATCTAGAGGAAACACATCTGAAACTGCGGCAGCATTTGAATACAAAACTAATTTTGTGAAACGGCCCGTGAATTTTGTAAGTGTTGGGGTTAGGAATAAAATCAAAGATAAGATCATTCCTTAAATGTGTGGAGACCTAAGTCTTTAAAATATAGAGAAAGAAGCAACGCTGGCAGCTGTGAAACTGGCTATATAGAACCATAACAAGTTTTGGTTGCGCTACTTAATAAATGCTGATATTTTCGAGCGAGCTGCTTTGCCTTAACAATATACAGGGTGATCATAATTAAAGTTTAAGTTTCAAAACTCTAAAAAACGAACCACTGATTAGAATGACGTCGAAATTGAACGGCGTATTATTGAAGAAGGGGGAAAGAACATGAACCAACAAAAAATATATATAGTTCCAAATTTTAGTGCAGTGGCGCTGTAAGCATCGGAATTTCGTCTATAAATGACAAATCGTAAAACATATCCCGTCAGATTGAAATGGGCTTCGTCTGTCCACAAAATTTTCCACGGCTGATCATTGTCAACTTCATGCGAGCAAGAAATTCCAAAGCAAAACCCTCTCTTCTTGGCAGGTCAGAAGGAAACAACTCCTGCACATGGCAAATTTTGTACGGATAGCATTGCAGATGTTTCGTAGAATGTTATGCACTGTGCTCACAGGCCTGTCCAATGTTCTGGCAATTCTCCGTGCACTATGGTTGCACACACCGCTCGACGCCTCCTGAACTGCTGTCCACTTCTTCAACTACCGCCGAATCACATCTTTCCTTCCTCTACCAGACTGCACATCAAACGAAGCTGAATTTTCGAATTTTATCATCATTTTCACCAGACCCGTGACAGTCATCGGTCCAACTCCTTTTTTCATACCCTTGAGGGTCCTGAACTTCTGCAGAGCTACTGGTGCAGAATCACCGTTCATGTTCTTTCCCCCTTCTTCAATAATACGCATTCAATTTTGACGTCATTCTAATCAGTGGTTTGTTTTTTAGAGCGTTTTGAAACTTAAACTTTAATTATAATCACCCTGTACATTAAATAGTGTACGCCATTAATTCTACTGCTTCCTTAACAGACTCATAAAAACTTTCGCCAACTGCTTAGTGCAAACCATAACAAAAATAGCTACAACTCAACAAAATAAATTTTTACTACGTTAATCAAACCGATTTTCTTACAGTCTCGCAGCCTTCGGAATAACTACAAGCAAGAATTTTTCTCAAGCGTCCCTCTTCTACCCTAACGCAAGGTGTCGGAATTATTGTAAAAACTGTACCGCTGCTACCATGTGCGGAACCGTCTTTTCTACACGCGGACTCGTCTGTCGTGTCGGCGGGAAGTCAACATCCTGCCCAGTTTCCGCACACGGCGCAAAGTCAACCTGTCACGCCTCCTTACAACCCCGCGTCCAGACATGGAATATCTGCAAATCAATTAAAAGCTATTCCTTTGCTGTATTTATACCCTTGATCAGAACTCATCAGTGATGCCTCATACCAGAAACGCAAAAACTTCCAGCCCGAGAGTATTCAGTCCAAAGAATTATGTCGACCTTTGTTACATACGGGAAAGACGTGGATCTAGAGTAAGGAACAATTCTAAGTTGGCTATAGAACTATCGCGATACTGGGCAAATTAGGGCTCAAACAATGCTTTCTGAAATGAATGTAGGGTGTATATTTAGCGACCTAGTCACTGCGGTAAACTATAAAAAACAGAAAGTTGGATGACTAGACCAGCAACTACCCTTCAGGGTAGATACCAAGAAACGCATTCTAAAATTACTGAAAACAGTAATTAAACCGAGAGCAATTGGGTGCCCCTCGATTTTAATATAAAAATACTAATTAATCTTCAGGGCGCGGGTACATACCGGAATTTTGTAAACATTCAAACATCAATTCAACAGTTCAAGCTAAAAGTACGATCAGCCCTTGCCTGACTGTCACTATAAAAGTAGTCTAACAGGTAAAACACAGAGAGTAATATTATGAGAAATCAAAGGCGTATGTAAAGAACAGGTACCTCCAAATGCGTACCCCATAATTCACTGAATGGTGATCTAAGTAGGTTTCCATTTCGGATAAGAAAAGAGCGTTCCTATAAATTTATAGCAAATCTTCAGGCTTCGATCATCAGTTAATAGTTTAGAAAATGTATTGGTAATAGGTCACGTGTCTAAGCCTGAAGATGGCAGTTGGCTCTGACACACGTATCGTCCCAACTGGTGTTGCAAAATATATTTTTCTGTGTTCTGATACGAATGATAACAGAAATACCAATGAAATTCCTACTTGTGCATGGTGCATTCAACCACTGAATAGATCAGCTCCGTCGAAACAATACTTTAATGCTCGTATAGTCGCCACTATCGTACCCTTCCTAGTACTCTCAGACCAAGAAACGGTGTGATATCACGCTGAGGAAATGCTCGTGAAGTTGACGGTTGACGTAATACATTCGTAAACTCTGTTGAACATAATCATGCTTGACTAAGGCGTCAGTAGAGTAGAAAAAGAAAGTTGGCTTCTAAACATTAAAATCAAGCATCACGTTCATCCAAAATAGCAGACAATCCTGCAGGAGTGTTATGAAAATTACAAAAATCAGCTACCGCAATTGTCACAGAGACACTGGTGAAAAACTAGACGGTAGTGAAACAGAAACAAATGTTCCAAAGATTTCTGAGCTAGAAAGGGAAGTGAAGAGCTAAACAGTATTACAACCATCAAAACAGTCACCAACAGGTCATGAAAACTGTACAAGCAACTCCTGGAAAAGAGTTTAGATATCGAAATATAACTTCTAGCTATAATTATCTTTGATGGGGTAATGACACATGTGTAGACTCCATATACCGTCCTAAAATGTAGAGTCATCCACAACTGATGCATATGAGAGCCATCTGAAAGTACACTGTCTCTTACATCTATCACCGTACATTTTAAATTAAAAACACTAATGCCTGTGGCCGGATATGGAGCAGCCTTTTGTTGCAGTACCGAGGCTGAGCGTGTTGTCGACGGAGACGAGGAGGACCTCCGAGTCGAAGGAGTCGCAGGTGTCCCTCCGGGGTTCCTGGTCGACCTCCATGGCAGACGCCTCACCAAGCACTGAGCACAACGCGCGTACTCTGCCGCAGATAACAGCCAGCGGAGGGGGGAGCACATGCACATTATCTCTCAACACTTCACGCATTACTCATCAACGATCAAGCAGATCAATTGTTAAGGCACTCGTCTTAAAAATTCGGGGTCTCGGTTTTGAATCCCGATGCAGCCAAGAATTTTTCGGATTTTGCTTTGTTAAATTGAAGTACTCCCTTATTCTCCCTGGTTCAGTTTCAATCTTCAAACGTAGGTTCGGCCACGTAAGAGAAGAGATGCCTGGAAGCCTCAAACCCTGTCCACAGGTCGGAATGCCCCCCCCCCCTCTTTTTTGTGCACACGCACACACACACAATAAACTAAATAACACATCAGTTTAGTAATTAACAAAATTCTGTTGTTTATGTGTAAGTATCTAATATTTCAAAAGCAGATAACTTCTAGGAAGTTACGAAGAGCGAACAAAAACTTTTAGAACAAAAGTTCACGTAGAAAACTGTGTATGTATGTACTGGAGCAATTAATGGAAGCCTGATCACAGACACAAGAAAAATGAAAAAGTCTGTATTTATTGGTTGGTTTGTTCACTACACAAAACCAAACAACTGAGTTTATACATTTAAAACTTTACACAAAGCCACGGATCGAATGTCGGATTTAATCTCACGTATGCTACGTTTTATATTTTCGTAAAATAAGAGAAAACAATATTTATAATATTAAACGTAACCAGAAGAAGAAAGAAATCAAACATTACATCAGTATCGCATTAAAAAGGCAACCCAGAGACATGACTTACACTGCAAGCATTAATAAATATAGATAATATAATAATATTTCAAGCAGAATTTCACTTTGAAAATGACCTCGTAAGCAATGTTTATTCTGCACCGAAGAAGCGCCGCATTTCCTGGAAAGCATTCATATAGCTTACTGACCGGTGAAAGGTGAGCGATCTCTACAGCAGCAGCTAAAAAGCTTATCACTCAAGAAACCTCAATTATTTGGAAAGTCTTGTGCGAAAAAGAGAATGCGAGTACAACAAGCAAATGAAGCAGAAGACTTGACCGTTTTATCTTTGGTGTTAATTCATTTCATCGTTCGCATCTAACGTTAATAAATTAACTATGATAATTCACGATCTATGTAAGTTTACACGCTATTCCAAAAGGCTTTCTTTTTAACTTTATTCGTCACATAATTCGTAATAAATGTTAGTATATTAGTAAGTTAGTAAAGACAATTCACATGCCAACGAAATAATGAACGAGAGCTTCTCTTATTTTCATGGTCAAAGTGATGAGCCATAGATAGTACTTGATATGCGGTTCTGCAAAAGGATGTCATAAATCTTGTAAACATGTTACTGAAACGTTGTTAGCGTCATATTCAGCCGGCAAGGGGATCGTGGGTGTCCGTAATAAAGGGTTTTGTCACCTCTTTGCGTAGCAGCTCCTTTCTCTACAACACAGTCTTCAATCAAGATGTAATCTAGTTCGACTGTATTTTTCCATGATGCCGATGTATAAAACAGAAAATGGAACTACCTTCTCAACCAGAGTGGAGAGTGTGTGGTAAACACATTTGGGAACACGCGGGTTTTATTCCTAGTTTGACAATCTTGACATCCCGTTTTCAATGTTTTCTCCATACCACTCCATGGGAATGCCGGAATAATTACTTCCAGTTTATTCACCTCCAATCATCTGATGAGTCGACGTCAACGAACAGTAAAGCCAAAAACAAGACAAAGAAAGATCTAGTTTGTCAACAATCATTGTAGCAGATGATTAAGTTCATTGAACCTATTCAGTGATTCACCTTTCACTACCTTTTACCTCTCCATACCTCACAAAAAAAGCTCAGCATCTTACCTGACGGTGTATTTCTTGTGATAAGCATCTTAAATAGGACTAACTTTCTGGAAATGCAAATTGGGAGAGATAATAATTAAATTCGATCCAAATTTTTAAAGAATTGTAGAATGAAGATGCTAACAAGTAGAAACTTTTATTAGCATTTCACAAATCCACCGCTTCAAATTATACTTTACACTCGTAAGGTAATTTTCAGACATTTTAAATTTTGGTCTATAATCAATTACCTGTGCTGATGGCGGTAATCTCAGATGAATGCAATTAGGAGCTGAAAACGCGAAACCTCAAATAAGTCCGTAAGCCACAGTGTTATTGTGTAGTACATAAGGGAGTGTGTCCATAAACCACGTGGCTCCATTTTGTCCTCCACTGAACGAGTCCTCTAGTACACCAGTGAGATTTGAAATCTGCAATCAGGGCCATAGGAACGATTTCCTCCATCGGACGAGCTGGCATATCACAGGTAATTTATCTCTTCTCACCACCATAATGACAAACTGGGCCTTGTCATTATTGATACTTTCTGTACATTTCTACTCCCTCTCACTTGCTTATTACAAAACTAATTTTCAAGTAGTTCCCTCTATCAGTTGTCTATTACTTTATATTTAAGTATTATTTAATGAAATATAAAAAACTCAATCATCCAATTAAACCGGGAAGTATTAAAATATTAGCTCATAACCTCAAATGAACAGAAAAATCGATCATTACAGTTGTTATATATTTACAGTTTAGTTGGCAAAACCCTGTAAACAGAGGTAGAAATATCAAAGAGCGTCAAATGTAAGACCTAAAATAACGTAACCATTGCATATGTTGAGCTTGTTTATTAGGGACTAGTTATAACTGCCGGTTTCTTAACTTTCTCCTTTTTTTTAGGACACTTCAAGCAGAGGCCGATAACCAGGCGTCTCTTCTGTTTACCTGCGGACAGAGGTTATCTGGCGGCCTGTTATCTCTAGAAGAGAGTGCTTTCAACACGATAAAACTGACAGTCATCCGCACGAGGTGAAACCAGCAGCAGCTATTACAAAGGCGTATTCGTGAAAAACTATTTTCTTTAATTAAATGTATGTTACCTTTAAAGATGATTCAAGAAGATAGTCTGATAAATTTTCTTTTACACTAAAATACCAATCAACGTAGTAATAAACTGTAAGACGTTACAAGAATTTTAAGAGAACTACACAAAGGGATAGTAAAATGATGAAAATCTTATTTCGTTTGAACTGTTCCTCCCGTGACATATTTAGTTCAACTGCTGTTTTACTCCAGTTTCTATGCTGTTCTCGGCTTCGTATTCAACATCTTTAAAATACTTTGTGCTCATTGCCGTAGCTTTCTTTCCATGATCTATATACATGCTTTATCCGAAATAAATATCTAAAAGGTTTCTGTGAGTTCACTATCGTCACACATTCCATTTCTATTTTTTTCTTCACGCCTTATCGATTGCCAAAGTGAATGAACATCTGCAACAACAGATGTATTAAAGCCCTTTCGCCTTGATCAAGTACTTCTTGCAATGTTCACGTTATTAAACCACTATTTCTGAGATGCATAAGGTTGACCATGAGGTTTCCACTTACCTATTATGAAAAACAATTCAAAAGATCATAATGGACGTCTACACCAAATCTTCAACCGTATTATTTTTAATGTAATTTCTAACAACAAATCTAGCCGCCCAGCTAAGTAATTCTGTTGGATCCCTCATTGCTTAGCTACTGCAAAAAATTGTATTTTTCATTCACTTTAAGTTCGAGTGGAGAGATGGAGTTTGCAGTTGCTGGGGTTCGAATGTTTGTAAAAATAGGACAAATCTCGTGCGACAAAAAGTTATAAGATCTTCGTTTGAGCCAACTCTATGCTTTACAGTGTGTATTCACTTCACTTTGTGAAACAGAATGGTCTCTATCGGTGTTATGGTGACTTGGCCATTGTGCATGTCATGTTTTAGTAAACCTATATAAATACCTTATATGCATTGCTTTATCAAACTTAGAAATACATAAAAGCCATGATTTCCCTAGCACTTTATCGAATTTGACAAGCATATATTATGTCTTCCATTTCAGTAAACATTATGACATGCATAATAGCCAAGTCACCATATATATATATATATATTTTTTTTTAATTCTAAACAAAATATATAACACCGAGAGAGACCATTCTGTTTCACAAAGTGAAGTGAATACACACTGTAAAGCGTAGACTTGGCTCAAAAGATCTCATAACTTTTTGCCGCTACACGAGCACGAGACTTGACCTGTTTTTTAAAAAACAGTTTTTTCTGGAATCTCTTTTATTTTTGTAAGTTGATCACTTATTCTGAATCTTCGCTCAAATGTAATGATTCCATTTGAAAATCTGTAAATAAGAACATATCAGAATTGAAGACATCAATATATCTTACCAACAATGCCTCACTCTTTGAAAGCAACGGGTGTGGGCCATAGCCGAGCAATGCAGATTGCAGCTAGTTTAAGTGCCACTGTAAGTAAATAACGAATAACATCCAAACTAAGTATAGGAACAAAGTAAAATTTAATATGTTAGTTAAACTTGCTGATCTCTATGCATTACAGAAATCTCAGGCATATAGCTTCATCCGGAGCAAAGCCATTAAGCCACAAACATGTGACAGGATTTTTCATGTTGGGGTTTTCATTAAATAAATACGGCGAAAAACAGCAATATTAGACTGTTCCTATTATTTAGGAAGGAAACCATATATGTGTACCAAATTACTTCTTTCCAGGATTACTGGAAGTACAGTGGAATTTTGATTTCGTGGTGTCGTGGTCAAAATAAAATTCTGAATTTTACTAACTTCCAAAGTAAAGAAAGGAAATAAATAAAATTTAATGCATTAGCTAAACTCAGTAAGCTACTCTACAATGAAAATCTGGGGTACATACAGTTATTAGGAAAGAAAGCGATTTCGCGTTAGGGGCAGGTAAGCAGTAGATATATGAAAATTTACGAGACTTTTTTTTATAATGCGTGGGTAAAATGTTATCAGAGTACTAAATTTCAGCTTTCTTCGGGAAGTACTTTAGAGTTTTGATGATCATCAATGAGTGAGTGAGTGACAAAATCGTTGAAATTTGCATATTAACATCCCAACTAAGAACAATAACAATATAAAATTTAGTATGATTGCTAAGATAGCTGATATCTATACATAACAGAAATATGAGACATGTAGCATCAATACGACCAAAAAAATGTAGGTACGAAAGAGGTTCTAATCGCTTCGAGAAAAGGTGTTGACTCGACTTGACGGGTGCACTCAGATCAGATAAACGTAGAAAATAGAGGTTACAAAAAAATATATTCACCTGAATAGAGCTTCAAAGCCTTCTGAAAACAAAATGCAACAATTTATTTATCTGAATTCTTGGAGATCAGTAACTCTTACAAAAACAGGGCAGGCATTGCTTTCTCACTGCCTTGATTGATAACGCATTTCGGTGGGCTTGAGTGACCGAGGAATAACAGAAGCGTACTGTATTCAGTTGTTGCCTTCGAAACTACTATCTTGTTGATTCAGTTATTCTACAGTCATCTAAATCATTGAAATCTAAAACATTAGTTATACAAACAGATGGTCACGACAACCGTCAGGGCGAGCAGACGGGTTGCGACCGTGACTTTCCTAGTTTGTACCAGTATTGTCACTAACAGGCAAATTTTATGCAACTAGCAATAACGTGGACGTACATGCTTCAAAATTACTGACCAGAATAATATACAGAAGAATGGAAAGGGTAGTAGAAGAGATAGTAGGTGAATATCAGATTGGGTTTAGGAAAAATCATGGTACAATAAAAGCAATTCAGTCTTAAAATTAATGCTTGAAGGGCGGATCAAGAAAAACAAAGATACTTTTATGGCGTTTGTTGATCTAGAAAAAGCCTTTGATAATGTTAGGTTGGACAAGATGTTCAAAATTTTAAAGAAGTCAGGTCTAAAATATCGAGATAGACAAATACTTTATAAACTATATAAGAATCAAGTGGCTATAATAAAAGTAGAGAACTATGAGAAACATGCATCAGTTAAAAAGGGAGTGAGACAAGGTTGTAGTCTGACCCCATTAATATACAACTTGTAATGTAGAAGAAGCAATAAAGGAAGTAAAAGAAACATTTCCATGTGGCGTAAGTGTTCAGGTAAAAAAAATCAGTATGCTACGATTTGCTGGTGATATTGTCTTGTTAGCAGAACGGGCTGAGGATATTGAGAAGTTACTGAATGGCATGAACAAAATGCTGAAGGAAGATTTTGGACTGAATATAAATCAAAGCAAGACTAAAGTGATAAAATGTAGCAGAAATGATACCAATACTAGTAGATTAAATATAAAAATAGTATCGGATGCAATTGCAGAAGTAAGTGAATTCTGCTACTTGGGAAGCAAAATTACACCCGATGGCCGAAGCAGGAATGATGTAAAAAGCAGAATAGCATTAGCAGAAAGGGCCTTCATGAAAGAGAGGAATATTTTGGTTTCTAGGAATTAGAAAGAACTTTTTAAAACTCTTTGTGTGGAGCACAGCACTTTATGGTAGCGAAACATGGACTTTAGGAATACCATAGAGAAAGGAAATTGAAGCATTTGAAATTTTGTGCTACAGAAGAATGCTGAAAATTAAGTGGACAGACAAAGTACGAAATGAATGAGTTTTGTAAATGATGGGCGAGAAAAGAAGTTTGTGGAAGAAGCTTACAGGAAGCTGATAGGTCGTATTTTGAGAGATGCTGGATTGGTTAATTTGTTAGTGGAGGGAACTGTCAAAGGTAAGAACTGTAGAGGAAAACAGAGATTAGAATATATGAAGCAGATAATTGAGGACGTGGGTTGTAAGGTATATGTAGAGCTGAAGAGGTTAGCACAAGATAGGAAGGGCTGGAGGATTGTATCAAACCAGTCGAAAGGCAGATGACAGAAAAAAAACAAAAAACAAAACAGAAACATTTTTAAAATTTTCAGTAAAATTATCAAAAGTCAATCTGATTTTTGTTGTTGTTGTTGTTTTTAACAATGAGCATGTGCTGGTGACCACTTTTCTGTAAGACGAGATATTTCTGCGCACCATAAGTACAATGCTGCTGCCACACGACATTTTAGGTCGTCAAATAAAACACAGGCGCTAAGATTCTTGTCACTTCACTACTTTGTCGTTTTACTGGTCTTATTTAAAGTATTCTACGAGCTTTAAGTTCAGTTCCCTCGGCGCGTGGTAGAGAACGCCATTCATCTTTGCCGCATATACTAGCAGGGACCCACCGCCAGGCGGTAAAAGATGAAAGGCGCGTACTGCCCACCATGGGCCGTGCGAACGCGCCTTTAGGCATTCATAATGCCACAGACCAGCGTTTCTTAACATTTTTAAATGTCCTTTCTCACCCCGAGGACAAATAAAATGATAAAAATAATTCTACGGCCACTAACTTACATAGACCTAATTTTTTACCTATGTGTATGCATATTGTTAAAATTTAAGACCTACTGCATTCTATCATTATTAAACAGTAAATCTAAAATTATCTGTTGAATTCCTACGGAAACATAGTTATGAAATTGGAATTGAAACATTAAACGCGAATCATATACAGTATTGAACTATCCTAATATTTATCAACCAAATTAATAATAATGTTATGAACCTACAAAAAAAGACAGTAAACTACGGAAAAGCAAAAAAGAAAGAAAGACTGATAATATTATGTAATTAGTCACTATTAATTTATTTTTTGATATGATACCTTTACTCACTTAAAGCTAAATTTTTAATATTCCACCCGCGAACAACCTATAGCCTATTCTCGCACCAAGGTTGAGAATCTCTGCCGTAGGCAGCAAGTATGTTGACAACAGAGTTCCACAGTGGCTAAGAGTGAAAGCGCAGGACAACAAACTATTCTATTCGCTGGAAAGTTTGGTGAAGAACTCTCAAGTGGAACCGTCAAAAAACTTTTTACAAGACATATCTACCGAGAAGCAGTTGGGGAAACTTATTACACAATGTGATGCACTCGAGAGAGCAACATACTGATTTACTATGCAGCTAGACGCGATGTCGTGAAAGTGCGATGTTGGCTAACCGCCAGGTGTTCCATTTATTTGGTGCGTGGCGAGAGGTCACAAGGGACAGCAGCAATTGTGGACTGTTCGAACTCAACAGCCTGGTCTCCACCAACCAGACATTATAATTATTACTGCTGAAATCATTGTCAAGCAAAACGCAGTTCTCACTGAAACAACAAATTATTGACGAAGCAAATGAGGGAGTTGGCATAATTATTTCCTGGTTTGATTGCATGTGGTAATTACGGCTATTTCGTTAGCGAAGATAAATAAATACAATGTCGTAACAAACAAATCAACAAATTTTCGTCAAATGTTTTACCAGTAGAATCACCCCGAACAGCATCTGTACGAATATCAAACAAGCGTATCACAACATCTGAATACGAAGTTCCTTTTCATTACAATTTTATATCCATCTTTCTTTCTGTTGTAAGTGATTGGTAACCTGTGGAACAGGAAACCGTGCTTTTTTTAAAAAATATTTTAATTTCAGGCATTTTGCCCTGTTTCTTTCGCATCCGAATGAATGTATTGCATAATGAGATAAGCTAGACTTGGTATTCAGCCTGAAGGTAGTTTGGACTCTCCTGAAGGAGATAATACTACCGGGTAAATATAATTTAACGTGGAATCCGAACCACGGAAGCTTTCTCGCATACTTCATATTATACAGCAAGCAGGTCAGGCCAAGGGCCTATAAAAATCCCTGCAGAGACAGGGATTCGAACCGGAGACCTTCCCTTCTCCAGTCAGACACCTTAGCCACTGAGCCACCAGACCACTCCCGCATTATGAATTCATTCTAAATAAAAAGATTCAAAATTTCACAGATACCGCGAGTCAGTAACACTGCAATATGGAGTGCAGGGAACAATGATATCTCAACGCGCTACAGGGTCTGCGCGATAACAACCGCAAAGGAAGGAAATGCGTCAGCTGACGAAACTCTGGAGCGACCGTCCTTTCGACACCAAGGAACGCAACGCTCCAAGAACACATGGCTATAATCATGAGTAAAAATAACAAGCAACACGACATGACTAACACCCGTTCCTCCTTTCGAACGATAAGCAAAGTTCACTGTAGCAAAAAAGTTTAAGACTTTTTAACTTTCAGAACTCTTATTTACACGTCAGAGCTCACAAAAGAAATCTCCGTAAAATCTATCAGATCTAAGGTGCAAAAAATACAGTTTTTCTTCTAAGGTCAGAAGCCTTACTTTTCTTACAGGTGCATACACTTCACGCTGCAATCAAATCGAACCCACTAGGCTTGGTGATAGTAAAAAGAAACTACGATTAGATGTAATTTCCAATTCTAATTTGTTTCACAGATCAAATTTTCAGAAACCTCTATTTTCTGCAGGATGGTTTGTTGCCACCATTACTGAAACAATACTCTCAGCAACACTGCCACTGAACACTACATTTCTTATCATAGTTTTTTTTTAATGGTATTAGACCATATAAGCCATACAGTAACCTCAACTGTGTTAATGTTTCTTCCAGTGTATACATTTATGATCACAATTATTATTACTTTCTGTAGTAAGGATAACACAAAACTTAAAACCCCCTTTACCTTTGGCCTGACTCGAACCGGGGACCCTCACAATGTGAGACCGTCACATCAGTCCCTGCGTTAACAGGGCTGGCGTCTTATGGGATTAAATGGTAAACCGTCAGCGTTTTCCCTTTCTTGAGAGTTTCTGACCACTACGACGGGTTATGTGTGATTCAAGAGGTGACAAATGTTCCACGGAATATGAGAAGGTAATGCGTAACCAGAACCAGATCATTAAAAGACTCGCAAACATTTGTCTTCATGCAGACCTTATTTTCTCCTTGCTTTAAAGTTATTCACAATGACTATAGGATTATTCTGGCATTAATGCCAATAAGAGCTATTTGATACAGAATGAACTTACTGAAATTATTGACCATATCTTAATAAGCATATATTTAGATATACAGATAAGACACTGCACATACTGACGTTGAAGACGTATTGGAATTTTCTTGCAACGTCAATAACTGTGGGCAAAACAAAGGACAATATTGTGATGTTTGAACATAAATTGAAAGTATAATAGTTTTCGTGGTACTACCTCCTCCCATAAGGAGTCAAAGAATTAAAAGAAACCCATCCAGAAAAGATCTCACCACTAGATTACTTCAAATTAAGAGTAATGGATAATTTTTTTTAAAAATGACTTGGTTCTTTGGATTGTAAATGACTGATAATACAATGACGTTCGTACGATATTACCTCGGTAAAAATTTATACTGCTAGTGGAAATCAAATGGACTTAATTTCCATTCATTAAAATTTGTAACAATTACAGAGAACGAGAATGTATACAAAGTTTCAAGTGAATCGGAATTTTGAAGTTGGTGAAATAACGATTGCAAGTCTTATTACAAACAACTGACAAGATAAAGGATGGTGTGGTCTTTATGACCTGGTTCCAGGGTTTCTATCGGCTGTGCATTCCCTATCCTAGCCGCCTTAATCCCACCGGGTATAAAGGTAACTACACTTAAACGTGGAATCCGAACCACAGAAGCGTTCCGGCATACATCACATTACAAAACAAGCTGTGGGAGAAGTGAAGGTCAGATTAAGAGTCTATGAAAAACCCCGCCGAGACATGACTCGAACCGGAGACCTTCCCATCTCCAGTCTGACGCTTTAACCACTGAGATAACAGACAGGTAAAACTACCTTAAACGTGGTAAAAAGGAAGAATTATGCCCCCACCAACTGAAGGCAATCCCTTAAGATGCGTCGTACTAAGTGGGGATTTCCGGCAACGGCCATTCAATAAAGAAATAAATCATCTTCCAAGATAATGTATTTGTGAAGGACAAGGAATGAATTCTACAAGTAAACGGAAATAAAAAATAAACTTACACATAAACGTACGCTATTAGTAATGAATTAATGTAATTGAGGTGCCATAGCAACCTGGCTAACTGAAAGTTAGCCGAGGCGCGTGTCAGAAGATAGATCAATGTGCTTACGTCACTCTCCTTGCGGTCTATATGCCGATGCACCCCATCCAGAGAAATACTACATAGTCTCGTGATAGCTTATTTCCCGTCAATGAATATTTGGGAAGTCATATACCAGACGCATGACAGCTTTAATTCCTGTGTGATATATTTTCTCGAAACTTTCTTTGTCTGTTTTTCAAGAACTGTTCCAGAGTAGACCCGCAATCATTCATATCAGTAAATCATAGATCTTACATTCATCACAATGTTTTTTTTTCCGTACCACATAAAAATGTAAATAGAAATGGTATTCATAGTATTTTCTTCTTCAGGATTTACATCTCGTCGACGTCGAGGTCATTAGAGCCGGGAAAGGACTGTGGTCAATGAACGGGAAGGAATTCTGCCATGGACCTTTGAAAGAACAATCTAAACATTCATGTGAAGTGATTTGGGAAACCATGGAAAACCCAATCTGGTTGGGAGTTCGAACCCGCATCTTCCCGAATGCGAGGCCATAGTCGTAGTACCAATCACGTCAAATCGCCACCATCATGTTATCGCGCTGAAAATTTGACGAGCACATTGAGTGGAATTACCAAGTGCACTATATCTGGCTCGCCGTGGTTATAGGTTCCGGGATAAAATAGACATGGAAATTGATCAAATACTGAATTGTGCGTAATATTTGAATCGAACTGGCCGTTCAATTTACTGTAATCTTCATAATGTTTATACATTGAAACAACACAAAGTAAGACAATAACAGAGATAAACACCCATTCCAAATATCTTTCATCTGTTATTATTCAATCTCTATCCTCGTCCTATGTTTTTATATCATTATACCAATTAAGACTTTACTCAAGTGTCAATCTAACACTGCGTCAGTGCTTCCTGGAACAAAGAACCAGATCTGTTACAAACATCACTAATAACGGGCTAATATGTAACGTTATTAAAAGTCTTTAACAAAAGATACCGAGTAGAGCGGAGTAGGAAATGACTGCCATAAAATGGCAGTCAATAACATTATACAACAGTGAAAAAACTTTTTCACAAAAGTAGGTGTTCTTTATGTATTTTTGGCCTTCTGAATTCGAAAATGATACTCAAAACATCGTATCGCCCACAGTTTTGGCACAAATCGTATACTTTGCTAGTATTGATATCACATATTGAAGAATTGTATATGCACTAAAGAGCCAAAGAAACTGATATAGGCATGCGCTTGCAAACACAGAGATATGTAAACACTCAGAGTACGGCGCTGCGTTCGGCAACGCCTATAAAAGGCAACAGGTGTCTCGCGCAGGCGTTGGATCGGTTACTGTTGTTACAATGGCAGGTTATAAAGATTTAAGTGAGTTTGACGACTGAAGAGAATCGTTAAACGTGACAGAAGTTCAACCCTTCCGCAAATTGCTGCGGATTTCAATATGAGCCATCAACAAGTGTCAGCGTGCGAACCATTCAACAAAACATCATCGATATGGGCTTTCGGAGCCGAAGGCCCATTCGTGTACCCTTGCTGAGTGCAAGACACAAACCTTTACGCCTCGCCCCACCTGGGCCCGTCAACACCGAAATTGGACTGTTGATGACTGGAAACATGTTGCCTGGTCCGACGAGTCTCGTTTCCAATTGTATCGAGCGGATGGACATCTACGGGTATGGAGACAACCTCATGAATTCATGGAGGTTGTTCAAGCTGGTGGAGGCTCTGTAATGGTGTGGAGCGTGTGCAGTTAGAGTAACATGGGACCCCTGATACATCTATATACGACTTTGACAAGTGACACGCACGTATGTATCCTGGCTGATCACCTGCATCCATTCATGTTCATTGTGCATTTTGACGGACTTGGGCAATTCCAGCAGGACAATACCACACCCCCACACGTCCAGAATTGCTACAGAGTGGCTCCAGGAACACTCTTCTGATTTTAAACACCTCCGCTGGGCACCAGACTCCCAAGATATGAATATTATTGAGCATATCTGGGATGCCTTGCAACGTGCCGTTCAGAAGAGATCTCCATCCATCGTACTCTTACAAATTTATGGACAGCCCTGCAGAATGCATGGTGTCAATTCCTTTCAGCACTACTTTAGACATTAGTCGAGTCCATGCCACGTCGTGCTGCGGCACTTCTGCGTACTCTCGCGGGCCCTACGCGATATTAGGCAGGTCTACCATTTTCTTTGGCTCTTCAGTGTATATGGCACACTAATCATGGTGAAATAGATTACAAGTTTAAAACAATGACCCACTGAAATATGCACACAGTGAACAGATGTATACAGAGAATGTGGTACAAAATACGCATTGATATAATTCATTCCGTGCTTTCTTAGTTGTAATGGCGTCCTTTTCCTCTTATGGGGCATTTCAGTGATCTTACGGTGAAGTACCCAACACTAGCCGCCCATCATCCGAGCATACAAAGTTCCTTGGTTTCGTCGTTCCATGTCATTGATATCCTGATGGAACCTTTCACCCTGATCCTTACTTACAGCACCAAAGTCAAAGTGCGAATGTAAAAAATGTAACTTGAAACTCATTGAGCATCCCAGCGTTTACAGTTTCGTCAGCATGTTCTCAATCATGTCGATATACCCTGGGCTACGATTGTTTTCCAGGAAGTTTTGAACCACACGTTTAAAGGCAATCCAGGCTTCTCGCTCCACGGCATTCATTAAATGAAGGAAATGTTCATCCAGCATTAGTTTCCGAATATGGGACCAGTGAACACGGCCTCTTTCAACTTAGCATCTGACAGGTTGGGGAACTTATTACATAGATATTTGAAACAGTTGCCACAATTACGTAATGCCTTGACAAACTGCTTCATTACGCCCAGTTTGAGGTGCATAGGTGGGAAGAGCATTTTGTCTCTTTCCCCTATAGGATCAGACTTGATATTTTTGATCCCTAGAACCAATTCCAACCTTCGGAGCCACTGTTTCTGCTCCGAATGTTTGTCACAAGCCCGACTGACCCATTCCAGATGTTACAGTGGAACTTGTTATATCCTGATTGTTGTCCTAGAAGCATTCCCAACTGTCAAATCACCACACATCACCTAGTTGTGATCCTCATAATGAATGGTAGTAAGAAGATCCTTCATGATGTCATATGTTTCTTTCAGGTTCACAGAGTGGACGACAGGTACAGAGGCATAAATGACATATTGTGCAGCAGAACTGCCTTCAGGCTTCTTTTAGATGAATCAATGAACACAGTCACTGGGGGCGTACGGAATGTTGAACTGACCCTTCAAACCTTGTACATCACTGCAGTACACTAACGGGTCACTCATATTGTTTGAATATCAAGTCGCTTTTTCTGTAAAATGTAAGGGACGTATCAGATGCTAACAAATGTCTTTCACGTATTCTTGACTCTAGGAGCTCTGCTTTATCCTTTGTCATCCTCAGATCACGGACTAGATCATTTAGATATGACTGAGTGATCAGAAGAGAGCCCCTTACCTGTGCCTACTTCAAACTCAGTATGATCCGTCTCCTGCACGGTATCTATGTCATCACTAGGGTTCGGATCTTTAGGACAAGTCATATTTTTTTCCTCACTTCTTTTTGAGCTGAAATGCGAGTTAAACACTAATTCAACGTCTTTTTTTGCAATTTCATTCCTCACACCTGAAGGCTGGGAGGCAGGCTGCTGGAGAGTCACGGAGACTCTTTTCAGCCTACTAGTCTACGGGGGGGAAGGGGGATGGAAGGTCGGCCGTGGCCTTGTAGGGAACCATCCCAGCATTAGCCTAGAGTGACTGAAGAAAACCACGGAAAACCTCAGTCAGGATGGGCGAATCGAGTTTGACACCGGTCCTCCCGAATGGCAAGTAGCAGTGCGAAATCGCACTGCCCAAGCCTCGGTCGAAATTCAACGTTTCTTATTGTATTTAAATGTATTTTATATAGCATATAAATGTATATTCAGACCATTTTCCTGGTTTTGGATAATATTTATCGTCATATGATCATATTTTGAGAAAAAATCTGGTAGTTTTTTTAATAGTACCGGAATTCACTAGATATAGATGAGAAGAAATTAAGATAATTATTCACAGAACTGTACTTCTACTATGAAGATGGGGAAAAAAACTAATTTTCACTGTGATGAGAATTCACCAGTCAAGAATTGAAACATTATTGTCACTTTCTAAACCTAATCTTCCGCCCGCCTTTAATCTCCACAATTCAACACACACCCACGCGGTTTATGTTAGAGATAACGCAATAAGTAAAAATCCACAATAACACGTGACCAGTGCAACAGCCATCCTTGGAACTCTGCTGTTGTAAAAACTTTCATATCTTTCTAATTAGTTAAATTAATTGAAAATTGTGAAATCTTAGTCACTCAACTGAACACGTTAATTCGGTAAATTTCTATCTCTACCAAAATAATACATCTCACAAATAACAGAATATCACACTAATGTCAGGACTAGAATGTAACGAAATCTGTTTAAAATCAAATAAGGAAAGCTTAGAATTCACATTTAAAGCTCGTAACACCCTGCTGTTGGGTTAGTGGAGATCTGCTTCAACCAGTTTCCCCAACTCTCTCCTTTAGGACAGAGCTGCTATAACATTGGTGTTAACTCAGGGAAATACTAATCTCGGCGTACTGAAATGGCAATAGAGAAGCGTGTCACCTCATGGTACCTGTCTGCGGCCCTCCGAATCAATTACACAGCAAAAGAAGTATTTTTAAGAATCTTCTAACCTCCTACTCCGATCATGGCGATAGGAGATATCAGCACTTATAATATTTGGCTGCAGCAGAGAGAACATTCCTTGTTACATTATCATAGAGACCATGTCTGACAGATGAATTTAACTACTTTAAATCAACATAACGACATGACCTGAGAGCCAAATTCAGTTTGGACATAACGACAGTGACATCGCCCTACCAGGCGCAAATATTCCCGATTTTTCTGGCTCTGAAAATTTACATATATTTACCAAATTTATCAGGAAACTTCTAATGTCATAAGTTCTCCAATCACCGTGCAGGTGAAATATTCGTTGGGTTAATTGGACCGGAAGAGCAATAAATACTCATGGACGAAAGAAGAGAAGCTGTAGAAAGCTACAACGAACTGATGTTGATACTTCATCTCCGAATGGGATTAAATGGATTTTCCGATCTATACTATTGGAGAAACTGATTACCTAATTCCACAATAACAATCTGAAAAATAAGAAACCTAAAACAGGAAAGCAACTGTGACTATGGTACGAGAAGAAAATAAATCAATAATAAAGCCCTTCATTTGTATCAGATCGTCAAACGTAGTAATAGATAACAAGATTATTTAGAGTTTACATTGTTTCATACCATCATACTAAAGGACGTGAACTAAGATCAGAGCAAAGACGCCGATAACTTCTCTTACAATCATTCATACAACATGAATAATATCAGCATTAAAAAGTAGAAAGACAGCGACGGGGGCAAACAATATTCATTATTATATGAGTCACCTTTCGCATCATTTATCAGCCTACATTAACTATAGTGAACAGAGCTTGAGATAGATAAAAACTATTACAGTTAACCCAATTTTAAAGGCGCATGAAAACTCGACGAAGATCTCTTCCACGTTCAACAGTATCTGTTGTCTTGCCAGCTGAAAATCAAATAGCGCATGGAGCAACCAAGGTCATCGCACACAGTTCTATTCTCATACCTCACCGTTTCGGCTTCCTCATAGGCAAAGTGACTACGGGTAACAAACATACAAATGGGTTGGGTGAAAAAACATATACAACCTATAACCGGACCTCAATACAGCCAAACAGCACTTTGCAAACGGATGCGACTAGTGCCAGCGTTTTGACCCAAAACAAGTTAATCAAGATCGTGATCAAAACTGGTTTTGATAAGAACTTTTCCCGGCATTTTTGACTAACTTAAATCCAAACCTATGAAGATCCAAGTATACGCATTCCATCTACGGAACAAGAAGACAAATAGAAAGCATAGTCAACGACTAAAGTACTGTCCAACATCAAGATATCTTGGTGGCACATTGTACCGATCCCTGACATTCAAACAGCACTGCCAGAATACAAGAAGCAGAATTTCGACAGCGAACAACCTGCTACAAAATGTATGTAAAACAACTGGAAGCACAGTCACACATATAACAACAGCACTCAGCAAATGCTATGCAAGACTAATTTGGGCGACGTCCTAAGTATTCCAAGCAAACTGACTTCGCGCTGAACCAGTCCGCACACCATGTCACTGGATGCATCATTCCACACATTACACCATATCCGCGCTCTAACTGGTAAAGAAAAAAAGGCAGAAGACGTCTCAGCAACAAACTTTTACATGCCACGACAGCCTCTGGCATCTAAGCGAGTTTTGGATAGCAAAACAATGATTTTAAAGTGCTGCACCATCACTGAAACACTGGAAACTGTATATTACCGAAATTTGGCGACAAGCGGTTCTGGACGCATCTATATCACATAGATACGACACTCATCACTACAGCGTTTCTCGGATTGCTCACACGTTTCCCTTAGTAAATTTTGACAGATGTCTCTTCTGTACGAAGACACTGCGTGAAAGGGAGCAACGTTCAATTGAATCAATATGAATGAAGCAATATTAGCCACGGCTTTGACAGTTTGTTACGTCGTTGTGCGGTGCTACGCCATCCTCCCTTTCTCCTGTTACCACTGCTCTTTTATTTAACGACCTGGTATCTTGTTACCATCTATAATGTAACCCTCTCCTATTATATTTACCCTGTTACATTCATTCTATTACCCTAGTACTTCATTTGCTTGATACAGACAATCAATTTGCCTTATTTGAGAAGTCAGAAATTTTCAGTCCTTCCACTAATGTACAAAGGATATTTACAATGGCATCGAATGTTCGGAAAAAACTAAATTTTCGAGGTTCATTTAGTGAAAAACATATTTTCCGATTTAGGGAATTCAAATAGTTACGTTAGCTAAAATACCCGATCTCCAAAATTTTTAGCTAATTTTATGAATGAAGATATTTTAAGCCTAATTTTTAGTATTATATATAACTGATACATTTAGATATATTGTTGTGGGCGCTCAGTTAAAGCATTATGAGGAAGATTCGTTTAATTGGGCAATGCGATTGGTAGAATTTTTTTTTTTTTTTTTTTTTTTTTTTTACAGATTTACTACTTGTCGACGCCGACGACATTAGAGGGGGAAAAGGCCAGTGGGTAAGAACGGGAAGGAATTCTGCCATTACATTTTGAAGGAACCATCCAGGCATTCACCTGGAGTGATTTGGGAAAATCATTGGAAACCCAAAATCTGGATGACCTGACAGGGATTCGAACGCACCCGTTTCCTAATGGAGGCCAGAGCGCTACCCTCACGCTCGGTCAGTTTTCCTGAAGGCTCAGCAGTAGAAGCAAGTAGTACATAATACAACACGTTTTGTTATTTACAACTTTTGTTAATACGTGGTCTCACTGGAATTTATAACCTTCGGATTTAATAGCGTATTGTCGGAGAATCCAAGGACGTGTAATGGTTTAAAGCGAATTTTCGTTAGTTATTTATCACACTCCCTTACATAACAAAGATAAATATTTGATAGACGTATACCAATTGCATCATAAGGCAATTATGAACCATCGAGATTAGCTTCAGGACTTCCGAGACCAGCTAAGTGTTAACTGAGAAGATACGAAAACAGAAAAAATAAATAATTAATTTGCCACCCACCAATTAACAGAAAACAAATGAACCTATACAACAATATTGTCCGATCCTAAAGAACCTAACTGCAATTCAACGCGAAATCTTACCGCTCTTACCGAAATCAATTCCGACAATTCTCCTATTTGTGAGTGAAATTAAATATTAACATCTGCGTTGTTTAAACAAATTGTAACTCAGGGACACATTTCTTCACTGACCCGAGAGTTCTGACGCCACTGGCTGCTAGTTTGCCTTTCCAGGGTTCACTCGGAGTAAATATCACAGAACACCTCAGTGTCAATGGAGACATACAGGCAATGTAGCGTTGTCCATCGCTTTAAAACTAGTTTTCGCACATAAAGAAGTTAAGAACATCTACCGGGCACTTAATAAAATTAATAATCAATCATTAATTTCCTTAAGTGAGCGTAACAGTTTCGTGTAGATGCCGTTCTGGTTGTGGTCCACGTGACGGCGCGCAAGGTGTTTGCAGACACAGGTGCTGCGAGGCCTTGGCCGCCGCCTCCGCTCCTGCTCGCTCTCCACTGTTAGGCAATGCACACCCACGCAATATAAATACCACGGTCCCAACTAACAAGCTAGCACTGTCACTTACACCACAATTACAGCAATATTCAATAAAAATGGTCAAACAGTTTTGTTGGAAGACTCGCGGCTTCTTTCGGCTAAAATATATAATCTGAGATTTCACGGAACCTACAGCGACAACTGTCGAATCTCAAGATGATGAAAGAAATGGGATCATAAAGTAAGAAATCCATTTACGTTCACACTGTAAATACTATCTCTGTACATCTTAACAGAATCCATCGCGTCCTTTTAATATAGACAAAAATAATCACTGCAGACTGCTTACGGTTGGTAACAATCTAAAAACATCAGCTGAACGATTTACTTAATAAAACTATTCTCGAAACAGTCAGCGAATAAAACGTCAATGTCCATAAGAGCTACTCTTAAGAATTTCCCACTGAGGGTGGTGGGTGAGCGGTAACTCTCTGGCCTCACATTCCGGAGGACACGTGTGTTCGAAACCCCGTCAGGCCAAGTAGATATTGGTATTCCATAGTTTCCCCAAATCACTCCAGGCGAATGCCAGGATGGTTCTTTCAAAAGGCCATGGAAGAATTCCTTCCCGTTTCTTGTTCCCCCTTCGACGACGACGAGGAATTAGTCATTCAAATTTAAACTGTCAAATATAATTTTTGGAACAACAGAAATACTCAGCTTCTCCAGAGCGAGCTATTAAAAATTCTTAGTCGTACCGGGATTTGACCCCCGCACCCCGAATTTTGAAGGAAAGGGTACTAATATTGATGATATGGAGAGGCAAGCCTCTGCAGCATTGTGCTTAATACGTTAGCGTCATCCTGATCGCTGGTCAGTTGGATTAATTAACGTTGTGGTCATATCTTGGCGTTGTTTTAGTCCAAGGATTGCATAAACCAAAACATATGCAGACGCTTACTGTAAAACTAAAACATGTCGAATAGCATAAAAAATATGGTAGCTTGAAATCATGAGGCTGAGGAAGAAAAGTTGGCAAAGGTAGGAATACAGCCGTCAGACATGGTAAAACGTTTGGCAGAAGCGTCCTTCAGAAACAACAGCTTCATAATTCCATTCCCGTGTTTCAAGGAATTATGTTAGTGTTTGTTAGAGCAAATGAGAGAATATCATTCATTTATGTTGCTGCCGAACATTGTTTACTTAAACCGACAGTGAACACGTTATCATAAAATTCAGATAATTAATATTAGCATTGTATAAACTGTAGAAACATTATGCGATTACTGTAGGCCATTTCTTCCTCAGTTGGTTGTTAAAGTAATAATTATTATATTTTAATATAAAAATGATTTGTATCATTTTTCTTTTCTCGATATGTTACCGCGAAGAAATATAAAGAAACCTCTTTAAAAGATATAACTTTTTTGCACACAATATTCTCAAGCATCTGAAATTAACATCAACATGAAATATGTTACAGTTTTCGAACAGTGCCAGCAGCGTACTCAGTGCTCAAGGTCGTGGTGATTTATCGAGCACACGCTGCAACAGTACATCACTGGACCGGCGACTGAAATACCCGTAGAGAGTGCCAACGGCTTACCGACATATCTGTTCCACTCGGCGAAGTCTCTGAAGGCGGTCTTCACTGGAAGCTGGTGGTGCCCCCACGTCTGCTGGCGGTAGCCACGCGGAGAAGGTCCCCTCGCAACGGAAGCCATCCTGCCACACTGCTAACACCGACGAGTAGCTCTGTTTTTCGCTAACCTGGTCTCGCGCTCTGCCAACTGTTGAGTCGATCTACTAAGAATAGCCGCGGTGCTACCCCGCCGCCCGCTCTATTTCAGACGGCGCCTCACCGTTGTGCGTTAGGTGCTGGGGTGCGAGTGGCTAGACTCTGCCGTGCAGCGCCTCCTACAGGAGCGGGTCGCCCACGGACACGGCCGTATAAAGAAACGGTCTGCCCACACTGCGAGTAGTGTAGTGCGACCTGTGCTGCGGTACCTCATCTCGCCGACGACATATTCGGCGGCAATTGGCAAGGTACCACTCCTGTCCGGACACAGCTGTTACGTCACAGCTCCACTTCCGACAGCCAAGGTTACGACACTGAACTTGGTGCTCTAAAACACCAATCGCATCCAGTGGCCCTATGTGTGTTCATCTTAACTGGCTTACTTACTGAAGATTGCGCAGTCACCTTTCTATAAGTATATAATTTTCGAACAAAAGGTAGACACCGAGACTTTTTTGTTTAGGGCATACGCTTCATCGAAGTCAAGGTGAGCGAGGATTGGCTGCAAGGAACGGGAAGGAATTCTATCATGTTCTTCTGCGGGAATCATACCAGCAAACGTCGGGTAGCAGAAGAAATATTCCACTTTCTATTTGCAAGATCAAGAAGATATTTTCTTTCGTTATGTAATCGAGGTAGAGGACAGATAAATTACGAAATTAACATGCTCTGGAAATAATGGGTGAGAAAGAAGTTTAGAGGAATATCGCTGAAAGAAGAGACAAAATAGGAGGCCAATTTCCAAGAAAAGTGAGATTAGTTGAATGGAACAATCTAGAGAAAGACAAAGATTAGAATATCAAGAGGAAAAAAATAATCAATACGTTCTCCGTAGTCGCATTCACCAAGTCTTCTAAAATGATATTCACAGTCACAAGACAACGCAAAGACAACTACCTCAATTAGTGTTTTAAAAAATATCAGTTGACATAGTAAAAGTGTACAAAGTAAATTTGTGAGTGTAAGATGAAGATAGCGGAAGAGACTTGAACGGTACTGTGGGACCAGCGCCAAGTGGGCCACAGCAGAGAGGAGTGCCGTCAACACTGCAGCGCCCTAAACTTACATCAGCAATTTGTACATTAGGGGGCATCCATAAATTACGTGAGGGAAATATGGAGGGGGGGGGGTCCGTGAGACCTTTAAAAAAAAAGGTCTCAAAATGTTGCAAAGACGATCTGTAGGTGGGAGTCTCACGGGGACCAGATCTCACCACAGGGGGGGGGCAGATCTCACCACAGGGGGGGGCCAGATCTCACCAAAATCTCACCAGAGGGGGGGGGGGCCGAAAAGCCGGAAAAACACCTCACGTAATTTATGGATGTCTCCTTAAGAGGTCTGTTACTAATGTAATTAGGTTATTTCATGAGAGTGTGAAGAACTTAATGAGAATTATTACTTAGGACTATGCGCCTAGTCGACATTGATGATATTAGAGGTGGAAAAGGGAATGTGGGCGTGGAATAGTACAAAATTCGGCCTTGCCTTGTGAAGGAACCATCTCGGCATTCGCCTGCTATGATTTCGGGAATCATGCAAAACCGTAAACGCTTATAGCCGGGATTTGAAAGGCCTTTTCCCCGAATGCGAAAATTAATGTGTGTATTAATTCCTGGAAATAACAATTAATGATACCTAAAACCAGTATCTTTACATTTTTTTTTATCTGCTTAACGTCTCTCTCACAGCGAGGTCTTTAGAGACGGGAAAGGATGGGGGACAAGGAATGGAAAGGAATTCGGCCATGGCCTTTTGAAGGAAGCATCCCGGCATTCGCCTGGAGTGATTTGGGAAACCATGGAAAACCCAAATCTGGATGCCCGGACGGGGATTCGAACCGCCATCCTCCCGAATGCGAGGCCAGAACACTAGCCGTTACATCACCACGCTCGGTGTATCTTTACATCGCATTTATCTGATTACAAAAGGTCACATCTTAATGGATATTAAAATTCATTTCGAACAATTGATTTCTTAAACAACCTCGTGTTACATTAAACAAGTAACGTAGTACTTACAAGATGCAAATTAATAATCGTAAACCTCATACCCTCGTACTTCTGTGGACACAGAATGTCAGAATTAAATCGTTTCAGTTTTCAAGAAAATCAATACATATTAATATCCACCAAAGTGCCAAAAAGTCATGGGATAGGAAGATAAATGTCCAGACGACGAAAAGAAACTTATAAATGTGCCGTGTAGTATCGGAGCTGTCATTTGTACTCTCGTGAGTCGTGTTAAAGGTTTCCTGGTGTGATTATGGCCATGCGACAAGAATTAGACTTTGAACGCGAAATGGTAGTTCGCGCTATTGGCACAGGGCATTCCATTTCGAAAATTCTTCGTGAATTCAACATTCCTCGATCCACGGCATCAAGAGAGACGTCTGCGTTGAGTTGTCTGTTGACAGACAGGCGACACTGCGTCACAGCAACGCTTCATGTGGGAAGTACAACAGACGTGTCCGTGCGGACAGTTCAATGATGGATATGGTAGCGAAACACAGATACGAGTGCCTGCGCTAACAAAACGCCATCGGCTGCAGCGCGTCTTCTGGGCTCGCGAACTTATCAGTTGAACCCAAGATGACTGAGAAAAGGTTTCGTGGTCAGATGAGTCACGATTCCAGTTGGTAACAGTTGACTGTAGGGTTCGAGACCCCTCGTGGTCATTGACCAAGGTTGTCAGGAAGGCACTGCGTAAATTGGATGTTGCTCCATCCTGGTATGGGTTGTATTTACATGGCATGATCTGAGACCTTTAGTTAAACTGGACCGATCATTGACTTTAAATATTTACATTCAATTACTGGGAGACAATTTCGAGCTATTCATGGCCTTCATATTCCTAAACAACATTGGACTTTCCACTACGACAACGCGCCAAGTCATGTGACCAAAATTGTTCACTACTGGTTTGAGAAACATTCTTGAGAATTCCAGTGGATAATTTGGCCACCTAGATCACCAGACATGAATCCAATCGAACGTATCTGTGACGTGATCGAAATACCAGTTCGTGCAAATAATTGTGGACGGCTGTAGCGGAAGCATGGTCAAATATTTCTTCAGGGGACTTCGGAAGAGCGTTGAGTCAATGTTACGCCAAGTTTCCGCACTTCGCAGGGCAAACGGGAGTCTCGCACGATATTAGGAAGCATATATTCCTATGTTACCAGATCGTCAAGGATCTGAAAAAACATACAGCTGACTCAGATTGATCTAGGTGCAACGCTATCCATATTGTAGTTTGTGAAAGTGGCGGTTTTGTTTCTAACATATACTGTCTGTCTGCGTGGAGTTTGAGGATTCACTTCACAAATTTCAAGTTCGAGTAATTTTAACTTTCATCATTTATATATCTCAAATGGTGTAGAGATCGTTTTTTATGGTAAAATCAGATTTACCGATAGAGAAAACGACAGAGCCACGCACTAAAATATTTTGAAGCTTGAAACATTTCTAAAAGTCAATATCTAATAGTATTTTGTTCTTACCAACTGGACACTAACGTTCTTTCCGAGAAAATCATTAAAGACGATCATTAAAGTGAGTGTCGTTATCTACCTAATCTGCGCAGATGCATTACGTATTGTTCTTTGTGATCACCTATTTTTGAAATTATTTCACAAAATTAAAAAAAATCACTTGAAATGGGTAAGCAAATCCGTTATTAGTAAAACAAGTTAACATGCCCTGGAAAATAATTTGGTGTATTGTTAGTTACGTGTACCATGGTCCGAAGGCAACCACGTTAAGTTAACAGCAATGAGCAAAGTTAAGCAGTGATTTGTAACGAAATTCATACTTTGGAAGAGAATGTTATGAGAGAGGTGGGCTGTTACCTCACAGCGTCCAGTGGGCAGGAGTTCCTGGCTCAGGTCCAGCCAGCCCTGGCTGGCGCCGACAGCACTTCCTGGAGAGAGCGGACCCACAAACAAACACCGCGCTGTTCTTATTAACTCCGCGCCAACAGGTAGCCATCAAACACCAATAAACTACGCCATACGGTTCCGAGGCATGTGGCACACATTTAATTCCTTATACTTTGGATAAATTTATATTTTGTTTAAATAAATGTTACCTACACGATGAATCTTCTGCATTAAAAATAACACTCAATACTTAACCACTCACAGCTCATAGCCAATACACAGACAAAGCAAAAAATTATTAACTTTTATCACAACGAAAAAAAAAGACAGAGTGGAAGTTCGAGGCTTTCTTTAAGCTGTCAGTGAGTTGTTACTCTGAAACTTTCAGTAGAAGACAAGAGTTTTAAACTACCCAAACACACAATAACCATTTCATATCATTCTTTTTATCCAGGAATTGTGATGTGGTGGAATGGACGTTATCAACCTCCGAATTGCCACTTACCCTTCCAAATTTTCACCCTTTCATTACGAGTGAACGATCTAGTGGCTCAGTAGTTTAAGAATCTGATCTGGATCGCCGATTCAAATCCCGGTCATGGCTGGAATTTTGAAAGGACCTTGACCCGTCCTTCACCTATATCAAAGCTTGCTTTGGGGTATGTGGTTGGGATTACTTTTTTATTCCTCGTCGACGTCGGGGTTAATAGAGACGGGAAAGGACTGGGGGATTGGAACTGGAAGGAATTCGTTCAGGGCCTTTTGGAGGAACCATCACAGCAATCACCTGGAGTGATTTTGGGAAAATCCAAATCTCGGTTGGTCGGAAGGGAATTCGAATCCGCGTCCTCCCGAATGCGAGGTCAGAGCATTATCACTCATCCACCACGCACGGTTCCAGTTAGAAACTGTCATGCATACTACACGAAATTAGTTAGTTAATTACGAGTAAGAGCGTTAAATATAACTGTTGATGTGATAAAGGCATACATTCGACCGACAGACAGGACCAGTCAGCAAACTGAAGCAACTGGTTCGACGTATTTGCGCAATAATTACCTGTCCAGCGTTCAAAAAAGGTGGCTGGTATCCAGATTCGGTTATCTAAGGTTTTGTGAACCACTGAAGCAAGAGTATGTTTCTTAAAAAAAATAAACACCTGGCTGTTTTTCTTCCTACAGGTCGGAAATCAAAATCTTGTTAATCACTTGTGCATGATAGCAAGAACATATGATACAGTACACGATTATAACAACTATTGCTTTTGATGAATTTACATGTCGTTTTCGTTTTAGAGTCAGTCTCTGGTTATTTTGATAAGACGAACTAAGGTCAAATAAGTAGCAATAAATTTTACCTTCATTTAACAAACGAATCGTTCATTTCACAAAATAACATGTGGAGAAGTAAGATGCAGATATTATGCAGGAATGGTTAAGTCCGACTGTAAACAATAGGCTAAAGAACTGAATCAACAACAAAACTGTTGTGAACAGGCTGAAAGGCAATGCCTTTCATACAGAATTTCAGTTTTCGACTACGCGACTTAACTTAGGCTTAACTTAGCCTAAAGAGAACCTACAGCATCTTAAGATTACTACACTTAAAAAGAGGATGACGGCCCATTAAAAGACCTACTAAAATTCCGACCAAAAGCACGGTTCGAACCGCAAATCTTCTACATTCCCTTAACCGTTGAGCCCTTGGACTGCTATATAAGACATTTAAAATGATTACCGTATACGACCTTGGAGAGTGACAAAGTCATTAACACTGACGAAAATCATTACCTAACGCTGTTACAATTTATATTACTCGGGAAAAAGTAAATGAACAGTCTAGAAAAGTGGAACTAATGGTCCGCGAAGACGGATCAATCAGGTGGTCCGTAAGCAGAATGTTACAAATTTAGATATCGTACTGGTACTGTATACGGCTATAACGGAGTAAGTTGCAAGCGCAACTTTCTCAAACTCATGACTATTTCAATGGCCATTGTCGTTCGTGGCAAAAATCTGTCATTTCCAAACTGAAAGTAGAACAGCATAGTTCCAATAGTCTATTAATTTCTAGTTGGTACCAAAAAGAACGCTGTTCGTTTAAGGATTAAATTAATTACGGTTTTCTAAGGGTCTTGTATATGTGGGGGACCGCGACATGAGGTAGGGTTGGTAACATAAAAGTGGTGAAATAAACAAAATTAAAAACTGACAGGCCTTGTTTCTTTTATTTTATTTATGTAGGTTGGTGTTACAGCGTAGCATCCGACCTACAGTAACATTATGATTCATTTGGTTACTAAATTTTAATAGTCTCTTCAATAATTAATTAACTTGAAACAGTTTATTTCCAGTTTCATAACTATGTTTAAGTAGGAATTAAAAATATGCTTTTAGTTTATGTTATGTTATAATGGTACAATAAAATAAGTCCCAGGTGTTAATGACGTACACGTATATAAGTTATTGACATGGCAGGCTATGAGGCAGTACGGTGGAGCTGTTTATTATGGAGCGGGGAGCCAGCTGGCCTGCAAAGCACTTATTCAGAACTGACGCAATAGGGACTGAGGAGCTTAAATATAGCGCGCAGCCAACTCGCACAACGAGGAAGACGACATTCTTGCAAATTGTTTTTGTCATCGCTCACCTGACTGATTTGACGTCGTCTTCCTAATCTCTAGACCTCCACATGTGAATCTCATACTATATTATTTGTTTCTCAAATTCCCAGCTACCTCTTCTTCGACTGTTCCCTCCACTAACAATTTAACCGAAATGCACGTCTTAAAAATGTGTCTCACCATCCTCTCTCTTTTTCTCTCTACGAATCATCCACAATACAGTGTTCTTTCCTCGCCCATCAGTTTCAAAACATGTTTACGTCGTATTTTATAATTTTCAATGTGTTTTAGCAGCACCACTATTCGAATGACAAAATTTTATTTCTTTCGGGTTTTGTGAAAGAGGTTATATTTCTAGAAGTTGATATACAGGATAAATGCCGAGGTTGTATGGGAATAAAAATGTAAAAATTTCAGCATTCTTTACAGCTTAAATGTTCTCCTTACATAATAATAAACATCAGCTGGTTCTAATAGGAATCTGGCTTGAAGGCATTAGAGGTTATGGCTCATAATAACTAACAACTATCCGTATTCTAACATATGCTCAGCAAAACTGACTGTGAGGTACGAGGAAACCTTATCTATTCTCCTTCTATCCCCATTGAAATGGTGTTATCTCTGACTGCCAAAACCAATTTCAAATATCTGCAGTTATACTGCCGCGCACAGTTGCAGAAATGAACACTAAGCAATGATCCGGATTCTCGTGTTATCCTAAGACTTCATATTTACCAGGATCTCTCTATGTGTTGCAGATGAATAGAATCTTACATTAATGACGTCATTTAAAGTCTCAATTAAGCATTGATGTTTTAAATAGTTTTATAAAATAACTTAGTTCCACTTTGTATTAATGTAAAGGATCCCACAAAACTAACGGGGATTTGAACCAGAACCATCCCCCACGCAAGGTACGAGCACGGGGCTCGGTATCTGAAACGAATTGGACTAAAAGCCTAAAGTAATTTCAATAAAATTGGCAGGAGCCACTCAGCTAGAAGATCAATTACTGCGAGTAACTTCGGTGTCAAGGTTAATTCGACCTTAATGAATGGTCTGACGTTCTGTAACTAGCTGCCTTAACCAGATAACAACCTAATAAGTGGGTACTGGGGCGGAACTAGGTGACACACACCAAATTAAGATTTACAGCTTCTACACTCGCCACATCATATTCTGGCGTGCCACCTGTTATATTCACCATGGTGCAAACATGTAATCCACGATGGTGGAAGTACTATTCGTAGAATTGAAGAACGGAGAGAAAGGGTGTAAATATTGGTACCACTCGTTATTGTATAGTGATGAAACTTGATTTGAATAACTACAACCAGAAGTTTGGTTGATTAGTTTGATGTAAACTATGCCTAACCACATATGTAGGGCGGTTAGTTCCTTTCCTTCGAGTGTTGTATGTGTGTAGCTGGCTGAGATGACTTTCATTAAGCATAGTTTTTTTTTGCATTGTGTGTATGAGGAACCCGATGCGAGCTAATACTCCTCCGAAAGACATAAAAGCGGCAGCCAAGTTTAACGGAGAAATTGTCATCAACCCTGTAGTGTGCCCTTACTACACACCCACAGCGGACTACTCTGATTTTAATACAGGACTTTGTTAGTCTTGAATGAGAAAATTTCTTCCACCACCGGGTTAAGAACCGCAACGACCGTGTAAACAGCTGTAATAACAACTAGTGTTGCCCAAAATCGGTCTTGGTCTTGCATTTTTGCAAGACCAAGACCAAGACCAGGTGTATTGATGCAAGACCAAGACCGGCCAAGTCTGGTCTTGTTCTTGCATTTGGGCAACACTAATAACAACGTATCTCCCGAACACTCAGAACACTGCAGCATCTGAAATGGAATTCGAGGCCGCAAATGCCTTCTTAGGGAGGATCCTACCAACCTTCCGGTTTTGGACTAAGTTAGTTATCCCTCTCTAAAACGTTACGCTCATGATTTCTCTAAACCGTCTGAAGAAGATTTCACACCAGGAAATGTGCACCATGTTTCTTAGGATTTTTTTTTAATACTTATCACTGCTGACAGTGTGCCTTTCACTCATGTCAGCAAAGAAGCTTTCAAAAGAACAGTATGTCAAAAGGCATCGAAAGTCCCGTCTCTCTTATGCATTTAGCAAGACAGAAATATACTTTCAGCTTTCGTTGTCGTTTGGGGAAAGGCCAGCGGATGAGTGCGTGGCAGGAAGCTGGTCAGCATGAGTAGACCAGACGTTCCGAGAACTCCGCCTACGGCAGACATACCGCGCAGTCGTCACCTCGCTTGCCTCACTCCCTCACTCAATGGAAGCCAGAGTTAAGACAACTCATTCCTATTGACATAATGTGAGACTTATCGCAGTAAGACTGGTGTGAAGTCCTAGATACAGTGACAGCTCAAGTCCCAGAAACAACAAATATTCTGAACATAGTTGTTACAAGTGAATTAATAAAAATCGTATCAACTTCAAAAGATATAAATTAAGAGTGGTTAAAAGCAATAAAGACGTTATAACTGAAATTGTCCTATGGTCGAATAAACATTTCGCTCTTCCATATGCGATGGTAAATTTAATTCCATATTATGTTTGTTTGACAACTACATATAAATGGAATTACACCTTGTAATTAAAGCGTGGGATTGGACCTTTTTTTTTTACTTGTTGCTTTACGCCTCGTCGACGGCTAAGGTCATTAGAGGCGGAATGGGACTGAGGACAAAGAAACGGGAAGGAATTCGACCATGGCATTTTAGAAGGAAGCATCCCAGCATTCGCCTGGAGTGATTTGGGGAAACCATGGAAAACCCAAATCTGGCTGCCCGGAAGAGGATTCGAACCCGCGTCCTCCCGAATGCGAGGCCAGAACTTTAACCGTTCACCCACCACGCTCGGTGTGGGATTGGAAGCAAGAATGGGAAGGAATTCGGCGATAGTCTTTTGAAGGGTTTATCTCAAAATTTACCTGGAGTAATTTCGTGAAACCAAGAAAAACAAAACTCTGAATGGCCGGACGGTGATCCGAACCCATTTGCTCCCGAATGCTAGTCATGAGCGTTGCCACTCACCCAGCCGGGACAGTAATTTGTTTTTGAGGCTAAGGTTAGATTATCCCAGCATTCGTCTTGTTGATAATGGAAAGGTTCTTAAGACCCGAAATCATGATGGTAGCTGTATCGGGGCCGAAATTTGAAAGCGTGCAAATCGTACCTCTCCGCTGTCAGGAATTGTTCGTTGACTCGTTTGGTAGTAATGACCTGTTGGTAGCAATCGCTCTCTACCGCAGCCGCCTTAACCTAGCCCGGGAATGCTACTGGGTTTAGGGACCTACAGATTAACGTGGGATCCGAACCGTGAAACGCTCTGGCGTATTTCAAGGCCGTGATTCGAACCGGGGAACTTTCCGTCTTGAGTCAGACGCCTTAACCACCGAGCCACCAGACCACAACAATCTTGTTGAAACCAGCATAAAGTTTTTTTTTTGCATTTTCTACACCATTAAGTTGTCTTTCTGCTGTCTCAGTGATAAGATATCAGACTGAGGGTTTTGGGTCCTGTATTCAAACGCTGGCACTGCCATCATTTGCACTGGCTCGTAAAATGTTCTTCACACCATAAATTGTAATGTACGCTGTGAATGCTACGTCATTCGGCTTAAGCTACCTAACCCTTCATTCGATGCGATTACCTGATTGTACTAAGCTAAAACACCCATGTGAAAAATAGGAATCTTTTTTAAAAAAGCTGCCTACAGTTATCGAGGCCACACGAAAATCCAGGTATGTTCGCTAATGATAGCATAAAAAATAGGTAAAAGATAAAATTCCTGAGAAATAATCTTCCAGATATATCAGCATCTCTATAAGTTCAAAAGGACAAAACTTTTGACTTAACGCTTAGCATAATGATAATATAGATGTTATCACACCACTTTGTATACAAACTGTGTTCTACATCGGAGGAAATAAGTAGGAAAACTGAAAAGTCATTTTCGCTTTTTAACACTGAATCGAGATGCAACACTGCATACGGTTACACTATAAAGGCGTATGGTCTAACCTACCGTTACGACTTCATTCCATCAGTGCATATCACCGTCTTTATTATGGCTTTACGCCTCGTCGACGTCTAGGTCATTAGAGGAGGGATGGGACAGGAGACAAGGAACGGGAAGGAAATCGGTCATGGCCTTTCGAGGAAGCATCCCGCCATTCGCCTGGAATGATTTGGGGAAACCATGGAAGACCCAAATCTGGATGCCCGACCGGGGGTTCGAATCATCGTCTTCTCGAATGCGACGCCAAAGCGTTAACCGCTCACCCACCACGCTCGGTGTTATCGTCTCAAACAATAAACATGTGACGAGCACTCGGAATTCTGTCTAAAAAAACTACTAAAGTGCGACTACGTCTATTGTACTGAGGGTGAGGATTTCGTATACAGATTGTTTATTACATTTCCTAAAAGAAAAAAATAATTAAAAGTTAATTATACGTCTTTCCAAAATGCCTTTTATATGCAACAAAAACAAAAACAAAAAATCTGTCGCATAAAAATTTTAAACATTTCCTAAAACAGCACTTTTACGACATATTTACTACCCGTTTCATTAAATTTTCTATCCAATGATGCATATAATTGTTTGTCGAAACATTTATCTGATGAAATAGCAAATTTTGCCTGTATTGCTCATTTAACTATTTTACGAAAACCATACATTGCTGAAAGATCGCTATAGTCTTCCTGTAATCTTTAGTAAATATTGTATATTTTTAAAGAATTTTTGGATCAGTAGTTTCAAATATAAAAGGGGAAAAAATAGACTCTTTTAAGGAATTTTCGGCAAAAATTACACAAATCGTGGAATAAAAAGATAAATCAATTGGAAAGTTGCGTATTAAGGAAGTATTGAGTATTAAATTAAAAATGTCTAGATTAAAGGGTTCAGGAGGTATGATGGAGTGATAGAAGAACGGACGGAAGGATAACGGACATATCAGCAAATCACATAGCTTTTTTTCTTGTTTATGGTTTTACGCCTCGTTGTCGTCGAGGTCGTTAGAGATGGTAAAGGACTTGGGGGCAAGGAACTGGAAGGAATTCGGCCATGGCATTTTTAAAGGAACCATCGTGGCATTGCCTGGATTGATTTTGGTAAACCATGGAAAATCCGAATGTGAATGAATGGACGGGTATTTGAACCCACGTTCTACCAAATGCGATGCCAGAGCGTTACCACTCTCCCACCACACTTGGTGAATCGATTAGTGTTGCGTTTTTCATTCTCACCTTCTACTTGTCAGGTGGGACTGTTTCATTTGTGGCTGGAACCCGCACAGTCACTGTGCATGCAGACAGTGTCTACTGTACTAAATAACGTTCAATATTCATAGCGGAAATTTAACATCCTGTAAAGAAACAGCACTGGTGTTTCTAAATGAACTTTATATTTTTGTGATTAAAATAAACATGTTGCTAACCATCTATTCCAGATTCAGTGTTTTACATTAAGCTAGTGGTATTACGATCGCTTCTTGATGATATTACCACTGCAGATTGTTAATAATATCTTCTACGAATTTCAATAATTCCAGTTTTATTTCTAGTTTGATTTTCAATAAACTGAGAGTTAAAACTCGGCGAATCTTTCAGACTGGGTGGAAGACTCGCGATAAAGCAGAACATTTCACTATGAACAACTCCTGGTAATTAGAATATATATTAGTTTACACTAAGAGAATAAAGTTGCAGTTTTACCTTAGTAAATAGTTTCTTTAAGCCAAATTGCAATCTGTGGAGTATAAACTGAATCAGAGGTGGCATCAAAGTATCAAATATAATGATTTTAGAAGAATTTTACCATGATATTTAGTAATTCCTGCTCAATGATTAAAGTAGCGAGCTGCTAGTTAATATGTTATTCCATAAATCCATCAATACGTTGAGAATTCGAGATGCTCTACCTTTCTTGTATGGTGCAACTTCTCGAAGATAGTGACGCTAAACTCCAATCTGTGCTAACAGTACAGACATAGTATTCAGTTGACCATGGCACAACATAGTCGAGATAAACGTATGAGGTGGAAGCTCTCATAGAAACTCATCCATGAATTGCGTGACTACACTGAGTCTAATCTAGGAGGACAATTAGAACCCGTATACTCAATCCCGAAACTAATAACGCGTGTTGAGAAAAACAGAGGAAGCTGCACTCCACACAGAGAGATACTAGGTGTTTTTAATACAACTTAATGAAACATTTAACACTTTCCAATGCAACTCCTAGTCTTTGTCTCCATGGCAAATAGCCATCCATACTGCCAAACCCCTCAAAAATAATGTCTTTGTAAAGCAAAAAAAAATATATATATTAAAGATTATAATTACAGAACTGTAGATGCAAGTAAGACCATGAGAATTCAGTAGGGCGTGAAGCCCGAAAATGCTGCAATAACAGCCTCTAGACGTCACGGCACGGAATCAAAGCGAATCTGAATATGCTGAGGGGGAACATGCTGTTTGTAGGCGCGTCCCCAAACACAGACAAAGGTTGCAGGATGACCAGAACAAACAAGTTGCCGAACGGCTGTATCACAGATATGTTTGTTCCATGAGCGACATGTTAGGCAAATGTGCAGGCCAGGGAAGCCGTCGTATTCGTCGTTCTTCGAACATTCCGCGCCACACGTGGCTGGGCACTGTCCTACTGAAATATGGCATGAGGAGATGCCAGCAGAAGGGATCCTAAAACCTCCCTGGTGTAGCGGTTGCTGTTCAAATTACCCTCAATACGTGGAAAATGGTCGAATGTTATAACCAGTCGCTCCTCAAACCATCCTACTTGGCGTTCGTCCGCTATGCCGCTCATAAATTCAGTCTGCCCGATTGCATTCGCCAAGGTAGCATTCATATACACGACCTCCACTGTAAGGCTAGTCGAAGAGGCACTCATCTGAAAACATTACATTTTGCCACTCAGAACGCCAATGACGGCGTTCTCGTGCCTATTGCACGCCAAGGCGTCAATGGAAGCTGAGGCCCACACCCGTTGCAGTGCTCCAACGTCGAGCCAACACCGTGGACGAAGCTGTTCTGTCGGCTACGGCCATCCGGGCAAGATGGCTGTCATCGCGCGCTGTGATAACATTGCGTGCTCTGAACCAGCAGCGGTGTCATGGTACGACAAACTTATTTCTCGGAGACCGGTAATTTGGCAATGTTCGAACTCACTTGAAAGCTGGTATTGCGACCTTCGTCATCGACTTGGTTGCACATTTCCATTTCGTTTCGCGGCTCTGCACAGACTGAGCGTGGCCTAACACTGACCTGCCGGCCCACTGGTCTACATATCCTCCGATTTGGATGGATCCATACCATTACTTAATCAGTTATGTACGACCGGGGAGGGGGGGGGGGAGGAGGAGGAAAGAAGGGGAGTGGCAATCGACAATAACAAAACAGATGATGTAATTCCCCCGTTTGTAAAACTATTCCCTTGCTGTGGCCTCCCTATGAACTTTCAGAACAAAATAGCTAATCCTAAATAAAGATGAGCAGTTGAGTAGATGCCAGCAACAAAAATTTATAACAGAGATATTACGAGATAAAATAAAATGTTATCTCCAAAGGGACATGTTCGTTTGGGACTCATGTTTCATGCTTTTCCTACGACTTTCTGCATTTTAAGTTTACAGCGTTTGTCAATACACCAGAAACGATATATGAGTTATGTTTCACTTTATGTAATGAGTTGATTTACAACCTACCGGCAGTTAGCCATCAACTAGCCTACTCTATACTAACCAAAAGTATATTACAATGCAGGATAAACGTTAAACCACAGTATAACATTATAAAAACAAACGCTTAATGCACGAATCTTCGTTCAAGGTGAGCCTTTCAGGACTTGTAAACGAAGAATTGTGAAAAATATGTATACGTTATCCATATGACATGTACGGGAAAAAAATTCGAACCTACACACAAGTTTGCGTTTATATCTTGTTCTTGCCCAAGTAAATTCCTGTGCAACTAAAATGGGATAAAAAGAGATATTACTAAATCTTGGACTATTGTAAAGCGTGTCAATCTAATACTTTACATAAACATCGCATTTCTACATTGCATGACTATATTTTATCCCCGAACAATATGGAACAATTATTCCTTATTAAACTCTCAAAAGGGCAGAATTAATAATTGGTTTTTAGCTCAGTACCAGCTGCAGCAATGATCGAGTGGTTTGACCTATTCGAAGCGAGCGAAGTGACTTACCGTTTTTGTTCATGAGTCCCTCCGTGCGGTGTCCAACCTGCAGCCAGACTAACCAGTACAGCGCAGCGCTCCTCCGCTGACGTCATCGGGGCCGCTGACTGCCTCGGGTGCGTCACTGTCCGGGGCGCAAGGACGTGTCTCCTGCCTTATCTGGCCAATGAATGCCACACAACGGAAACGCACCCTACTTCCCGCACAACCACTTTTTTCAGTTGGGCCTTCACATATGTAGGTCAGTAAAGGTCGTATGGTGCCAGCAGATGGGAGAGAGTGTCACCGACAGTTTGAGAACCACGTTAACTTTCTATCAGTGTCTCCTGCATCTTGTTGATCAGACATGTATTTTTATGGAGTCGAGGTGATAGCTTATTAGTAACACAGTAACTCACTTTTTATGTGTGCCATCGGCGGTATACCACTCTCTCATAATACAAAGGATTTTGGAATCTGTTCCATGATGATAATGCAAGAGAGAAATTTTTACTGTGAATTCCTGTTTAGTTATATGTTTCGATTTCACATTCTTCTCAGATTTCCATTCCACAATAACTCTGAAAATTATGGGATTATTGATACTTGGCGGTACCTTACGAACTTCCATATGTCCTGCTAATCTACTCTTTCCGATTAAAGCTGTTTACAAATTTTGTAAGATATCAGCTAGTAAGTTTTATAACTACGTTGCAACAAGTGTCTGTGTACAATTAATAATCTGTAATGAAGAGTTGGTAATACATATTAAGTAATGCGTTTAGGAATAAGAGTTAGCGTTGGCTGGCCAGACACCAAGATTTACTGTCTATGATCTTCATACGTAAGATCAAATAAAGACAACAGGATCTAAGGAAAATACTAAGCATGTCTCCGAGGTTCACCAGCGCATAATTTGTTTCCAAACGATGTGAAATGACTGTCCTCTGACAAACAAACTCAGAAACTACTAGCTCAAGAATCTTATGCAATAGGACTATCATTTCCACATTTATCCTATTTCAAAAATACGATAAGCACTCACAACTGAAATATGAGTTAAGCATTTTTCTCCAAAAAAGTTCAAGCAACGAAATTATCTTTAGTGAATAGCAGAATTATTTTCACCATAATCAATTCCTATAAAGCATATCCAGTTTTAGTATTTTGACCCGTTTCTCTTAAATGTTACGTTACGTGTCTCACTCTGTAGTCCTAAAAATTGACATTCCGAACAGAATGCGCTTGCGTATGATACAGATTAATGGTTTGCGCTTTCTCTGTTATTCCCAGTTTATCATCTCGGGGAAATTACTAACGAGATTTGAATAGCTGATATTCGTTAAATCATTCCGTCTGGAATGAGACTGTTCCGGCGTAGTGACACGAAGTCACCTTCAGGAATGAGTTGAATGACTAATGATATGCGACTGTCACGGAGTAGTAACGCGATGCAACCGGACGGAGTCGTGAAAACACGTTTCCACAACTGGCTGTGTTGTTTTCATCAGGTACGGTAAAGCTTCCGAAGACGACAGGCTACTGTCACCGCTTCATCCGGCTAGACACCAGAAACTGATGACTCATTTGGTCCGTCTTGTTTAGATTCCTTCGAATTGTATGCATGACACAAATAAAACTCTTCGTCAGCACTATTCCCAAACAGTCATTATGTTTACATTTATTACCCTTTATACCACACATTTTACAATAGAAAAATAAGATGAAGTAAAAAGGAAAATTAGCTTTCTCTGAGAGAAATTAGACTTTGTAAACTGCAGTGTATAGTTTCCTTTAATCTGTTGATTTTCAGTCCAAACAGACAAAACTTTAGGACTTTCACCTTGAAATGGGAGGCAATATCACTGGAACTACCAACAATTTTATGAAAGACACAATCAAAATTTTGATATGCAACTGCTATAAAACATAATCGGTTATAGATATGTGAAGCTTTCCTAGATAGCCGAGAAAGTATCGAGAATGAATCGAACTTTCGGCAACAAAATACCTCGACAACATAAACTGAAAACTATATCCAAAAATAGAAATATCTATACTATTTGTTTTAGTTGGCTGTGTGTTCCGGAATGATGCAGGAGCTACTGAACAAGATTTCATCGTTCGAAAGCTTAGGGTTCGAATTAAAATTTGAGGTAAGTCAACGACATCTGGCGCCGAAGGAGGAAATTAAAATCTATCCTAAACTTCAAACTCTCTAACTTGAAAGCATCTAAACCGATTTAGACGTGTTTCTACAGTTCGAGGTCCTAGACTCTGACTTTAAGTCAACTGACGCCGGAGCAGTGAATTGAAATCTCTTCTGAACATCAAATTCTTTTTGCCTGTAATCTAACATAACTTAAAAAATACAGAACAGATTTTGACGGAATCGCAAGCTTAGAGTCAGGCCTAAAATTTGAGGTGTTCATCATGGCAGCAGAAAATAAATGTATGATCAAAACAGTAGGTATTCCAAGATTTCTCTATTTTACCTAGACATGTTGGTGGATATCGGATTGATTACTTTCTTATACGATTTATATTAACTTGATATGTATGTATGTACGAATGAATGTATTCATGAATGAAATAGAATCTTTCTACTAGCTTTTCACCCATTCTCAGACGCCAGAATTATTTGAAATTTTGCACACGTATTCAGAACTGATGATAAAAAAATAATTTTGTAACTATCTGCTCATATTGTTATTACTTTGACAGTAACAATAGGAAAATGTTTGAATGGAATGGAATCTTGCAATTTAATTTTAACCCACTTTGCACACTTATTAACAAGCGATGAAAATACAATAATTCCATACCTATGTCCTGGTATTCCCATTACTTTGACAACAGAAACATAATTTAACCGTCATATGACAGTTTTCACCCACTTCCAGCAGCACTCTGGTTAAGACGCGTGACTGGCGAGGAGACTTTACCAAGTTCGAATCCCTATTCCGGCTGTAAATTTTACGGATCTTAGAAGTGACTTCCCTCTCTGGCAAAGCCTTGTTTTGTTTATGTGAAGTGCGGCAGGACGCTCCATAGTTTTGATTGCTGGATTAGACAAGTATAGACGTGACAAGAGTGAGCATGCACGGCAATTCGAAAAAACTTCGTCACTTGGCGGCCGAATTATTATTATTATTATTATTCCGCGATTCACTAAAAGTGTGTGGCGGAGGGTGCATTGCACCTATCCGAAAGGGTAATAGTTTTAAGGGATATACAGGATATGGCAGGAGGCGCCCATGGGCTATTGTGAGTAACCATCACAGCATTCGCCTGGAGTGATCCGGGAAAACCCAGATCAGGATGGCCAAATTAATTTATCAAGAGCTGCTCCTGTCGGATTTTAAGCTTACTCGCCCGGTAAATCCTTTCTATTCGATTCCCTAATCGCTCGTGGAAAAAATTAGTACAGAAATGAATAGGTTCTGGCCCTGATTTATCTTATTTTCGTGGTCATTCTTAGATATGAATGTTTCTGGTAGCAATATTTGTTTGCTTTCATTCCGAAATAAGTCAGTAGTGCATTTTTCAATTAGTTTCTGTCGAGAGCAACGCCTTCGGTGTTCCAGGTCTTCCCAACCTAACTCCTTCAACATCGCACTTAAGCTTCCCCTCCAACTATATATACCTGTAAAGAATCGGGCGGCTCTTCTTTGGACCTTCTCTAATGCCTCCATCAACCCCTTTTGATGGGGACCCCATACAGAGCAACAATATTCTAAGTGAGGACGCACTAGTGACTTGTATGCAATCGATTTAACTTCCGGAGTGCATTGTTTAAAATTACGACCTAGAAATCGGAGCATACGATTTGCTTTCCCAATTACCTTCTCGATATGCTCATTCCACGATAAATTATTACGAATTGTTACCCCTAGGTATTTAGCGGAATCTACCGTTCTAAGGACAGTACCATTAACTGTATATTCAGAGCTAAATGGTGTCACCTTTTTACTTACACGCATGACTTGGCACTTTTTAGCGTTTAACTCCAATTCACTCTTCGGAGATTCCTGGCCATAAATGCCAAACGAATTTAACTACCCACTTCCAGACGTCCGATATGTTTTGACATTTTGCATACCTATTAACAACCGATGACAATACAGTAATTTAATTCTCATTACGTTGACATTGACAACGGTTTAATCTATCAGAAATTTTCAGCTCAATTTTCACCCTCTTTCGGAAATCCGAATTGTCTGAAATTTTGCACACGTGTCATGGTATTCTCATTACTTCGACAGTAAGAACAGAAAATTGTTTTAACCGTCATATGACAGATGTAACTAATTTTCACCCACTTTTAGCAGCGGTCTGTTAGCTCAGTTGAATAAGGCGCGTGAGTGGCAAACAGACGTTTCCCGGTTCGAATCCCTATTTCTGCTGTAATTTTTCCGGACCTTAGAAATGGGATTCACCTTTGGCAAAGCTTTGTTTTGTTTATGTGAAGTACATTAGAATGCTCGATGGTTCGGATTCCATGTTAAACTGCAAGTCCCCTATACCCGATGGGATTGTCGATTAAGGCAAATGGAGCCCAGACATGAACGCGCATGCGCAGCAATTCGAAAAACCCTTGTCCCTTGGCGGCCGAACCCTTCGGAGATTACCCGATCAGCAACGGCTAGGCAATCCCAATTTTTCAAAATTTTGCACACGTATTAAGAACGGCTAGCAATACAATAATAACACAGCTATGTCCTATTATTCTAATTACTTTGTCATTGACGAGCGAGACGTGCGCAACTTTCTGCACAGGTACACTTAACGATACCTTGATGCAAGGAGCTACGATAGTGGACTCAGTCACTTAATGTGATGTTAAACAGTGAGTATTCGCTACATAGTTTTGACTAATTATAGAAGAGTAATCTTCTACTTTTACCCTATTATCGGACCATTTAAAAGACCGTTATTCGTGGGAATAATAATTAAAGATGAAACTGCAACAAATGAGAAATTGACGAAGAAAAAGCAAACGGCACGAAGCATACTTTTGTAACAACCCGAATTTAAAAATTAAAAATAAAATTATAGTTCGAAAAACTAAAATCACACTTTTGCTGCAATTGAACGAAAAATTTAAAAATAATCTTTAAATATAAAGATTTTTTTTAACAGAAATAAGTCGTTACACAATTCGGTATAAATTAATTTTTCGAATGTAAGATTAAAATCACTGATTAAAAAATTAACTTTAATGTAAATTAGCGGGAGGTGCTCTGTTAACAATGTCTATCTTCACGAACAGCTAGCGATAAAAAATATAAGACAACTGATATCTATCCTCGAATGATAAGACACTGATCATCCAGAACATTATGAGCACCTATCTAATAGCCAGTATGTCCGCCTTTGGCTTGGATAACAGCGGCGACACGTTTTGGCATGGAAGCAATGAGGCCTTGGTAGGTCGCTGGAGAAAGCTGGTACTACATCTGCACACATAAATCACCTTATTCCTGTCAATTCCGGGGAGGGGGGGGGGAGGAGCAATTAGCTCTGACGGCACATCCCAGATATGTTCGATCGGGTTCAGATCTGCCAAGTTGGTGGCCCAGCACATCAATTGCAACTCGCCACTGTGTTCCTCGAACCACTCCATCAGACTCCTGGCCTTATGACTTGGCGCATTATCTTATTAAAAAATGCCACTGCTATAGGGAAACACTGTCGTCATGTGGGTGTACGTGCTCTGCAACCAGTGTACGATACTCATTGGCCGTCATGGTGCCTTGCATGAGGTCCACTGGATCCATGGACGCCCACGTGAATGTCCCCCAGAACATAACTAAGCCACCGCCACCTTGTCTCCGTCCCGCAGTACAGGTATCAAGAAGCTGTTCCCTGGAAAACGACGGATTCGCACCCTCCCATCGGCATGATGAAAAAGTATCGGGATTCATCAGACCATATAACGCTCTGCCAATGCGCCAAGGTCCAATGGACGATGGTCACGTGCCCATATCAGTCGTAGTTGCCGGCGTCGTGGTGTTAACATGCATGGGATATCGGTTGCGAAGGCCCATCGTTAGGAGTGTTTGGTGCATTGTGTGCTCAGACATACTTGTACTCTACCCAGCATTAAATTCTGATGTTAGTTCCGCCACAGTTCACCGCATGTCCTGTTTTACCAGTCTGCCCAGCCTACGACGTCCGACGTCTCTAATGACGGGTGGCCGCCCAACCCCTCGACGTTTGGACGTGGTTTCACCTTGGTTTCGCCACTTATTGAAGACACTCACCACAACACTCCTCGAACACCCGGAAAGTCATGCAGTTTCCGAAATGCTCGTGCCGAGCCTCTGGGCTATCACAATCTGCCCTCATTCTAAACACGGATAGCACGTCCACTGATACTACATGCACCGTGAGTGCGTCTGACTGGCAATCATTCTTCATCAGGTGACCAGGACGGGTTTATATCGATAGTAGGTAGGCAGTCATAATGTTCTTGCTGATCAGTGTATATAGTTCTGTTAGTTTTCATGGTTCTATTTGTCTCAACAGGGTGACCACGGAATAACTTCCAGCTGGCAGGGAAATAGCCAGTAAATATAAGTCAACATGGGATTCTAATCATCGACCTCAAACTCACTAAATACGATAGTCTAATCTTTTAAATAAAACCATTCAAGTTGAAAAGCTGCTCTTGACAGAGTGCTGGCTGAATTTATAAAGTTTGCATTAGCTGGCAGTTTTCAGAAGCCAGTCTGCTCAAGGTGAGTGAAATGTTTGATTACTTCGCCCACAGAACTTGACCGCCCACAATATCATTTACTGCAGCTTTATCAAACGTTATTGCATTGGCGCGCAATCGCTACTCGCCCCAAATTCCCCCTAGGGACTTCACAGAGATAATTCAAGCATAGTATTAGAAATCACTCAATAAATAAATATGGATGTTACGAGCGGGATTAGTAAGATAAGCGAGATATGCCAGTCTGCAATTAAGTCGTCTCACTACCTCATCCTCTCGAAGTAATTCATAACTATTATAAGTTTGTTTCTTTTTTCTTTTCCTGAATAACTGATTCCTGTCGTCCATCTTGCAAGGCTTATGAAGTACTCAGTTTTCAATCTGGACTCATTTAAAAGTAAGCACCATGAAAGACTTCAATGGTCTTTCGTTGTTTCACTTACGGAGGAGAAAAGTAAGTGATTTTCACATATACGAGACTCTACTATCTCAAATTCATCTTGCATTGTAGTAAGTTGTTTTTTGTTTTACTAGCTGTGTTTCCACCTACTTACCTGTTTTATGCAAACTTTATTTTGTGTTACACAAGATCGTTTTTTGGTTTAACGGCTCGCCCACATAACCCCAACATTAGGCAAATTACGGAAATACTAGTATAACACTATGGTAATAGCTACCTTCAAGGCAGACCAATAATTTCAAGCGTTCTCGCCTCGCATTCGGGAGGACGGCGGTTCGAATCCCCGTCCGGGCATCCAGATTTGGGTTTTCCATGGTTTCCCCAAATCACTCCAGGCAAATGCCGGGATGCTTCCTTCAAAAGGCCATGGCCGAATTCCTTCCCATTCCTTGCCCCCATCCTTGCCCCCCATCCTTTCCCGTCTCTAAAGACCTCGATGTTAAAAAGAGACGTAAAGCAATTAAAAAAAAAAAAATAATTTCAAATAAAATCCAGCGAAACGAAATCTGTCACTGAAGCAATAATTTTTATCCGTGTCCTCTCAAATTAAAGCTGAACGACTATAGCTGTTGCTCCACTTAGTTCATGTAATTAACAGTTTTAGTTACTTAAAACTACCGTTTATTCCTAACTTTCTCGATTTGAAGACAGAGACTGAAACCAGGAGTAAAATTTGTGATTAGGATCCGACACAGCAAATAAACTGTATAACGATCATTGCTGCAACAATTCTGGCCGCCGAAGTAAATTCGTCGTTCGATTTTAGGACGTAAGAATGGCCCTTCAACTGATCTTTATAATTCGGAGCCTTCATTGTTTTGTTCATGTGAAGTACACTAGGTCGTTCCACGGTTCGGTGTCCGCTTTAAACTGTATGTGGTTTTAGTGTGGCAGGATTTTCGGCTTACATTGAAACTGAAACTGTCAGTTAGACAGGCAAACAAAGACACGCATTTATTTTATTTATTAATTGTATGATGCGTTGTCATAAAGTGCATATTACAGCGCTGCGAAAGAACGGTTAATTGAGAGGAAAATTGAATACATTTTTCGAATGTAACAGAGATCTAACATTGTGCTAAGAAGTTGCCATTAGCAAATATTACCCGTTGGTAATTCGCAGCTACTAGGTTTAATATAGTACAACTGTTAATCTGAGCTTACGACGTTTGAGTGACCGTCAATAAATTGCAGCATTTAGGATTATAGCTTTAGGGAGCAGTTTGACGGTGAAGTAGCCATGTGGAAGACTTCTAAACAGATATGATAATGTTTCTGGAAAATTACACCATAAAACTTGTTCTTTTCTGAGATTGTATAAAAGATCAACAGTTGCTCAAGTGTAAGACTCTATGGAGGAGACACACTAAAACAGAAATTTTATGGAAATACTGCTTTTTTCAGTAACGAATAACGTTGTAGCCATTGAAAACATCTGATAACGGACGTAGTCAGAACTTTGTTTTTTATATCCTTTTTTGTGCTATGATGTTACATACGTTTCTAGGCCACCGCGAGTCCCACTAGTGCAAGTAATGGCCTGACATTCAAGCCTTAAATTTATTACTTTAACAAACATTCTATACTTCACATGCAGGTAATTAACTACAAAAAGTAGCAGAATACTGTATCAGTAACGCAAAAGTTACGTTTCCTAATCAAACTGCACGTTTTTAACAGGTGTTTGAATGAAAAATATCCTGAAATTTAGTAAGTTTTAGTAAAGCTTGCCTTAACGAAACTATAAGAATTTAAAGCTATTGCTGCATAACGGCGATTATCTCTTGTTGGTTACGGAGAATACAAAGTACCAGTAATGTAAAGACATATTACTATACGGCCCTCATGCGCACTTTCATTCAATGCTAATCGTGTTTTTCTGCCAAAAACGAATTTACCTACCAAATGGAGGCCACGCGGTAGTAACCATCTATGGGTTGTCGCCGCTTTAAAGTGACGGTCTTTGCACTGGGAACATTGTTGTATACGATAGCGCAAACTACTGGATTATGTGCTTCTAGGGAATCAGTCCCAACTGCCAGATTTAAAGAGGAAGTAGAAAGACGTAAATGGTCTATGTAAATTAAGTGCTAATTAATTTCCAATCGGAAGTATTATAATAGCGTTGAATTTCCAGATTTCAAGTGATCTCATCCTAGAATACTTTCACACGTTTTCAGCCTCTCGAGTTCATTTAACCGCCATTCCGGTGGCAATTTACCTACACACCAACAGTTCCCTCTATAATTTATTCCAGTCCTAGACTTTTTTACCAATAAAATAAAATTTAGTGCTGAAATCGAGTGCCAGCCTGTAGTCATGGTCATCTAGTCTATTCCATGAACAGGCAGCCAGCTGTGACCTCTGACGTAACTGTTGCCTCTGTATCGACTCTCATCTTCCTTGCATTCATACATTGCCACCCTAAACTATCTAGCCCAAACTCATATTTTTCAAAGTCTTATACATCTGCACCCCAATCCTTACTGAGATTTTAGCTATGACTACTATATTCTATACATCCGGTCGATTAAAAAAAAAAAAGTCCCCTCCAATCTTCAATTCTAAATGTAATCTGGCATTTAATCTCGTATACTTCTTAAGAGTAGAGAACAAAAGGTCATTAGCAAATAACTTGACTCAACCACTGTTAACTCATAACCTACCTATTTACTCATATTTTTTACTAAGACATATCAACATAGGTGACAAAGTATTCATGTTTGTTTAATACTACGATACATCAGATGGGATGTATTATATAATTTTACCTCGTTAAATACACTGAAAACGAAAATTTTAAACACTCAATGAAACGAACGGTATTGCGGTCGTAGCTTAATGTTATTGCAAATTACTTACGACAAAGACGGGTAGGAGCAAAGGTACCACAACTTACCTGAAACAAAACAAAACAATCTTGTTACATTATCATTCAGAGAGGTCATACAAAACTTTTACACGTGTGAACAATAAACACACAACTTAAACATCTGAACCCGCATAATACATAATTCAACAAAACGTCGTAAAAAACTTTGTATTAATATTTTCTCTCGCCTATATGACTCAGATTTTTAAATTATACAAAAACCAAACAGCAACGTGTTACCTACGCTACGCAGTAAGCATGAAGCGGCGGCACAAGCCAATAGATATCTGTACTCGATAGAAAAGATACTCTGAAAAATACTGCAATAAAGTATTACCACACCGACCAACACTAACGATAGAAGAAGTGGCTATTCCGTCAACCATAAACCTCGCTGGAGAATGTATTGACATCACCAGAATGAAAAAATGAAAGGAGACAGCGATACATGGCATTTCAGCAGATGAATCAAAAATGCTTAAACCATATACTGCAATCTCTGACAGATCTGTTCAACAAGATAATCTACGAAAGTGTAGTCCATACAGCTGCATACATATATACTAACATTATAATCCCAAAATGGTAAACAACGACAATGTCAGTGACTTCTGGAGATAACGACCCACCCATTTACTTACTATTCACACAATTAACGCCAACTGGACGCGCGTCTTACTGACATTGCTGATCACACAAAGAACCAGCAACGTTTTGTAGAAATTAGAAGGGCAACGGATGCCATACAAGTTGAAAAAAAGAAGTCGGTACACGGTATAATCTTCGATCTAGCAGAGACATTCAACTAACCCCAAGTGATAGGCGCTCAGACAGCATTACGTACGAGAAATTTAGATTTACTGTAACCAGCTTGCATTTATCCAAATTTTGTGAAGATACCATAGATTTAAGTGAAACCTCGATTTTCACACCCCAAATTAAAGCCAAAGATTACAACTCTGAGAACTATGGCAATATCAACTTGACAGCACAAACTTTCAAATAACTATCAAAACAGGAAGATAACTAGAAATAAACTAGATTATTTTTAGATCAGAAAACAGGAGGCTTTTAAGACGAGTCTGCTGTTACTATTAATACTGGAAAGATAGAGAAATTACAGATCAGTACGAAAAAAAGTTCGCAGAAGAATTTATACAAAATGTAGCAACAAAATCAAGTTTATGAGGTACACTAGAAATTACTCGTCCAAAAATAACATGCCACTAAATGCCAAATTCTTTGAAAAATTGATTCGGTGCAGTGAACAAAATTTATTTATTACTAAGTAGAAATACAATCCTCTAACATTCTAGAATCTAGATCAAAAAATTTATGATTTCGTTAACTGCGGATCGTTTATCCATTTGCTTAGCTTATTGTTATCTGCATATCCGAATTTTTTTTTCTTTACTTATGCCTTTACGCCTCGTCGATGTTGAGGTCATTAGAGGCGGGATGGGACTGGGGACAAGTAACGGGAAGGAAATCAACCATGACCTCTTTGAAAGAAGCATCCAGGTATTCGCTGGAATGATTTGTGAAACCATAAAAAAAGCCAAAGTTTGATGCCCGGACGGGGATTCAAACCTGCGTCCTCCCGAATGCGAGGCCAGAGCGTTAACCGCTGTCCCACCACGCTGAGTGCCGCGGTTTCTCTCGAGTAGCAAGATGCTCTGTAGGACTAGCTAGGTAATACTCAATACACACCAGCGTTTAGAGCGGTCTGACGCCTCAGACTGGAAATCAACGTGTCCTCGGTCCGAATCCCCGTCCCGGCTGGGATTTTCAAACCTCTTGATCTTCACTTCTAGGTCGAGTTCCATGTTAAACTGTGGTTCCCTTACACCCGATAATACCACCGGGTTAGGCTATGTGGCTGCGATAGGGGCCGATTGCGCAGCCGATTAAAAAAAAAGTCACCAAGTCATTAGAACCACATGAATTTGATTATTCTACCAGCGTTTAGGATGATATCTTCTCTAAACTGTTAAAAAAATCGTTCACGGTGTTTCTTAGGAGTTACGTTACGACCCAGTGACTATCCGTCAGGAACCCCGTCTTTCGTTTCATTCGTCGACCCCTCTGGATATAACTGCCTTGATAGATATTAGACTTACAAGGGTCCGTCTGACACGAAGATGAGACTCGTATAGAAAAGACGAGGGCATGATGTTTCGTCTAGACAAGAGATCTTATTATCACATCCGCTAGGAACAGGCGGCTGGAGAAAAGAAAATATTTGTTAGGATTGTCTTTAAAACAGAAGCCCTTTAGGATGAAGCATTGTCATACACTTCAGAAAGAACTTCTTGAATCGATTGATGACGTAGGTTTTAATTGTTGCGGCAGGTATGGTGGGAGGAGAGAGAGACAAAAAAATAAGTATTAAACCGCAAAATGTGTGTGGTCGCGTTAATGGGAGGTACGGCACACGAGTGTTTAAGTCCCGCCGCCGTCTTCGAAAGTGCGTCCTGATAACAGTACAGTTTACTACACTATCACACTAGCGCTGATACATAACACCAAGTCTCATGCGTAAGCGATAACGCTTGGGACTGGCATCCGGGAAGACTTTGGTTCAAATCCCCGTCGGATCATACAGATTTCCGTTTTGTGTGGTGTCCAGAAATCACTCCAGGCGAATGACAGGAAGGTTACTTCAAACGGTCAAGCCCGAATTCATTACCATTCCTTGTCCAACGTCAAATCCTCTCCCACGTCAACGTCCAAGGCCGAAGGTAAAAAGGTACTTGATGGGATTAGCTTCACTCAGTTAGCTAAGGCATTCACACAGTATGCTGAACTTCGTAAATAAAAAAAGTACAGCAACATACGACGGGAAGTGCCCAACCAATCTAGACACTTGGTGGACATAAAAAAGCGAAACAATAATTTTAACTGGACCCCACCGCGTGTTAACACTATGTTATACGAGACGCTGAGAGTTATAACGAAACCTCGTTCAAACCTCGGATCTGACGTACCGGCCGTCATGTTATGGTTTTCAGTATTTTTCTGGGCGAACACTGAGATGGTGACATTCACGTAATACCGTCAATTCACATATCCTAGAAAAACAGGCAGGCAGTGAGGGTACTAGAACAAGATATCTTACACAGGCGGAAAAAAATGGGTTAGACGATTGACGTAAGACCTACCGTAACTACAGTTACTCATAAGCTACCGTAAAATTCAAGTATATGCACAATCTACTGCCATTTATTATGTAGTCCTCTCTTAATTTTAAAGCTCGTCGAAATTTATGTCATCAGGTCCGAAAGAGGATTGGATTGGAAGGAATTTATCCCTGACTTTTTGAAAGCACCATCGTGACAAACTCGTGATTTCGGAGAACCATGGAAAACTGAAATCTGATGGCCAGGCCGGGAATCGAACCCGCGTAGTTCCGACTGCCAGGTCCAAACGTTGGCCGAATACTTAGTGGTCTTGGATTAAAATTTTGACACGGAGTTCTAGATCTGAAGGTTTTAAATTATTTTTATCGTTATCTGTACACTATTTGTAGCGCACTGCTTTAGTGATCTCGCAGTTCTTATTGTGTTCAGAACGTGGAGCATTAAGGAAGAAAAAAAGCGATATTTATATCCAGCAGCAAGAAGCCCCATGCTTAATACACGTAAATCACCAATACAAAACAGATCAGATAGAATTTAAAAAGTTTTACTGGCTTCGACAATACTACATTGAATAAGCCACAGTATAATGATTAAATGAAACAAGAAATCATTCAGTTTCCTAATACTACTGGTGCTAAATATTCGACGCAACATAACAAACTGAGTTCGTGCCACATTTCTCTCCTTCCCGACGGGGTTCATATCCAAGCTTTTTTCTTTTTTTTGGTGAGGTACACAAGAGATAAATAACACGAGTACGATAAATCAGTTTATAAGCGTTGCTATCAGCTCTAGGCCCGTCCCAGAACAATGCGAGCCATTGTTGGCGACTAAAATATTTAAATATTTTGTAACATATTAATGGGCTATCTTTTTATCTTTAGATATACTACAAAAATAAATCTTCTATTTATGTCAAGTCGACTTTAGCGAGGAACTAACTTAACGGAAGAAAGAGTGCTGCCATCTGTGTCTGAACAGTGTAACTCGGTCCTGTAGTTCTGTACGGCGCTGTTTAAATACCATCTGCCAAACTATCTAAACTTTTTCTTTTTACTTAATGAATCAAAACATTGCATTCAAGACTGCACGCACATTCTACGGTTGCACTACAGGGATAATAACACATAAAACGATAAGAGGAAAATAAAGCTTCTGTATTAATTATATTGGGTACATGGTAAGGAAAGTCTCGCATATAATGGAGAGCGTAAACGATGCTGTAAGACTTTGGCCACGCTCTTTCGTGAGTATCAAAGCGGGCAGCTAGGTTTGTTTATGAAAATTATCGCAATAACAATCAGTAACTGATGTGATGAAGCTGTGTTGCGAGTTCCTAGAAGAGAGAAGGAGGGTAAAAAAAGAGGTGGGTTTGTACAAAGCAATCACTGTCGACGAGGCTTGGATGAATAATGGAAGAAAAATAAATAGCAGTAGATGGACTTTGTCACTTAAGAACACAGAATTAAGCTACATCCTTCTTAGGGTTGCCACCTTTTTTATTGAAAATAAAGTACATTGGTTATTAAAGGTAAGGAAAAAAAAAAGTACACAGTGTGAAAATAAAGTACAATTTTTTTATTATTATGTTTAAAAACATATTTTTACTGCTTTTCGCAAGTTTTATCAAATTATTATCACTGCTAAACAATTGCACAGCATCTTTAGGGGGCATCCACAAATTACGTAAGGTGTTTTTTCGGATTTCTGGACCCCCCTCCCCCCTGGTGAGATTTCGTGAGATCTGGCCAGCCCCCCCCCCCCTGTGGTGAGATCTGGTCCGTGAGAACCCCCCCCCCCTAGAAATCGCCCTGGAAACTTTTGTAGAGCTTTTAATTTTTTTTTTTTTAGGTCACAGCCTCACTTTTTGCCGCCTAAAATCGACTTTGGCACAAATTGTAGACATTTTTTTAGCTGTACTATTCAAAAACATTTCGCAAAATCTCACGTGAGATTTCCGTAGTACCCCCCCCCCTCCCCCTTGGTGTGATCTGGTGAGATTTCGCCGGACCCCTCCCCCACCTCACGTAATTTATGGATGCCCCTTATAGTCTATATTAATTAAAGTAAATAAGTAATTCATTTTTTATCGGATTCAGAGACGCTGTGTTTCTTTCGTCTCGCCATTTGCAATTCATTACAGAAAAAACTCTCTCTGTGAATGCTGACGTGGGGGGAATAGATAGTAAAAATGAAATTCCTTTATACAAGTTTGCAAAATTATCTTCAGTCTTATTAAATACTTGCTGCTATTTTTGTGCAGTAGATGATTCCGCCAACCTTTAGAATTATATATAAGATCATAAAGTTTGTTTAATAAAGAAATTTCTCCATAAAGATAATCCATATCTATATTAAGGTTTTGCAATTTTAAAATTTCTGTTATGTTAACAATATTATCAAATTCAGCATTGCTCTTTAAATTTATAATGCCAAGTGTAAATAAGCAGTTTGTGTCATTAAAATCAAACCATTTATTTAGGTACTCTAAGGCTTTGCAAATAAATAATTTTTTTAAAAATTTCAGCGTAACATATTCTCTATGTATTTTATCTGTTTCACTATCAAAATTATGCTTTGTATGTGGAGTACTTTGTTTACTGGAGTTGTCCTTGTCCATAATTTACTATAACACAAATCTATAAAACTGATAAATCGTATACTAATTGCTCTCAAACCGCTTTACACAAAACAAACAAAAAGTTTTGACACGAAAATGACATTGGTAATGTTGACATTTGAGGTTAGGTTGCATTCAAAAATTGTCAAAAATTAGCGTTCAAGTGGCGCTGGGGATCTATCGATTGTACACCAATAGATAACGTACCATTTTACGCAAAACGCTTACGAACAACCTTTTTTTAAATCCCAGAGAAATCAAATCATGCGAAATAAAGTATTTTCGCGTACTTTATTGTTTTCTCAAAGTATAGAGTACAATTAGCAGAAATAATGTACAATACTTTATTATAAAGTACGGGTGGCAACCCTAATCCTACTAGACGAAACAAAGTTCTTAGTGACAGAAACAAGGTGCATGTCGACATCTCGAATACAGAAAGATGTTTCGCGACACTGTTTTCCGCTAATGTAGAGTAGAGGATTAATTATAGATTGAATTAGGCATGGCAGCCTTTACAAAGGACACAAAACGACTGCGCATATAACATTCGTTAATGAACACAAAACTGTGCAATGTCGATTCCTTGATCACATGGCTAGCACGCTGTTCCTCGAACGGCAGTATGAACACCAACTGGAGACAAGCAGTAAGGGACATTTATTTTTCCGCAGAAACAAGGAAGGAGTGAAGCAGAGACATTGAGCAGTGTGCTGACAGTGAGCTTTTCACTGCGCGAGTGTTGTGAACGCAAATCCGATTTTCAGTCGCAGCGAAACGGTGACCTGGCAGTCTGCAGGACGTTGGTTCGATCTTCGGTCCTGCCATCCAGATTTCAGTTTTCAATCGTTTCTGAAAATCACTCAAGCGAATGAGAAATAATTTCTTAGAAAGACCGTAACCGAATTCATTCCCGTTCTTGGATCCCAGTATTCTCCCGACTCTAAAGAGCTGTGACGCTATAACAAAAAATAAATAGCAAACAATAAAAGAAATTACATATGCTGTTGACCGGTTTCGTCTGACAATTGACTTATCTTCTTCTCTGCTCCACTGTTGCGCTGTTGAGGCGATTGGCATTTCTGGCATAAAGATGTGAAATTATAGTTTCGGTTAGATACGATGCGTATTTAGCAGCAAGAAATGTCTAGCGCAGTTTTCAAGGTTTTTAGAGAAAATACACCATTTTACTCGGAGAGTCCTAAATGACAAAGGAATGTGTGCCGAAAATTATTTTGTAGACAACTCCACAACGCAGTAAATACAGAGTTGAGAACCATGAATGAACGCAACTTTGAAATCTATTTGCACGTTTAGAAGTTACTGACAAGCTGCAGTGTGCGAAGAATATTTCCGTCGAGATTATGAGCATGACAGTCGAAATAAGGTGGGAAGAAGTGAAAACACGCCTGGAGCTTTGTCCATCATGAGATTAGTCCTCACCGAACGATAACACTGCATACAAAGTTGGCGCAACCAGATACTAGTCACGTGCCAAAGGTTTGATTGGTCAGTATACAGAGCAATGCTGCCATTTCTACGGATTTTTAGAAAAAGTTAGGATTTTCTGATTTTGTGAAAATATCTACGGATTTTAGTTATTTTTTACTATCTGTTAATTTTTCCTTACATTGGTGTTTTGTTAAATTTTGAGCGTATAGTGTTAATGCATTACAGAATATAAATAATTGTTAATCGTTTCCTTGCAACCGCTCGTGTGAACGAACAATTGAAATAAAGCTTTTTTTTTTGATTATACATTTTGTAGATCTTAAAAGGCCGTAATACAGAACTATCGCGTACTCTTTATGCAGGCTTGCAAAACAGTGCCTTCCGAGAAGTCTTTACCAATATCCGAGAGTCAAAGTGTTCGCAGCATTTAAATTTCCTGTTACCGAAGATATGCTAAATTTAATGTCAACAAAGAAAACGGATAATGTATAGTCCCTCCCCCCCCCCCCAAATAAAAAAGAGAAGGCACAGCAGCAGGAGCAGCAGCAGCGATGAAAGTGACGATGTATAAAACATGGAGGAAGGAATCCATGGTATAAAACATGTTCAGAGATATTTCTTAGTTTCAATGTAGAATATTATTTTATATTTAGAATTTTAAAGATATTGAGATAAAAAGCACTCTTAATTTTCACTCTATCTTCAATAATTATTATTTTAGTCTTTTAGTTAGCGAGTCTCCGGATTTTTGTACCCAATCTACGGAAATTATAGCGGCCATCTACGGATATTCAGAGCCCTATGCCTGGCAGCACTGATACAGAGGCGCATAATGAAGCATTCATAGGATAGAGCAAAGAGGTGTTGTAACAATGTATTTAAAACGTCCGCCTTGAAAACTGGAAATCATCGTTTCAAATACAAGATCCGACTTGAAATTCACGGTCCCTTAAATGTTGTACACTGGCGGAAGTTAAAAGTGCAAAACCAAGACGGAATTGTGAGAAATGAATGGCCCCAAATATCCCCATATGAAGAGTATTAAATGATTAAATATTGAAAATTTTATGAGAATTACGGGTCTATTTATTACGCAAAGTTTCTAAGTTTTTTTAGCGTATAAGTGGTGAACAGTGTGGTGTAACACAAGTTATTGTTGACCAAGTATGCCAAGCCGAAGAGTGATGACCCTCTACACCCAAATGTCTAACCGTGAGAGTGGTCGGAGAATTGATGTGTCTGATATGGTGCATCATATCGTGAAATCGCCCGAAGGATGCCCGTAGTGCAATGTTAATATACAGACTTGTTACAGAGGTGGTGAAAGAAGTGTCTAGTACTCCTCACAGGTCCATGCAGAAGGACAACAGCACATGAAGAAAGTGAAATTGTGTAAGTGGCTGTTGCTTGCAGACAGGTGACTGCAGGTCAGATCCAAGCAGTGGCCTCCCCGGACGAATGTAAACCAATTGCTTGAAGCTGGGTTGCACTCTCTGATCCCTATGCAAAGGGGTTCCATTAACCTGATTTAATAGCCAGCATCGTCTAATTTTGTGTCATCCAAAACGCAAATAGACACGTGAGTGACGTACATTTGTGTTTTAGACTTTTTTTTATGGCTTTACGGCTCGTCGACGTCGAGGTACTTAGAGGTGGGAAAGGATGGTGCGCAAGGAACGGGAAGGAATTTGGCCATGGCCCTTTAAAGGAAGCATTCGCCTGGAGTGATTTGGGGAAACGATGGAAAACCCAAATCTGGATGCCCGGACGGGGATTCGAACCCGCGTCCTCCCGAATGCGAGGCCAGAGCGTTACCGCTCACCCACTACGCTCGGTATGTTTGTTTAGAGACGAGTCTCGCTTCTGTTTGTGCCAAAGTGATAATTGACAACATGTAATCAGGCGTTGAGGAGAAACAGCTTACTCTGTTGTGATTTCAGAACGTCACATAGGTTCAGCCATTGGTGTCATGGTTTGGGGGCAATCAGTTTCAACAGGAGGACTGGGTTGCTTGTTATGGAAGGCACAATGACAGCTCACCACTATGTGGACGGGGTGCTGCATCCTAATGTGATATGCATCATGCCCACAATCCAAATCGCATCTTCCAGCAGGATAATGCCCGTCCTCATACTATGGCCATCACAACACACTCCTTGCAAGGGTTTACGATCACAATTTAGACTTCACGGTCCCCAAGATTTGTTCTCGCCTAAAGTATGTCTGGGATGACAGGAACAGACACATTAGATCACATAGTCAACCAGCACAAACTGTTCAACAGCTAATTGTTCAAGACATGCAGGCGTAGAGAGACATACCCCAAGAAGACCTCCTAACACTTATTGATTCTATGTCGGCAAGGAACCACGAATGTATAGGTGCCCAAGATAGACGCACTTCTTGCTGACAACTTAGCCTGATCCGTTTCAATTTGTCGTCATTTCTTCTGGGTATGACCCTGGACTTACTTGTATCTACAAAGTTTCCTAAAATTTCACCATTCCTGTCAGGGTGTTGCACTTTTAATTTCAGTCAGTGTAATTGGTGTATGGGTAGTAGCTATGGTTAACTGAACATCAATCTTCAGCTGCAGTCACATGAAAGTTTCACAAGGTCTTTGACCACACAAATTTATTGTACTATAAAATACAGTATAATTCTTAAAGTATATCATTCAGTTCTATAAAGTATGAGATTAGAGCTGTCATCTTAAAGAAATCCATGCAAGAACATTTTTTTAAGGAAACAAAACACAAAAGCCGGTAACCTACGGCGTTTATCGCTTCCCACATTTCAGTCTCAGTATCTTTCTGTCCTGGCAAGCATCCTCCAAACATCTGTAACGTTTTGTTAGATGAATTCCTAGTTTCAAAGATACGCTCGTTATCTTTTCCTTCTTCTCCTTTCAGTTCTTTTCGCCTACTGTTATTTATTCATCGTCATTTGGTATCTGTTTTGTATCGTATACATTTTTGTTCAATACTTTCTGTTATATTAAAAAAAAAAAAGATTTTTCTAAACAAACTGGCAGTTTGTTCATACTGTGCGCAGGGCCTGCGTTGGGGGGGGGGGGGGAGGGGGTGAGGGGGAGTAAGAAAAGCAAAAGTACCTCGGTCGTGAATGATTAGCTAAATAGAAATCAAACATTATAAAACTTTCTCAAAAAAGGTGTTGTTTGATTTTTTTGCATTAAATTTTTTCAACTTTATCAAAAAAAAAGTTTAAAGTTAAAAATAAAATTTTCGGATGGGGGACTCAGGGACTCAAGAACGCTTACTCGGCCAGACTGTGTCTTAACCATTTGCAATGGTGGAAATGAGTTTCTTAAAAGAATTATAATTTACGTGGTTCCTGTTGCATTCTGACATCAAGAGACCACAGTACTCTACAAGCGAGTTTTGGGTTACAGTTTAAGAATGTATCGGGGATTAAGGAATTAGAGAACCCCACGTGTACAGGATTCGTAGTTTAAAAATGGAAAAAACTAACAATTGAATATTTCTTGTCTATTTCGTTCAGGAAAATCAAAGTTTACTGGTTATGAGGACTAGGTAAATTCAAATAGTAAATTCCTTGCCAGAGAAATAATCTATAAACTAGCATGTCAATCGCAGTCAAGTATATGAAATATTCAGAGAATCTTCACCGAATAAACAGAGCTACGTGCACTGAGTGGTAGTATTTATTAATAATCTAGACACATATAATAGTAAGTGACGTTTATCAGAAACTTATGGAGCAGGAATGCGGTTACAGGTTCACAATCTGTTTATAAAATGTGTACTATCGCTTTACATGGCCCACCAGCTTAACGTGAAGGTTTCAAAATTATTTTACCATGCACTAGAAATTCAATGCAATAAAGGGAGATACAGCAAATTATTCAGAAAGATAGCGCAAGTATCCTTTCCGACTTCTTAATCACCTACGTGTACTAAATTGGAGTTACCCTTATATAGGCCCCAGCTGCCAGTTAGTCACCACACCATACAAGCGAAGAGGTGAAAGTGGGTTCAGCGTATCTCCCCAGAGGAGGAAGAGAAAATACTTCCAATATCTGACACTGTTACATAAACGGCGCCAATAAACTCGGAAAAAAACGTCATTTGTTGTAATGAACAAAGCTGTGGAACTGCAGCTCCAATTAACGACGTAACCACTTTCAAAGGTTCTGTTTTAACAGACCCCGCGGAAAATTCCATTATTACTATCCGCTGTGTATACAACCACCAAGGCGCAGTCTTCTAAACACAGCTAATATCGCCCAATAAAACAACAAACAGAAGTGTAAATGTTGACGCTCCATCAGCATTATATTGCTACATGATTCCAAAACAGTTCCTTTACAATTTGATTAATGACCATCTCAAATTGAAAATAAAAAACACCTAGGTTTTTTTTGTAGTGCTATTTACTCTTGTACAGTAATAGTCTTCTTTTAAATGGTAAATATAAGCAAACACACAAAAATGTCACTAGAAAATTTATTTGGTGTCTTGGAAAATTTTCTTAAAATGTATTATAAAAAAGAACTATTCGATTCATGAAATTTTACTTTAGATAAAACATATGTTTTGTTGAAAAAGTTATTTGATGATGTGTCAAATCATTCAATTATTTTGCAAAAAAATAAAAAAATAAATAAAAAAATAAAAAAAAAAAAAAATCTTAAACTCCAGAAAGACCCTTACAGCTTTCCTGATAACTTTAGCAGGTAACATTTTTAAACAATTTTCGGATCAGTATTTTCTGAAATAAATGAGAGGGTAAAATGATATTTTTTTAATTTTTTTTTTTTTTTTTAAAGAAGGCTTCCGCAAATCGTGGAATTATAAAGAATATACAGATATTTTTAGAGTCATTTGATGTCCATGAAGATTATCTGATGGAAATATTTTCTCGAACCCTTCACTAACACACCTATAATTATTTTCAGCCCCCCCCCCCCCCTTTAATGATTTTTCGAAACGTTAATATATTATAGTAGTGAAAAGGCTATGAAGATCTAAAGTATTAAGCTAGTACAAATTTCTAAGTTACAGGGTTGAGAAGTACTGAGGGTGTGAAAAAAGGATGAATGAGCGAATACATAAGGGCTCCGTTTATCACTCAAAACGTATGAACGTTAATACTGAGTGATAACACTTTGCATGGATTCCCAGGTCAGTCTCGGGTTACACAAGCTCTACGTTCAATATTGTGCAGCCAGTTACATTAATCATCGTCGCTGGTCCCTTTCAACTGATTAGATAAGTCTGACATCTAATTTCGCTTCACTCTTGTTCTGATTTCTCGCGACAGCGAATGACGAATGACGAATGCATTTGTGTGATGCTCCACCCCAGGTCATCGGCTGTGGGCTTTAATATCTAACTCTTCTCTTGAGCAAAATAACAAGATCATTTTATAATAGACACATAATTAAAACACTAAATCGCATAGCTAAATTTAACTAGAACTGGTAGTCCAAATGCTGAAATCATTAAAACTGGTAATCCATGCGCAATGCACACAGTAGGGGCTATTGCTTATGCAAATGAAATAGTTCATGACTTAGTGAAATTAAACGGTTTTAAACACAACGTTCTAAGATCCAATATTTTTGACCATCATGCTAGTTCTTCTATTATCGTCTACTACCACATAACGCAGAGCCAAGCTGGTAGGAAGTTACAGTAAGGAAATAATCAGTCACGATAGAAATAGAGCCTTAAACAATACAGCAAACAGAACAGTAAACCAAAACTCACTTAAACAACCAAATTATGTTTGTCAGAGAGATGTTATAGGGCAGTGGAATCTCAAGTCAAAGGCTCATCTCACATTAGTTATTACAACTGATTGCAAGCATCAAATTACAATCTAATTTTCAAGTGTTTCGCATGTATGTTTTCGTCTATACGTTTTTAAGTTATAACGTAGATAACAACGGCAAGGTAGTGTGATAGATACGATATACAATACAAACTGGCCACGATAACTTGCACAAAAAAATTGTGATAGGTCTACCAATGGTTAAACATGAGTAGCATTAATCAGAAAAACTTTACGAAATAAAAACTGTTTTGTGTAGCTCCCAAAAACTGTTTGCCTTACACTTTATACAAATGCATCAATCATTACAACACATTTAACGTCATTTCTTTCTGATATTAGATACAAAAACTTTACAAACAAGAAAGGATAATTGTCATTACTCATCTCATTAACATTGTATTGCGAAATACACCAGACTGTAAAGAGACATCGAATAGTATTGAAACGGAAAAAAAAACTAACAGCTTGCAACAATGATAAAATTAGAATGAAAACAATCCGGGAATGTGATGTCAAGAACGATTTGCTTTTAAAAAAAATGTCTGCATGTGTCACGCAGAGCTAGTTACGCATTCCGCCAAACACCGTGCGCGCCATCTCTGAACGTATCGCTGAAGCACGAGCGGTCGTATGGGGCGCTACTTTCAAACGGAGCTACCAGAGGCAGAAACAGTCAGGCACGATGTTACTTACAACCGAAATATGTTTCTCCTGACATCAGCCCCCCCGACTCGTTTAACGCTTTCCATTTCTTCCTCTCTTCATTTCCATAAAGTCATTACAATCTGCGTACTGAATTATTAGCTTCAGGTACACTAAAATTTGTCTTCTGCAGTTCTTCGTCTCAGCTGTTCCCCGTTAACCAATAGCCACAGAAGCGGTAAAGAGCATGTAAACATACATTCACAGCCACTGATGATGTCCCACACCATAAGGGCGAAACGCGTATGGGAATAAATGACGGAAATTTTATTAAAATCTATTGATCAACAACTGAGGAAGATGGCCTATAACCAGATTTGTAGCGTGCTCTCAAAATTCAAGGAGCCAGGTTCAAATCTCCTTGGGGTCACGAATTTTAAGAGCTCTGCTAAATCGTATGAAATACCAGGACACCCCGTGATTCGGATTCCACGTTAAATTGAAGGTTCAGCCACGACAGAAGCTGAATGCGCGGCAAATCGAAACTCTGGTCGTAATACCACACGAAGGCAGTGCGCTTGCCAATGGCTCTTTTAAAAATTACTAGAAGCTAACCTGTTCTGATTCTTGTAATTTGGCTCGCCGAGACAGTTAGAGCCAGGAAAGAATTAAAAGTCAAGAAACAGGAAGGAATTTGACTATGGACATTTAAGGAATCATTCCGGCATTCACCTGAAGAGATATCCGAAGACCATTGAAAACCGAAATCCATATAGAGAGGGTAGGGGATAGAAATCGCGTCCTCCACGTATAAAATCATGTGCTAGACCTGTCATATTCAACTTTTTCATGAATTATTTTGGCACAGCCAACATTTTAAATTTAAAAACACTGATATTATTAATAGTGAATAACGAGATTTGATCGGCGCCGAACAGCTCCTTTAATTCATGACCAGGAAGTCTTGAAGCCATGTTGAAACGGTTCGTCTCACCCGACGAGGCGTGAAGCCATAATCGGGAAAAATAGCAAATTTGGTTACTGCAGAAGAAGTAAATGAAATATCAGGTACTGCAAATTGCTGTTTTTGGTTTAATAGGAATTTCTCAAATAACTCCGTTACTTTAGCGGCTAGAGTGCACAGCTCAAAGCCATCAGCCATAAGCCGTTAAAATTCGGGGCTTGTATTCGGTGCGACACTACATCGATACCAGACGCTACCATCTAGATTTCGGCATTTCGTGGATTTCGAAAATGACTCGAGGTTATATCCATTAATAGACTCCATCCACTCCCGATTCTAGTGACTTCAGCGAACAGAAAATTCCCGTACTCTCCTCCCCCCCCCCCCACCAAATTGAACGACATACACGTCAACGACCGCGCAACTCTTTTTGTAGACACTGTTAAGCTTGCACGAAAATTATCTGTATACTTTATCCCCAATTATCAGATTGGCACTACTCCGACATGTAGAAACAATGGTGATGCAACAAATAATTCAGTTATGTGAATCCAATATTGCTGAATTCGTGTTTCTGCTTTTTCGAATAACGAGATATAGCAATAGCAACTAAATTTAATCAAAAAGCCCTAATAGAGAACTGAACGTCGCACTTTAATCCAAGACACAACAGTGCAATAATTGCGGTGCAAAATCAAAACCGAAGAGTGTGATACATTGTCGACGCCGCTTTGAAAACAATGTTTAGTATTTGTAGCATTTAAATGTAAAAATTATATAAGTGCATCTTGCGCTTTGCCTAAATAACCGGCGAAGACGCTAGGGTCTGAAGGGAAATGTGTCATCCGGCCCTAACCGCCAACGCTGTGACTAAGGGAGCGTCCATAAACCACGTAACTCCATTTTGACCACCTGTGAGCCTCTCCCCCCCCCCCCCCCCCCGTAGCCCGACGTGGCTTTTGCTTCTACCCCCCCCTCCCCACCCCCACGTAGCGCGTAATTTTTCTCCCTATTAATTCCAGAAGACATTTTGTACTGTTTTCTCTTGTCAGACTATCGTAAATTACATACAGAGATAATCAAATGACGGAAATAAATATTCACATGTTGTGTGTCCCCATTTTAGATGTGACAAATTATGAATGGAAGCTTCGTGACCTGGATCGGAAACCCCTCCCGCACGTAGCGCAGTGTAGCTTTCCAGCAACCCCCCCCCCCCTTGGCCGAATCACATAGTTTATGAACATTCCCTAAGGTGTTAAGTTCCACCGTAGAAGGAATTGTAGTTAAAACAGCAAAAGGATGGAAATGCAGACCCAGGCGAGTCTAGTGCGGTTCTCATGTCCATGAGAATAATACTAAATAAAACCAATTGCAAACACGTACCCTTGTGAGAACGGTATCTGTAGTACATGGTATTGGAGACAGGGGTGGAAAACTAGTTTCGCCTACAGCTGGGCTGTAATGTAAATAACATTAATATTTGGAAATTTTTCTTATGGACGAGTCAATCGCATGGTCACATGAAGTTGACTGGAGAGAAGGAAAAAGCGCGAACTTTGAAGGCAAAGAAGCGCAGCAAGCTTGCATCGCGAAGAGTGAGAGATAATAAAACTAGCTGAGTGGCCATAGTCTGTACTCTGTTGAAACATTTATAGTCTACGGAGCTTCATGATTGCAGTGACGCGTAAAGCTGGGCTCTTAACACGCACAGGCCTTGGGACGGCTACATCATTCAACTTTATGCTCCCACAATTAAGATGCACAGAAAACGAAAACTAAGAGTTGGAGGCGAACCTCCAGAGCCAACTAAACCGAGATAACAAGCTAATAATGGCGGATCTCATGTTGACAGTAGCAGAAAAGGATTTGACGAAGTAACGAAACCAGAGGGTGAAAAAATCAAACTAATGAGGGAAAGGATTTTCTTGAATTCTGAAAAACGAACGGATTGATCTTTGACAGTGCTGAATTAAAGAAGAAAGAAATCCATAAAATCACTCGATACATGCCGACTGAGCAAGAGCATCTGTGATGTAATATTAGACAAACAAATGAGGAAAATGGTCACGGATATCTAAGGCTGCTAACGGCCAGCTTGAGGAAGCAAGATTTTTATTTTTTTTTATTTATTTTTTATTTGGCTTTTAGCGCCTAGGCACTATACAACCATCATCCATTTGTACATACATGTATAAACATTTTACATTTAGGTAAGAGAGCAAGACTTGACATGATTAGTAAAATATAAACGATATAACTAGGTAAACTGATTAATCAGAAAGGAACATTTTTGTTTATCCCCTAAAGGCGTTTGACACATTATACAATTGCTCACACATAATTACAAAAGATACAGTGAAATATACAGATATATAAATTATTGTTAGTTCCTTATAGTTGTTTTTTTTTTTTGACATTACAATGATTAAAATCCTTACAATTTACTAGTTTTTCACATCTAAATTTTTATATTAGTTGACTTTATAAAGTTACTTAGCAACTTGTATATGGTCACGTTGTTACCGTGCAATAGACAGCTAATGCTTGTTGGGAGAGGTATTCCATAGTTGACGAGTTGTTTTATAAATCTTTGTCGATGTTGTTTATATTTAGGGCATGAAAACACTACGTGATTAATATCCCCTATTTCTGCTCTATCGCAATCACAAATATCAGTATTTAGGATGTGTATCCGATGTAAATGCTGGGGGAATATACCATGGTTAAAGCGCATTCTAATTATAGTGGAAATGACGCCTCTATGATCCGGAAAGTTAAAGAACCATGGGCGGGATGGTATTCGGGGTTGAATCGATCCATAATGATGTCCCTTCCTGCTTTTGCTGGAGTCCCATTCAGTTTGCCATTTGTTCAGAGCCTTTGTTTTTATTTTGAAGAGGTAGTCAGTGTACGGAAGCTGGATATCTAAGGTGTCTCCTATTCTAGCGGCTGTCTTTGCCATTTGATCCACTGTTTCGTTATCCGGAACCCCTGCATGTGCTTTTAGCCAAAGGAAGTTTATGGATTTATTTCTTCTGGACAATTCTAGATATGTCTCCACAATCTAACTATAAATTATTGGTTTTCTTGCCCAAAAATTTTCTTTGGATGGAGTAGAGTACGCTAGCGAGTCAGAGATTATTAAAAAACTCGTCTCAGTCAATGTCAAGCTGTGCTCAAGTGCTCTTAATATAGCGATGGCTTCTGCCGTATAAATTGATGTATTCGAAGGTAATTTATACTTTTCTTGATACTTGGTTCTCGGGCAATAAAAGGCGCAGCCTACTCCATCCCCTGAGTCTATTTTGGATCCGTCCGTATATATAAAAAACGAATAATTCCAATTGTCCTCCAGGTAAGGAAGCAAGATGAGAGAGAGGCATAAGCTATGCAGGAAGGAAAAACAAGGTGTGGTAGTCAAAAGAGGAAGGGTCGAGGATGGAATAACAGGTTTTGATTAGGGAGAAAGGAAAAGAGGTTTATGGGAGAATAATGGGGACGAACTCAGGTAAAGTGTGTGGTAGACAGGTTTGGACTAGCGAGAAAGGAAAGAGGTTTATGGGAGAATATTGGGGACGAACTCAGATAAAGTGTGTGGTACAACTCTCACAAAGAGGAAAGGAAACACCGTGGTGGAATTTAGCAAGTAAGGAAGCAAAGCTACAGTAAAACAGAACTATTACAGAATGGTTAGAACCAAAGCAGTCAAAGATGAATAATGTAGAAAGGAATTCAAACTGACGGTGCAAGAGAAAAAGATAAAATGAACAGAAACACTCGAAAAGGAAACTGAAAGAAAAATGCTGTACACAATTGAAAACATTAAAAGAAATAGCAAAATTAGTGTTAAATAATGAAGGATGTTAGCAGAAATATTGCTGAGAAAATGAATGAGGTTAAGGAGATTTTGAAGGAATAGTTTAGTCTAGCGAAGTTGCGCAAACCATAATTGTTTATGGAAGATATAAATAACAGAGAGATAATGGAAGATTTGACGTGGAGAGAAGTTAAAGAATATGAAGGGTACCAAAGAATCTTGCGTGGACGACATATCAGCTGATATGATAAAAACAGCAGGTGTTGAGAGAATACTGTGTTTATACAGTATTGAGATTAGTGTGGAGACAGATAAAGGTTCCAGGAAGACTGGAAGAGAGATATTGTTGTGCCGAACTATAAGCAAGAAGATAAAAGGAAATGTCAGAATTCCAAAGTCATATTTAAGATAATGGAGAGAAGGATAAGATTAGTAGTGGAAAATGTTTTAAGACAGCAGCAATATGGCTTCAGGCCACAAAGTACGGCAGTGGACTTAATATTTGCAGAAATACAATTACAACAGAAACATCACAGTGATGGGGGGATGTAAGAGAGAAGTCAAGGAATTGGGTTACAAAACTTTGGTCAGACCATTGCTCGAATATGGTAGTGTAGTATGGGACCCTCATTTTACGTATCAAATACAGGAGTTGGAGAGGGTGCAAAAAAGGGCTGCTAGATTTGTTTCTGGAAATTATCGCAGAATGCAATCAGTGACGGATATGATAAAGGAGCTGGAATGGGATTCATTGCAAGACAGGAGGAGAATGAGGAGGGTCATGGGAGTGTACAGGGCATATACTGGCGATAAGGCATGGAAAGATATTGCAATAGGTATGAAAAGTAGTGCATGGAAGGGAAAAGATGACCATGACCACAAGCTGGCACTCGATTTCAGGCACAAGGGTGTAGGAAGATTCTCTTTTTTAGGTAAGGGTGTCAGGGATTGGAATGAGTTACCAAGAGAAATGATGAATAATTTACCGAAAACTTTGAAAGAATTTAAAGATAAAATTTGTAGAGGGCAAATGTAGGTAGGTGCAGGATAGGGGGGGAGATGGGTGTGTAGGGAAATTGCCACCGGAGCCTGTGCTCCATCGTAATTAAATTAAATTAAATTAAATCACGAGTGTAGGGGATAAAACAATATCCTTGCATTTTCGGACGTTGTGAAAAGCATATGACAACATATGACAGCATTTGGAAGCATTGAAAGCCAAAAGGATTAGGAAAGCACTGATTGGGAGAATTAAAGTATGTACATTTGAGAAATGAGAGTCTTCTGTAAAACTCCTATTAAAAAATAAAAATAAAATAAATTTGGAAGTCAAATGAAAATTGATACTAAACATACGAGTAAATTAGGATTTATTACGATAGCTCCGCACTTTGAGATGCTTTTTTAAAGACTAACCATCCATGTCACTGATTTGAAAGTTTTAGCGTCATCAGGTAAAAAAAATTTGACTGCGGATTAACTATACGTTTAATACAAACTAATATAGCTGCTACTGACCTTAGTAGAATTTATTTCACCGAATTTACGATTTTATTTGAAGAGAATGAAGTCACCACCAGCACATATTTAATACATCCTGTGTGCAGTTTCCCTATTTAGATTTAATCTGCAGCTAGAGCGAAACAACATCGAACGTGGTGGGTAATCGGCAACGCTCCGGCCACTCATTTGGGAGGACTCGGGTTCGAATTCCCCCGTCCGGTCATCCAAATTTGTTTTTTGTTTACGGTTTCTCGAAATTACTCCAGGAAACTGGCGTTATACTTCCTTCAAAAAGGTCATGGCCGAATTCCTTCCCGCTTCTGACCCTCAATCCTTTCCAACCTCGAAAGAGCTTTCAAGTTCGACAAGGCGTAAAGCCATAAGCAATGAAAGGAGCAAAACAAGCAAAAATTCTGCTGCAACTATCCACAGAGTAACACTCCCCCTTCATCTAATTTTCGTGCTTATGAAGTGTGGTCGGTTTCGAGTGAATACGGCGCGAGCGGGCTTGAGATGTATTAGTCACGTGAGCAGACACGGTGGAAAGGAATGCCAGGAGTGGCCCACCAGCTCAGACACACCGCTGCTTTGATATGTCCAAGCGCTCCACGTGATTTCAATGCGTTCGGCAACCGTGGCTGAAAACAGCTAGCGGGTCCTTAGGTCTAGGTACAAGCAGTTCTACCTCTGTCTTGTTTTTTTTTTTAATTTTCTTTTTTATGGTGCATGTTCGTTGTACCAGGAGATTTTCTTCTAGCCTGAAATGAGCGTGTTGCATATTCGTGTGAGAGGCACTTGAAGCGTGGAAGACAGCGTTTGAAGATTCAAACATGGAAGCGATCAAAGGAAGCGCGACAAGTTAGGTCATTCTGACTGGTTTTATCTGATTCGATTTATACGGATTTATTGCACAAGGGAGGATGCCCTCAATGAATACTAACACAAAGCATCAACTAGTCTTCATTAATCAGACATTAGTAAAATGTCGCATGATAACATCGCTGCTGATAGAAGCTATCTATCTGGTCTCTAAAGTGTAACAGCTTTTCTCCTATTTGTGCATATAGATGAATTACTTCAATAAAACTTTTTTTCTCCTCAACTAAAATCAGTCCCCCAACAACGGGATTTTGAATAAACTGATGCCACAAACGAATACGTTCACTTTCCTGAAATAAAATGTAGTATTAGGTGCATATACTGTGGGAATTACAGGACTCGTAGCTTCTGCATGTGTGGTAAAAACTTACTGGCTTTTTTTTGTGAAGTACACTGACTATCCAGCGCTAGTTAACGAATATGAAAAACGATATTATTCAACACAAGAATTACGGCTGTTATCTTTCCGTGTAGAGAAAAAGAACTTGAAGCATATTAGGGCAGTTCGAAAAGCAAGTGTCATTTATTACACATTAAATGTACATGTTCTAATCATTCCGAAACCATATGAAGATTATTTATTTGCATACAAGACCCCGTTGGGCGGAGCCGAGCATGCGGCTTTCTGGAGCCGCTCGCGCGGGGCGCCGGGAAGCAATTTGCCCACGCCCAGCGGCAGCTCTCTGTGTGACGTCATCTCCGGCCGCTGCTTATATATCTGCGTCAGCTCCGACATGACGCAGCTAATTAACACCAACGGTTCCGAGTCCTGATCAACTGTAATGAGCACTAATCCATTGTTCAAATATATTTCTGAAAAATACTTTTCCAAACAGCTAACTAGTTTTAATAACAGTGTCGAGTACAGGAGAAAGCTGATTTCAAGAAACTGTCTCAGTTTCGAAGGAAAACATTTGGAAACTGAAGTTTCGAAGCTCCAATTCATGCTGAAGTTAACTATATTAAAATACTGGATCGGGGAGGAGAGGCACCGCTGATGTATGAAACGATAACTACATCACACAGATGGAATAATTCTTGTTTCATCCTTTTAACTAATCTGAAAGTAGTTAGAAAACTTTTCGCCCTATTACGGAGAAGACGATGACTATCAAATTACTTCTGAAATGACCCTTTAGATGATGGGTCCCGAACTATAAACAAGTCCGTTTTACAGTTGGATACAATCAAGAGAAATCAATAAAAACGAAGATCGTTCCGTAATGAATTCTAAATGATATCTACTTTCAAGCACATTATCAAAAGTGATAATCTACTATGATTCTTTATTCAGGTTTGGACGTTAAACTTCGTAACATTCATTAAGCAGATTGTCCGAGGAAATAACGGTAAAAATACACAATCTTATTGAATGATCGCAGTTGAAGTACGTCTGTTTTGTTGATATTCCGAAGAAACAAACTGATTACGTTAACATCTTTGAACATATGAAAGCTTTCAGTGGGAAAGGTGCTGTTCTATCACAAAAGCTTCCGGACGAATATTTCTGCAGAGTGTTTGAACAGATCTACATGGAGTACTCCAGTTCCTGCGATCTGTCACTGCTGTTGATGAAATATAAAATGGCTACTACATGTTACAAGTTAACCAGCAATCGGAAATGATGGTTATAAGAGTGTGTAAGACTCCAGCAAGTCGAAATTTGATCTATCTGAGTGAAAGTTGATAGATAACCACCTATTTTTGCGATTCTCATATCATATCAACATTTTTTTAATCCTACAAATGAAAGTTACTAACGTAGCGTGAGGATTCCGTATACAAATTGTGTATTAAATTGTGCATAGAAAAATTGTAATTTTTAAAAATCAATAAAATTTATTTTTGAATGGAGTTTGTTATTCATTTTGCGAAATTGTCTTTCAGATATTAAGTATACAACATAGACAAAAAAAATCAATTATGGTGGGTCAGAAAAATATAATTCTTTACTTTTTTTAAATATTGTTTTCATGACATATTTACTGCCGGATCCATAAAATTTTCTACTGAATAATATATACCTGTATGAGTTTTTACCGATAACTATTTGCTGTAATAAAAGATTTGTTAAGATTACATTCGGGATACTTTTGTGAAAAACTACAAATTTGGGAAAAATCGGTAAAGTCTTCCTGAAAAGTTTCAGCAGGCTACATTTCACTATAAATTTAGAAAGAATTGTTGGATCTTTATTTTCGAAAGTAAATGGGGCGAGGAAATAATCTTTTTGTGGTTTTTCACCAAATTTTCGTAAAAAAAAACGTGGACTAAAAAAAATTCGAACATTCTGACAGTCGGCTGATTGGCCGCTTCCCTGATACGAATAAACATTATCTAACATAAGTTTTACTTCCCCTATTACTATTTTCAACCCAATCAATTATTTTTCTTCCTTTTCCCTAATAATTACGCTAAGCGCGTTAAGGATAGCAAGAAGCTGAGCCGTGCAGAGTTAAAAATTTCTGAGTTAAAGTATTCTGAAATTAAAATAGTGTGATTCACGGATAAATAGAGCAATAATGGTTCCGTCTTTCATTCACAAGGTACAGAACCCTAATAAAGCAAAAAATCAACAGAATATTATGCAACACAGCTACAGAAAATAAGGTATTATATTAAGAGGAAGCATTCTTATTCGCTGGAGTGATTCGAACAGAAAACAATACATCAGAACCATTCAACGAGTTCGACAGATACGCATTTTGTCTCCGGGAAGTTATGGGCGATGTGACGATAGCTGGTATATAACAGACTAGCCTCCGCTATGCAGATAACACGAATACAGTACTGGCCACGTATGTGGAGCAAACACTACTCTGTATGTTCCACGTGATCACTGGAAAAAATTTATACCGGGGGGGGAGGGGGGAGGGGAAGCAGAAATAAGTTGGTAAAGACTAAAGCGATGGTAGTCGACAGGATTTACCACCAAACAAGGAAATAGTTAATGAATTCATCTGCTAGATAGGGTCATTAGTTTCTAGTCATGACAGCTGTCAGGTAGGAATAAAACGACGCATTGCAATTCCTCCCAGCGCGGTGATCAATCTTGCCAGGATGTGGTTTGACAATCAGGTAACATGAAATAAGAAGAAGAGACTTATGAAAATACGTGTATTCTCTATTCTTCCGAGCGGCGCGGAATCGGAGAAAAAAAAAAGTGAATAGATGTTTCTGAATTGCCGTACTGGTGACAGCTGTTACGTATCCCGAGAACAGCAGGAATAACAAAGGAATCAGTGCTAATGGAATTTTCTGGCGGCCAATTCCATAGTTCTTTAGCCATGTGGTGCGAAGTGAGTAGAACAATCCCGAAAAAAACTGATGCTCCAAAGGATGGTAGATAAAAAGCGCTACAGAGGTACAACACTAATAACATGGATGGACCAAACAATCGAATCACTGGTAAACCTTTTCTGATTTTACTACGAGAAGCTGAAGATCGGCTTAAATCGGAAACAATAATTAACAAATGTGAGTAAGTCATAGACTTACCATTCCTCATAAACTGACGACGCGACTTGGTTTAATGAATAAAGTTATTTTAGTCACAAAAATTTATTTATTAGCACCTCATTAAGCAGAGTTGTAAAACTGCATTAATTGCAATTCAAAATTCTGCTTCATACTCTATTTTTGACAAGATTACTGCTCACTTTCCCTGTCGCCAGATTTGAATGAATAGTTCCCTGGAAGAACAATCACTTCAAACACAATGGTAAGCGCTGAGAAAAACTATTATCGAGTTAGAGAAATGCTCCATGCGTCTACATCGCCCCTTCAGTTATCAGAGGTGGCTCAAAGTCACTCTGCTCTATCCCCACTCCGCTGCCCTTACCCTTAACATGTGAAGGAAAATACACACGGGAAGGAGGAATAGGTGGGGGAGGTGAAGTGAGAGAGCAAGGCCACGGAAACGTGACCTTGAACCGCCAAACCGGGGTGAACAGAGTATAACAAGTAATTTACGAACAACATTCGGGTCAATAATATATGAGAAGTTATTTTATTCATAGCCAATTGGAAAACAGAACGGAAATTTTAGTTTCGCTAAGAGTTTTGCTAAGAGTATATTGTTTTAACTCGTATCCTGGGTATACGATTCCATTCTTGTTGTCACATATCTTTTCTGTTAGAAAAACAAAACTTCTCAACGTCTGAAACGCTGTGATCGCCGATGCACACGAAACTAGTTCTGAGGCTTAAGCTGTGAACCCAATCCAACAGGCAACCTAATAAGGAACTTCTCCTCTTTTGCAGCGAGTGAAATGTTCTTAATAACTTCATCCAAAATATGCCAATGTTCACAGTTTATTAGCTGTCGCTGAACTGATCTCACCACTAGATTAATTTGATAAAAAAAAATCGCACACACAAAAAGAAAATTGTGGATGAATTTAATGAGCTCGTGTTTACGAAAAAGAAATAAAACAACAGCCTTCTTTATATGAAATAAATTCGAAGTAGTCGGTAGAAAACCTGTCACAGAGGCAAAGCATAAACCGCTCCTAACAAGGAGACCAACTCCTGTACATTGCGAAGCATTTCACAAGAGCAGGAAAGAAGATACAGCCCTAAAAAGCAAGAAAGGATTCGGCAGGATTCGGCGTCATCTCAACTGGATTAGAAAAATCATGGAAAACGGAAGTGGAAGAACGTATCGATATGCGAACCAAATAACTCCTATTTCCAGTGGTTGTTACGGGAGGGTCGAGTGGATTATTGTTATGGGGGTATAAATTATTACTGTCTAGTGCTCTACGACTTACGTAACCTATCTTGCTCCTTGATCTGTTTTTCCTTAAACTCTTCTGTAATTATATCTGACACCTCTTGAAATAAAGTGAACAACGTGAAATACCAACCGGGATGTGTACCAGGCATTTCCCCGATACCCAGGCACCATATTAAATCGGCTCCTGCACTGCGACGACTGCTCGCACCGACCTTATCAACACTGCTGCAGATCTTGCAAGAACAGAACTAGAACGGTCCAAACAACTGAGACAAGACATCCGCCGGAACATAGCCCTCGAAAACCAGCTTGCGAGGGAGCTGCAAATAACCTAAGACCTGACCACAAAAAGAACTATTAATCGCCTTCAGCGTGAAATTATAGCCGAAAAACTCCGGCAACTGGATTGGGCAGAGCTTGTTGTAGTCCTCTCAGTAGCTGATGATCAGTCTGCAGCTTCACCAGACTATTCTACGTAGCGCCAGAAAATACCGCCTCTGACTGTTGGGAACATTGTTACTTCAGACTCGCCATCAAAGGCTGATGCACTTGCTGCAGCCTTTGAAGAAAACTTCAGGCCAGCAGAAGAGTCCCTTGACGACGCTCATAGTGAACTAGTCAAGCGGAGACTCGAGCTCTATGTAAACACAGCAGTAACTAATGACGACGCCATCGAGCCCACCAGCATCGAAGAGGTATCTCAGATGATGAGATATAAAGCCACCGGAGACGAACACACCGGTGGACTATAAAATCCTGTGTAGCCTACTGGTGAATACCCCAAAATCTGGAAAAACGCGGAAATCGTACCAGTTCCTAAACCTGCCAAGGACAAACGATCTCCAAATGTTATAGCCCGATTAGCCTACTGTCTACCTTGTCGAAAGTGTTTGAAAGGATATAGCTTAAGAGACTCCTACACCGCATCGATGTTGAGCGTCTGTTACCCCAATGAATAGTTTGGATTCAGGGACACTCAGCTCCACACCAACTTCTGCGATTAGGTGAGTATGCAATGAGTGCCTTTGAGAAAAGGGAATACTTCGGAGCCGTCCTGCTGCACGTATCCCGAGCCTTCGATTGGATGTGGCACGAGGGCCTCTTGTATAAACTTCTGGATCATTGGATACGTTTGCCGCACGACAAACTCATCAAAAATTATTTGTCAGTGCGTACTTTCCGACTAATCACTGAAGATGCTGTTTCTACCATCTAATCCATTAAAGCAGGAGTTCCACTAGGTTCGGACGGACATCGGACCCGTGTTATACAGTCTGTACACGGCCGATATTCCTAGGACGTATCAGCTTCAAACGGCAATGTATGCTGATAGTGATAATACAACCCTCTTCATGAAGAGCGTCAGGGCATCGTATGCTGCAGCCAAACTCCAAAGAGTCTGCAATAACATTGAAACAAGGGCCAGAAAATATCACTTGGCTTTTAATGGAACCAAGAGCCACGCATTCATTGTGATTAGAAAAAATGTTCCACCCCTTCAGACTGTCAAACTGCTGGGAGAAGGCATTAAGTGTACCCCTACCGCTCTCCACCAGGGAATCACTATACACAAGTGGCTCACGTGGAAAGCTCACATCAACAACATACTTGTAGCTATGGGCAGGATGAGGCAGCTCTACCTCGTTCTGAACCAGATGTCGCCTCTGCAACCAAACAGCCATAACTATGTACACATAATGATGCGACCAATTCTCCAGTACGCAGCAGCTGTGTGGGACAATGCAGCTTCCACCAACCTAAAACAGCTCCAGAACAGAGCCATAAGATACGCCTACAAGCTATCGAGAGATACCCCAACAGCCATGCTACATCAAATAATAAGAGCTCTTCCGTCACTCAAGGAACGTTTCAGAGTCGCGACCAAGAAACTGTACCAACAATGCTCTGACCACGACAACCCACTAATGCGACAGCTGGTAAACATGTGGACTTTACTGGCAAGAGATGAAGCTTAACCTGATCAGATATACCAACAGGATCTGGCAAGTCCAGTGATGCCAGCTAGATTATGACAACCGAACAAATATATACAAATTTGCAAGAAAGAGTCCTGGGTGAATCTTCCATGCTAATGTGGGCGCCGTGAATATGTTGTAGGAGAGGGAACGGGCGGCTACTGTTACTTGCAATTTAAGATACAGTTATACAGGGCGTTCGCCGGAAAACGCTACCCTCCCAGTCTGTTGCCGTCGGCAACTTGCTCGGTCAGTGGTGCCAGCAGTTTCCGCCACACAGCACCGTGAATCACCGCACTGTTTAACACCTCCGCTGCCCCAACAGTGCAGTGCAGTGACCCTTACATTGTTAAGAACGGTTTCTTTGCATTGTAGATAGTTTGTGACTTCAGTCTCTTATTAATCAGTGTTGTGAATAAACGTTTCTTTGCGGTTTGGCTGGTTTGGGGCTTCATACTCTTATTAATCTGTACCGTGTTTGAGTGTGAGTAAAATTATGGTACGTTACAGTTTGCAACAAAGAATATTTCTCTACGATACATATGTGAAGAAGAAGTCGTTTAAAAAGTGTCGCAGTAAATTTCGTCGCGAATTTCCTGGCGCTTTACTGCCAGCTAAATCAACAATTCTGCGTCTGGTTAAAAAAGTAAGAGAAACGGGTTCATTTTTTTAACAAAAAGAGACTGTCGGTCAACCGTATTCTCACAGAGGAGAAAATTGACGATATCGCTTTTCGACTAGAACAGTCACCCAAAAAATCATTAAGTCAGTTAGGGCAGCGTGTGTCTCGAAATATGTTCAGAAGATGTGAAATGTGCATTACACAAGAGGGTCAACACTTCCAGCATCTTTTATAAGGTAAGCTAATGAATTACGTCACATTTAAATGCTTAGCACACAAGTTTATGAAGTTTATGAAGCGTAATTATTATGAAATAGTCCGCGGCCGACGGTCGAACAATGCCGGAAACTGAGCGCTCGCTCGCCGGGAGCAGTTTCTTCCTTGTAGCGCTAACAGTGGGTTGCGTTTCCCGGCGAACGCCCTGTAGAAACACCATTTAATTAGCACTAGAAAACCACACCATAATTACAGTTGATAATATAAGTATCTCGTAACACGTTATGGTTAAGTCAGAGGGAATACAACTAACGGAGATGGCAAGGTTGGTGCAGTGAATAACTTGCCCGAGTCCCTGGAGTTTACTTGCTGCCAGTGTTCCAAGAAGCGAGACCGATCAATTGATTCCGGCTCGCTGGTACACCATTGGGTTGCGTTCTCAGCAACACACGTGTTCTCGCACAGTGAATTGTCTGAACAAAAAAGTTCGCGGCAGCTCAACTTCCACTGGTTACTGTGAAACCTAACAAAATTACAATATTTTAGTACCAAAATACTAATTTAAATAATGTCCCGTAACATTACAATGTGTTGTTAAGGTCGGAAGCCTGGCTCCAACATTACTCGCCACTTTAACTATGATGATGAGGAACGCCACAATACTGTTGTTGCGTATTATACGAATAGTTCCCAGTTTCTGCACCACCCCTACCGACTACAATAGTTTTTACGTTGTTACTAAAAAATAAAGGCTGCGCATAACATTTAGCTTCCCTCGTTTTGCATTTCCCCGGAGCCGTGTCCACTATTTTCTGTTTGTGTTTATCTGTGATTTCCTTTTACCAAAAAATACTCTTGTATTATTAATGATACAAACATGTAGTTTTGCTTAAGGAATACCAGTCAATCAGTGTGAAATATTCATTTTGTTATTTACCTTTACTTACGGCCTTCTGTTACGGTGGTGTTTTTTATCTGTTATTTGTTTTATCAAACAATACTCCAGTATTAATGATTTATGAATGGATACTGAGTATCTAATATGAAGTTTTCTTAGGACCAAGGTTTACGGATCCTTCGAGGAGGGAGAGGATTTAGGAGAACGAAGGATAAGGAAAACTTTTCTGCCCTTTAAATAAACCATCCGCTTCAATAATGCTCATGTCTGGGGAGTTTGGTGGCCAGCGGATGTGTTTAAACTCAGAACAGTGTTCCTGTAGCAATTCTGAACGTGTGGGGTGGAATTACCCAAGTCCGTCGGAATGAACAATGGACATGAATGGATGCAGGTGATCAACCAGGATGCGTACGTACGCGTCACCTGTCAGAGTCGTATCAAGACGTATCAGGGGTCCCCTATCACTCCAACTGCACACGCCCCACACCATTACAGAGCCTCCACCAGCTTAAACAGTCCCCTGCTGACATGCAGGGTCCATGAATTCATGAGGTTGTCTCCATAACCCGTACACGTCCATCCACTCGATACAACTGGAACCGAGACTCGTCAAACCAGGCAACATGTTTCCAATCATCAACAGTCCAATGTCGGTGTTGACGGGACCAGGCGAGGCGTAAAGCTTAGTGTCGTGCATTCAGCAAGGGTACACGAGTGGGCCTTCGGCTCCGAAAATCCATATCGATGATGTTTTGTTGAATGGTTCGACGGCTGAAAATTGTTGATGGCCCAGCATTGAAATCCGCAGCAATTTATGGAAGGGTTGCACTTCTGTCACGTTGAACGATTCCCTTCAGTCGTCGTTGGTCCCGTTCTTGCAGGATTTTTTTTCCGCCCACAGCGACGTCGGAGATTTGATGTTCTACCGGATTCCCGACATTCACGGTGCACTCGTGAAATGTTCGTAAGGGAAAATTCCCGCCTCATCGCCACCTCGGAGATACTGTGTCGCATCTCTCATGCGTCGACTATAACACCACGTTCAAACTCACTTAAATCGTGATAACCTGCCATTGTAGCAGCAGTAACCGATCTAACGCCTGCGCCAGGTACCTTATATAGGCGTTGCCGACCGCAGCGCCGTACTCTGAGTGTTTACATATCTCTGTGCTTGCATACTCATGCATATACCAGTTTCTTTGGGTCTTCACTGTATATTTCAAAACATATTTTGGCAGGTGAACAGTATATTGTAATTCACAAATAGCACAAACCTACAAATTAGTGTTGCGTTAGTTCTCAATTACAAATACTTTTTTTGAAGCGTAAACTTCTTTAAACTCATTGGGCGATTTTTGGATGGAGGTAAATCCATGATTTCACAACTTCCCGTCACCAACACGTTACGACGTGTTGTGCGTATGATATGCGTGTTGGATGTTTTTTGGATGGGTAAAATCTTATGAGTTCGCGTCACCAACATGCTAATGTTAACAGTGTATCTGTAGCTACAAGTACGACGTGTTGCGCTTGGACAGCAGTGAAGTATAGATAATACTTCTATATAATATATAAAACTGAATGTTTGTTAGTTTATTTTTTTCAATGTTCTTCATACAAACACAGATTTATCCGATTTTGATAATACTTAGCACATGTATACTTTAAAACCATGGCGGTCTGGTAGCTCAGCGGTTAAGGCGCTTAGTTCCAAAAGGTTCTCTCTCCGGTCGTGGGTTCAAATCCCGTAGTGAGCAGGAATTTTTAGGAGTTGTATTTGATTATATTAGCTACGCTGGGACATTCCGTGGTTCGGATTCTACGTTAAACTGTAGAACCGTGGCACCGCAATTTGATGATGGATTATTATGTAACACGACGAGACTCATCAAAAATGAAGAATAAAATTTTTTGATATCGTGCTTAATTCTCGAGATATACTGTCTCAAAAGTTAAGTGTTTTGGGTTGAAATTCAGAAGAATCATTGGTTAAGGCGGCTAAGACGGGCGGAATGAGCAGTCAATAGAAACCCTGCACCAGGTCATTACGAGCAAACGGAATTATTATCATCATTTAGTATAACTGTGGCTAGAAGTATGACGTGTTGCGCGTATGATATTCATAGTTTTAAGTTTTTATTTCTGTTTTTCGGACTCTGGGAAAAAATTGGGTCACGACCTTTTTGAATAACCGTACCGCCATTCGCCCGCAGTGATTTCGGGAAGCTATGTAAAACGGAAATCTGGATGGCCGGATGGCAATTTGAACCAACGTCCTTCCGAATGAGAGACCCAGAGCGTCCACATTCAGCCACCATGCTCAATATTATACGGGTTATTGAAGATGCATGAGAAATCATTTTTAATTTACAACAAAATAGTCAAGGTGCTCAATAAGACAGTATAGGCTATAAAGTGATAACTTGTTAATTTTACCCTACGTAAGATGAATGAGACAGCAAGGGCATTACACAGTATCTGACATTTCGCAACTATAATGCTACACAGATACCTTTGGACGAAGAGCAACAATTTTAATTTTAAAATTCTTAGGATAAACTAGCACGGCTAATGTAAGTAACAAAAGTTTCAGGTATTGAACTAGGATTCAGAAGTTGCTATAAATATATCTATGAAACACAGCAATTCATTGAAGTGAAGCTCGGACTTTAACATAAAGAATTAAAATGGAAGCATTTGAAATTTGGTGCTACACAAGGATGCTCAAATTTAAGTGGACGTTTATGGCACAAAATAACATGTTTTGTTAATCGTTGGTGAGGAAATAAGTTTGATAAAGAGTCTCACAGAATTGTGGGTACATTTAAGAAATGTGGGATTGGGTAACTTGTTAGTGGAGGCAACAGTCGAGGGAAGGAATACGCAAAGCTGATAACTAAGGACGTAGGTTGTAACGGATGTGTTCAGATGGGAAGAAATGGAGGATTGCATCAAACCAATCGAGAGACCGATGACAGAAAACAAAAAAGTAGTTATAATTGCATGTAAAAATTTCATAATAAAGGCTCGACAATATGGTCTGAGTAATCATCGCCAAATGAGAATTCGCTTCGGAGTAATAGAAGCACCGGCCATGAGCAAAGGTCTCGCTATCTGTGATGGAGACAGAATGTGCTCAGACATTTCTAGACTTTTCCTTATCAGTTAAATACCGAAACTATTTTTGCGTTCATCCTCACTAGTGGCAGCAGACAAAGCCCAATTTCGCCGACTTGGCTTGCAAGCAGCGCGGTTTGACTTTGAGGCGTTGTTCGGAAAGAATCCATTTAACTGCAGAGAGGCGGCGCAGCGTTTGAAGTTGGTTTGCCTGCTGTTGGCTCATCAAGCGAGGGCGGTGTCTCGAAGGTCGACTCCAGCATACCGGTTCCCAGGATGTCACGCTGGCAAACTCAATGTCGCGCGCATCAGCTCCAGTCCAACCGCGCTTGCTCAAGAACTTGGCCATCGCTTCACAGACCCCACGCTCGGGGACGCTATATCTAAGGAAATGAGAGCTGTGATGGGTTTCAAATGTGATGTCAGACTATTTTCAGGTGGTATTACGTTCTTCAGCAAAGTATTGTGGTCAACAGCAGCAGTTTGCAGACAGGATGTCTAACCGTAAGTGAAAAAAATAAATCTACGCGGAAATGGATCGTGAAGTGAAAGGAAAGTTCATACCAAGCAATGGGTACAGTGGGAAGCCATGAATTATAAATAAGAGGTATACGGCCTTATATGCCAGCGAGAATTACGATGAAAGATTGATTAAAATCGAGCTGAGCACATTTCCAATTAAAAAAAAAATTCTGACCCAAATTTTTAGGTTTAGGAAAAGGAAGACGTCACCCGGGGCTAAATCCGGAGAATTAAGAGGATGAGGAACCACGTGGAAGCCCAATTCGGGTAATTTTGCCATTGCGAAATGAGTTTTTACTGGTAAAAAAGCACTTTTTATTTCAAGTAACTTTCAAACAAATTCTTAGGGAGCGTCCATAAACTACGTGGCTAGGTAAAATAAATAAATAAATAAATAAATAAATAAATAAATAAATAAATATATATGGTAGGGGTTGGCTCGAAAGCTACGCTGTGTTACGTGGGGGGGGGGAGGGGGGGGGGGGGGGGGGAGGTTCCGAGCCAGGCCACAGGTCACAGTTAAAATGGAGTACAGAACACAGAACAGCATGTGAATATTTATTTCCGTCATTTAATTATCTCCGTATGTAATTTACGATAGCCTTGACAAAATGTTTTCTGGAATCCATAGGGGGGAAAACTAGGTGCTACATGGGGGTAGCGGAATTCACAGAAGGCCAAAATGAAGCTACGTGGTTTATGGACGCTCCCTTAAAATAGACTCTGTTACCATTTTAGCATTTCCCAAATAATCGACCAGACTGATTCCTTTAAAATCTCAAAAGACACAGGTCCTCACCTTCACAGCCGACAATGCAATCTTCACCCTTTTTAGTGTACTTTTACCATCCTTTGTCCACTGTTTCAATTCAGTTGTGCAGTGGTGCATCCAATCGATGCAAAAATACCGGGCTAAACGAAACCAGACACTTCCTTAAAATGTACCTTCGTTTGTGTTTTTGATCCAATTTCAACAATCCCGGTACCTATCCCGACATAAGTTTTCGTGCACGATACTGTCGTTTCACTACGTTGAGACGCCTACAGTCTCCACAGTATCAAACACTTTCAAACACCGGTCTTTTTTTTTTTATTTTTTTTTTATTTTTTTTTACTGCATAACGTCTCTTAACAGCGAGGTTTTTAGAGACGGGAAAGGATGGGGGACACGGAATGGGAAGGAATTCGACCATGGCCGTTTTGAAGGAAGCATCCCGGCCTTTGCCTGGAGTGATTTGGGAAACCATGGAAAACCCAAATCTGGATGCCCGGACGGGGATTCGGGTCTTTTATTATGGTACTCCGAAGTCTGTAGTTGATGTTGATCGTAATGACCTCAATTGGGCGTTCGGAGCTTGTTTCATCATCGAAGCTTCTACGGGTACCTCTAGACATGTTTATCCAGAAGCAAATAATCTTCAAAGCTGGTGGAAACTCGTCACAAATTTCGCCCAATTCAACTTTGATTTGTGCGACCGTTAACTTCTTACAATAAAAGTGTTTCATCAACGCACTAAACTCGATTTTTCCATTCTTGTGATAACAGCAACACTGATAAATTCAAAATGGCTGCCGCGAGTGAATATCTTGTCGCATCTGGTTGAAACTTCGTCGTAGCTTATTTGAAGGGTCGTACTAATCAAAAATGTTACCACTTAATTTGTCTATGTCTTTTGCTACAGCCTCATCAACAAAAATCCGAAGTCTGATTGGCTAGTTTAGTCATACTAAGGAAGAACGCCCTGTTTCTTTCCTGCAGGATCTATAATTCAACATGGAAACCGAACATAGCGTACTTAATTTGCACAAAGCAGGCTTTTTCATAAGAAAAGTTCAGATTAAGGATTGATAAAAATTCCTCTCTATTTCGGAGACTGAAACAAGTAAAACCACTTTTCAAGTCAGGAATCCTACCACTCAGCTAACCTTGTATTGACAAGCCGTCGGAAATGGAATTCATAATTGTGACACACAAGCTGCCTTCCACAATGGAGAAGCAATTTTCGTGTAACTAGTCTGTAAGGGAAAAAGGAAATCTTACATATATATATATATATATGTATATAAATAGACGCGTGTGTCTCTATACAGGTATTTCACGTTTCAGCCACCACTACCTTGCACAGATCACTGGTGTTTGTGTGTGGTAGTAGCCTTGAGTCTCCCATGGTGCACTATAGTGATTAGAAGTCGGTAGGTATAGGTGTGTGGGTGATATGGTGGTTGAAAGTTGTCAACGTAGGACATTTTCCTATATATGTAGGTGTTCTCCTTGCAGCCAGAACTATCAAGCGCTGACCACGGGCGCTTGTGTGTGGTAGTAGCCTGGAGTCTTCCATCGCGCACTATGATGATTGCATGTCGGTAGCTGTGGGGGTGTGGTAGATATGGTGGTTGAAAGAACCTGATATAAAAATAGATGTGTATCTATATTTCATTCCACAGCCAAAACTACCTAGTGCAGTCCTTGGATGAATGTGTGTGGTATTAACCTAAGGCTCCCAACGTACTGGGTGGTGGTGTCATGTAGGTAGCTATTGGGGTGTGGGAGATATGGTGGTTGAAATTGGTCGACGGAGGGCATTTTCATATTTCAACTAAAGACATGTGTGTCCACATATTTCACTTTGCAGCCATAAATACCCTGCGCAGATTACTGATGTTTGTGTGTGGTATTAACCTCGTGTTTCCCATCGTGTACTGTCTTGGTTACATGTCCGGTAGCTGTGAATCAAAATTCCTTAAAAACACGAAATCGTGGGCACAAGCTAGTATTTTCTAAAGAGAATCTTTCATACCATCTATTATTCGTATGACACCAGAGCCTTGGATTTTATTTACACGAAACTTCCACTGGTTTAAGATAATGTGAAAGAAATTTTCGCTATTTATATAAACAATTATCAGCCATATTGGTCAGGCGTGTTAAAGCACCAGCGACAGAGCAAGTGTAGATTTAAGATACAACCTTGGGTATGGCCTTCCTGTTTACGGTTATACGTAGTTTTCCATAATCATCTAGGCATCTCCCCCAAATTCTGCATAAAAAATTAGGCAAAGCACAAACAAATTTAGCAAGATAAGAATACACATTACAATTGCAGATGGTAGGCCTACGTGAGGTACTGTGCAAGAGTGGAGACACGAGAGCAAGTAGAAAAACAGAAAAGGAAAATGCACCCAACCGAAAATGAAATGTCGTACAAGCTTATACCACTTCTGCAAGATGAGAATAAAGATATCGTAGCATTTCTTAAATGAATAACTCGAATCCATCAGAGGAGTAAGGACATGCTGACCACATATTTCACGTTCTGCTTGGCATGCTAAGCAGGTCCGCCTCGTATTTGCATAGCGTTAACGTGCCGAGTGAAAGATCAGTGGGACGGCTACTGCGCAAACTTCGTCCTAGCAGGAAGCACATTCCAACAGCTACGCACGTTGGATCTGTCAAATAGAGTTTCACTTCAACGCTCTTTTGTTGTTACTCCATCTTTATTTTATTTTTTTCAAGTTAGCGCATTTTATCTTGTTTATTTCAACGATGCACATGTATCTCATTGGACGCGACAAGTAATTTCTGAAGAATTATTATCCTCAAATATAAACAACTGCGTTCAATAGAGTACAATTCACCCTGCTATCAACATTCGTTTTCGATATAGCGATTAATCAGTAGTAACGTACTCGTTGCTTGAAAGTTGTGTAATTATCTAGGCGTGACAATGATAAACTTTACTTTCAGCTGTGTAAGATCAAAACCAATTTCTGGCGTTACCGTTGTCAGGATTACATTAGCAAACATTGACTTCAATAGGATTATGTTGGGAAACTCACTGCATGTAAGGAATCTGTCATCTATGCTGCTGCTTCGACGTTTAGCTCATTAGGTGGCATCCATAAATTACGTGAGGTGTTTTTCCGGATTTCAGGACCCCCCCCCCCCCCAAGAAATCGACATCGAAACTTTTTGAGACCTTTTTTTTTAAGGTGTCACCCTTCCAAACCCGGTTACATCCCCACATTTCGACGAAATACCACCCTAATATCGACTTTCGCGTCATTTGTAGACCTTTTTTTAGCTCTACAGTCCAACAAAAATTTCCAAAACCTCACGTGAAATTTCCGTTGACCCCTCCTCCCCATTTGGTGAGTTTCGCCGAACTCTCCTCCCCCCTATTTCACCTCACGTAATTTATGGACGCCCCCTTAGACGAGGGAAGGATGAGGCCATGGTCTGGGTTACAAAACTTTGGCCTTACCTAGTGTTGCAAATTGAAAAAAAAAAACAATCAGATTTGTGAAAAAAAACATGAAAAAAACCTAGCACCCTTTTTTTTTCTAATTTTTTTTCAGAAAACAATATATTTGATAAATTATAGTTATATTTAAGGATCTTACATTTCACAAGTGTGTTTTAAATCTTACTGAATCATATGTCTTACATAATGATTCATAAATGTATCTATACAGGTAACATAATTTTTTCCATCGTCTGTGTCAGTACCACATTCACTAGTATCCTGGGGCGTAGCTACTATGGGGCTAGATGGTGCAGTGCACCGGGGCCCCTACACTCAGGGGGTCCCAAGCATACCTCAGGGGGCCCCGAAGCGCACCTCTGGAAGCCCCACGCGCACCTCTGGTGTCCCCAAGCTCATCTCTGGGGGCCCTCAAGCGCAGTTCAGAGGGTCCACGGGCCTTCACAGCAAACTAGCGACCTTTTTTTTTAGCTCTACCGTCGCCTAAGGGGGCCCCTGAGACATAGGCAGCCCTCACTAAGGGCCCTCACTGTTCAGGGATCCCCAAGCACAACTCAGGGGGCCCCTACCAGCAACACAAAGCAAAAAAAAAGGTCGCCCATCTGGCCTCAGGGCCCAAAATAATGTTTTGCACCGGGGCCCTTGTTGACCTAGCGACGCCACTAGTAGTATCAGCACCACCAACGCTAGTTCGGTCTGTGTTGGACTTTTCTGTTTCTTCTTTTGTCTCTTCTAGATCCATAACTTGTAGTTACATTTTCTTTACTGGTTGTTCTTATATTGTACGCAAACGATTTTGGGATTGCAATTTTAAATTGTGAGCAAAGTGCACACTGTGCATAAAGACTGCACGGATAGTTCTGTATTACGGTCTTTTAAATTTGAATTTAAATCTATTATCACACAAAATAGGAGCTTTACTTCCTTGCAACCGTTGGTGTAAACCAACGGTTGCAAGGAAACGATTCATAATTACTGACAATTTAATGAGTCAGTACCACTATACTCTGAGAGTTTAACAAGTATAAGAATATAAGGAAAGCACAATGAGTAATAAAAAAAGGCAAAAATACTGTAGATAAATTTTAAATTCCTAATTTTTTTGTTAAAAAAAAAAGATCCGTAGGTCTACAGATAAATTCGTAGGGCTGGCCGCACTCGTTCAAATAGCGAGTATCAATCCAAACAACGGAGAACGGGGATTCCTTCTCGCACAACCTAGTCTCTTCGGGAAATCCCCATTAATAAAAGAAAATTTCAGCCAATGTTGCCAGTATTTTCGTATGTTTTTTTTCTACTGAACAAAAAAGTGCAGTAGATTTAAAAATTAACATAAGTACTTAGAATAAACTCTAAAACAGTCATATTAAACGATAACTGCCTTACAAATTTGAGATTTAGTAGTTATGAAAAAAAACGTGTCCCAGAAAAAAAGTCTTTTTTTTCATGTTTTTTTCATGTTTTTTTTTTTTTCAAGCCAGAAAAAAAACGTTTTTTTACAACACTAGTCTTACCATTGCTCGAATATGGTAGTGTAATATGGGACCCTCATTTTACGTATCAAATACTGGAGTTGGAGAGGGTGCAAAAAAGGGCTGTTAGATTTGTTTCTGGAAATTATCGCAGATATGATAAAGGAGCTGGAATGGGATTCATTGCAAGACAGGAGGAGGATGAGGAGGGTCATGGGAGTGTACATTGCGTATACTGGCGATGAGGCATGGAAAGATATTGGAGTAGGTATGAAAAGTAGTGCATGGAAGGGCAAAGGTGACCATGACCACAAGCTGGCACTGGATTTCATGCACAAGGGTGTGGGACGATTCTCTTTTTTAGGTAAGGGTGTCATGGATTGGAATGAGTTACCAAGAGAAATGATGAATAATTTACCGAAAACGTTGAAAGAATTTAAAGATAAAATTTGTAGAGGGCAAATGTAGGTGGGTGCAGAATAGGGCGAAGATGGGGGTGTAGGGAAATTGCCACCGGAGCCTGTATTCCACTGTAATTAAAAAATTAAATTAAATTTAAAGGAACTATCCCGGTATTCGGCTGGAGTGATTTCTGGAAACCATGGAAATCAAAATCTGTAACTGGACGAGGATTTGAAACCAGGACCTCCAGAAAGCCAGAACCGAATGTTGTGAAACTCACTGTATATAAGGAATCTATCATCTAAGTTGCTGATTCGACGTTGTAACAAACCGAATGTAACAAACGTTGTTACCTCCAATAGCGAGAGGGATAGGAAATGTCGAATTCGCTTTTCACAATGCTCAACGGCATTGCGGTTATCACAACACTAAGCAACAGCATGACGTCCTACGTTGTCACAGTACAGTTTCAGATTTATTCTGACCTTTCATAACTACGATGAAAGTTCGCATGGCTACATCACGAATAGGCAGAAGTCGTATAGTTCTATTCGTGAACTGAACTATTCTCCGAAAACCATTTGAGAAGTATATGACATATAAACGGCCTTTTGTAATTGTTCCTTTTGTGATTAGAATTCTCCACTTCTGACAAATATGTTAGCTTCGTATTCAGCAGTCAACAACCTGGGGTATTGATTTGTGGTAACGCTCTCTCCTCGATTCGGGATGATGTGGGGTCGAATTTCCGTCAGGCCATCCAAATTTCGAATTTCCTTGATTTTCCCGAAATCATTCCAGGCAAATGCCGGGTGGTTCAATCAAAAAGAATATGGCCTAGTTCCCTCCCGTTCCTTATCACCATCGAGGCATAAGCTCTAAAAATAAAACTACAAAAAATCGATTTTCTGCAAATATTCCCATATCTGTGAAAATTCGGTTTCGGCTCCACGAAAGGGTAATGTGATCAGAATGGGGCCCGGGGTAACCAGTTGGGGGCCCTTGGCGAATTCATCAGTTAGGCCCCCCCCTCGCACCAAATGAACAACTTTTGTTTTTTTTTTTTTTTTAGCTCTACAACTTGTCTAGTGAGGGGTCCCTACAGCCGCTGATCGGGCCCCCCATCAACCAGGCGGACCCGGGTACATTTGACCCGCTTCTCCCCCCCCCCCTAACGCCGGCCCTGTATGCAGTATATTTACTGATAAAACTGTAGAAAATTTATGAAATTTTCAGAATAATAAAATAATTACATAATAAAGAAAATATATATTATGCAACCTCCAAGAGCTACAGTGTATGTTATCATTCTCGCTGGCATCGAAATTAGGAAACTTTGGATGATGAAAAGGCGATTTGCATGTACCACCTCTTGCATATTTTTTACAGAACTAAAAAAATTAGAGCTGGTTTGGATGATGGGGAGTTTTTTTTTGTTTTTTTTTTTGTTTTTTTTTTTTGTTTTTTTTTGTTTTTTTTTTTTTGTTTTTTTTTTTTTGTAACTGCTTTACGTCTCTTTTTAACATCGAGGTCTTTAGAGACGGGTAAGGATGGGGGGCAAGGATGGGGGCAAGGAATGGGTAGGAATTCGGCCATGGCCTTTTTGAAGGAAGCATCCCGGCATTTGCCTGGAGTGATTTGGGGAAACATGATGGGGAGAATTACTTGCCAGAATACATGCGTAATTTTTGCACTGGGGTTTTACAGTTTTAGTGACGGGGGAGCATTGGAGACAAGGAAAGGGAAGGAGTTTGGCCATAGGATTTTGAAGGATCCTTCCCTAGAGTGCCGGGAAAGCAGAATTCTGGATGCCCACCCTGTGATCGGATGCGACACCGGAACGTTTTTTAACCGCTCACGCACCAGGCTCGGTGGTTGTATCACATCGACAGGCCATTGCTCTGTCATAAATCACGGAACCACAAACTTTGCAGAATGCAGGGAAATTTTCAAGGACAAATTACCGAGTGATGCCAGACATACTCAACATACGAGATTCCTCGCAACTTGAATCCCAGGGAAGTAGCTCAATGTTTGTTATGCTGAAACCAGCCTTTAATAATCCTGAGGGCAATGTCCTTCTGCGATACTGATCTCAAAATGCTACGATCGACAATTCCGTAATTTCCTTAATGTAAGGTACGGTGATACGAACAACTGGGCGTTCGGTTATAGGAGGGGGAGGGGGAGGGGAAGCCTTTGCTGATCATAGTGCTGCGTATTCCTTATACCGTCTCTCGCAATTTCTATGGGAAGGATGAAGCAGTCAGCACTGGTGATAACGCACTAAAATAAGGTTTGGAAGCAAGTGCTCATCACCATTCCTCCTATGCGTATGCGGCCATCATTGCCGTCCAATTTAAAATCCGAAAAGACGCAACCTGTAATCATAATAGAAGTTGTAGCCTGAGGCATCTACGATTCACAGTCGAGGAAACCCATCGTAAAGCGACAGAGGCAGAAGTCGGTGAGGGGAGACAATGTCACAGCTGCTGCAATACTTCAAGCTAAAGAGCACGCAATGGTCGTGAACAAGACATGGGTGGAATACCACGTTTCACATTTCGTTGTCTACTTCCGGATTTGTGGTGCACGGTTTTCTCTTCATTCGCACGTGTAGGTCACTACTTCACGCAGCCGCAATATTGGTACAAAGCTCCGCACACACATGTCCAGTACTATTGGTTGACACTGTGCCGTAGTCGAATGGTTCATGAGACACTTTCAGAACTCATTGTGCACAATGCAATATTTCTGTGGGTCTAATTCAACCATCTACTTATAGATTCTATCCTTAAAACGAAAGTTGACACTGGCGTTTCCACATATGTGGAATTACTATACAATTCTAGTCATTTCCACGTCATTCGATGCCTTTTATCAACGCCTTCCTTTCTGATCGTCGAAGTTTTCGCAAACAGTAGTTAATTTTCTAACTTATTGCAACATTTTTTCGATGTAGATTTTATCCAGTTTGGTGACCTCAATAAATTCTTTTCTGTAACTTCTATAGAACTACAAATTATTCGTTGCACAGACAAAAATCGTATGATGAGCAGTGCAACCGCAGTAAATTTTAACAGTTCTTTCCTTTTACTTATACATCTCGGTATATTCACGGAATTTAATTTGTATATCTTCGCTTACGTAAGCACTCCGTGAAGGTACAAACGATTAAACTTCTGAAAATATTGTAAACAAACTTCAAGCGATTTCACTAGAATGTAATTATTTTAGTTTAGTGGTAAAAATTTATAAAATGTACATTTACTGGTCATTAATAATAATCTCTAACTGTGAACTTGCTGTTTTTCCTTTTGGCTTTACGTCTCGTCGACGTCGAGGTCATTAGAGGCGAGAAAGGACCGAGGACAAGGAACGGGAAGGAATTCGGCTATGGCCTTTTGTAGGGTGCATCCTGGCCTTCGCCTGGAGTAATTTTGGGAAACCATGCAAAACCCAAATCTGGATGCCCGGACGGGGATTCGTACCGGCGTCCTCCCGAATCTGTGAACTTAAACTAATGCATTTCGGAACTTATAGTACCAAAAATTATTAACATTCTTTTGTAACAGGCTCAAATCAAACTCGCCCCGTCAGAATTAACTGCCAAAAATGGTGCATTTTCAGAAAGAATGGACGCATTCCAAATTCCTACTTAGCAAACTACAGAATTTCTATTTGGAGATGTCGGGTTCCTTGGCCAACTGAAGTCAGTTTGATTATTTTCGCCGTCTATATTTACTCTAAATATTTGTGCCATTATTTGCATTCACATAACAGCGGATGTAGCCGACTCCGGTAGCGCGGGGCTAGCGAGCTGGCTTCACGTTGTCGGGGTCACCGGTTCGAGTCCGGCCCAGGGCATGGGTGGTTTTAATTAAGTGTTGTGTTCGTCCTGTGTTGTCCTATCACTTGTGGTAATCAATAATATAAGAAGATAATATGAACACAATTGAAAAATGATAGAAACACAGTTGCTGGCTGAATGGCTACAAGGCCGAATGACATTTTTAAAAAAACAGCGGATGTATCTTCCTGTGGTTTACTTCATAAAAGTATACCGGAAATAACTACGAAAGGGTATTTCTGTCGCTGATATGCCGTCCGGTGTTCTCCTGAGAGTGAATTAAGCGCAGCTGACTTGTGTTTGAGAGAGCTGCTGTTGCTTCTGGGCCGAGCAGACAGCTCCAATTAGAGGAGCTCCATCATCAAGAGTCCTGATTTACAGTCCGGCAACACGCATTAGAACCGCCGCAGCTGAAATATGGCTGCCGTAATTCAAATGAGAGCTGCTGTCAATGAGCATCAAAGAATCAGCACCGACACAGGGATCCTCTCCACACTGTAGCAACGGAGGAAGAAACAATGATACTCCTGTGTAGCACACAAAACAGAACAAATATCTGCTGTTCCAGACATCAAGAAGAAATAGTGCACGTCGAATACATTCAACGGTATTATTGTATGCGAAACAGAATATGCGTGAAAATGGATGTTATAAAAAGTTAAAACGGCAAATCCACAATAAAAGAATGTGAAAGAGTAAAAATAAAGTACCTGAAAAGGAATTTACATAATGTAAAATACGAAGAAAAAAATATATATGTGCACAACGGGCACGCATACCATAGGTTCTACAGGTAAATCAGTTTTGGTTCTCTCTGGTAATAAAATTGAAATATATAAGTTCTCTTGGTGTTACTTATTTAATTAATAAGGCAATTCATGCGACCTGTTAACATGCTGTCGCTTCACCTACTGCTTAATAGGGAATCCGGATTACAGGGACTAACAGTATGATTCACGTGAACAAAGAAAAGCTTTACCAAAGGTGAATTTCAGTTTAAGATCTCATAAAAAATTATGGATGGGCCGTAATTAGAGCCGACGCCGTAAAATTTTTTCGAGGACGCATTTACCACTAAGCTAATTAGCCACTGATTTAAATTAAAAATACCTTATTGCTTAGATGCAAGGTTTATTTCAGAGACAGCAAAATTAATTTTTGTGTGTAAAAGAATAGTGAAAAAAAACTTGTCGAAGCACCTTACCCAAAATAATTTTATTTAAACTGCTTTTTAAAGGTCATAATCCTGATTTTTTTCACGTTTTTTTAGTCATATGGTTGGAAAATAAGATGTGGAAGATCCTTTTGAAACTCTCGGAGAGCACATATCTACCAAGTACACAATAAAATATAAATGTTCCAAGACAACACTGACTTCGCTTGAATACCTATTCAATTTGCCACATTCGATGGGATATGCTGAAAACAAACATTGTCTCTATTTTTTAGTAGTGCCAGCTACCCAAATATTTTTTATTATTATTATTTGTCTACTCATCTGTTTTGCGGTCAATATAATATATCTATCGTTGAAATATCATCACAATAGATGTAAAGTCGGCAGAATTAGAACGCTGTGATATACGGACGGATGAATATGACGAAATTATATTGAGTACGGCTTTCGCTATCGAACCCTAAAACAATTTCAAATTAGTAGCCCAACTTAATGGTCGTTATATAGCATAAGGGGGCATCCATAAATTTCGTGACGTGTTTTCCGGATTTATGGACCCCCTCCCCTCTGGTGAGACTTCGTGAGATCTGGTCCGACCCCCCTCCCCTTTCTAGTGAGATCTGGTCCATGATACCTCCCCCCCCCCTCCCAATAAATCGCCCACGCAACTTTTTGAGACTTTTTTTTTTAGGTCTCACCCTACCAAAGCAGGTTCGACGAAAAACACCCCTAAAATCGACTTTCCCGTAATTTGTTGACTTTTTTATTTAGCTCTACAGACCAACAAAAATTTACAAAACCTCACGTGAGATTTCCGTTGCCCCCCCCCCCTACCCCTTGGTGAGATTTGGTGAGATTTCGTCAGACCCCCCTTCCCCCTATTTCACCTCACGTAATTTATGGAAGCCCCCAAACCACACTCTTAGGAACAGAAAATGTTTAGTATGAAAGACATTTTGAGATACAGTACATAATTGCTGGTAATTCTGATTAAAGCTGCAACAGAAAAGAAAGAAAGCCAACGACGAATTTAAATTGCGTTACGACCCTATTAACCTGTTAGGGAGCGTCAATAAACTACGTTGTTCGGTCTAGGAAGAGGAGGAGGGGTTGACTGGCAAGCTACGTTGGGCTAAGGGGGGGGGGGTTCACAGGTGGCCAAAATGGAGCTACGTGGTTTATGGACGCTCCCTCACCAGCTGTTCGACGCGAGAGTCTGCTGCCGCATTCCTAACAATAAACAGATTGACAGTGGCAGAGGGGAGGGGTTAATCTGTTGACCAGTACCACGTGGCAACAAACAGCCCGCAGACTCTTGCCGATGTTATATCGTAAAGTCAATAGCTCCCTATTATTAGAAACAGTATTACCAAGAGGACACTACACTTGTATTTCTTCTCGGTCGAATCTATATTAATAGAGGCGTATAATCATCAGTTTTTCCTTCGCAAGATATTCTCGATATTTCACAACATTAATACGAGAAATACATAAATGGTGCTCTAGTAGAGGCGTAAAGAATAATTACGGCCAGCAATTTTTTTTTATATTTAACACAATTTCTTGCTTAACTAAGCAAACATAAAAACGTACTAGCTACCCAAAATTCATCCACAAATACGAAATTCCACACCAAACCTAGTTGGTGAGCGGTGTTGTGTTTGGAGACACGTGTTAAAATGCCCTTCCGGTCTTGCGTTATTTCGGTTTTCCATTGTTTCACAAAATTACTCCTGGCGAATGAATGCCTGGATGATTCCTTCGAAAGTCCATGGTCGAATTATTTTCCCCCCTTCTTTCCTAATAGATTCCATGTCGAAGAGCATAAATTAAAAAATAATAAATTCCATGACCACTATCACAAATGATTACGAGGAATTGTAATTAAAAGTCAATCTGCACAATGCGTCCGTCGAATTAGTTCTGAAGAATAGTATTCCTATACCCACATCTGTCTCAGTGTCGTGTGGATGTTACACAGAATTAGGTCGATATAAAACAAATCTGTCTTAAGTACAAGAGCAGAGGTCGACTCAGAAAGAAAAAGGTCACGGCAGTACCACTTGGTCGCCACTGATAAACAGGCGGCGTGGGTTGGCTGAACACGAAAATGTAGTTCCTAACAGCCACATCCTTGAACTCCTGCTGATGAGCCGTTTAAAAATTCCAGGCACTTGCAGGTCCAGCCACGGCCTTACGCCATAGATAAATATAACCAGCAGCAGAGGAGCATTAGGCGAATAGACCTACCGAGAAACCACAAAATAGAAAGCAAAATGTTTCTGCGACTTCTAATTCCTGGTACTGTGTATTTTTCTTCATTCGACTGCACAAAAATCCAAATCTACTTTCGAATTTGTATATAACAGATATGAGATTGATACTTTTCTTGTCGTTTCAGTGGAAGTGAGAAACATGCTGACACAAAATTGTTTCGTGCAGAGTGTTTGATTGCAAAAAGATGAAACAAAGATTTTCAGAAAAAAATATGTATGAAAAATACAAGCACTCAAGATGCGGATGAAAATAGATGGGATGAAATGAGAAGACAGGGTGCAGAAGAACGATACAGTTGATGAGTAGCTGAATAAAACTAGCGAAGTTAAATGAACTCAATTAGCCAGAATTTAACAGGAGAATATTTTCAAAAGGAAGAAAAAGGTTCTGAATGTTGGATTATAATTAGGATATGAAGATAATATGGCAATACAGATAGCAATGTAGAGAGAGGGCTCTAACATGACACAACCTGCTACCAGGCTGAATAGTGTTACACTGTTACCAAAGATTTCGCTTCTTTCGCAGGCGTCATGATGTTAATAAATGCACCCTGATTTTTTTTATTACTTTTATTTTAATTTTACATAGACTGGTGTGATGTAACCCTCCATCTCTTTCTATCTGGAACAAAGATCATCGCAATCTATGTCTTTTACTTATCTGCTACATGTATTCTAATATTTGTCTTCATCTACAGCTTCTCCCTTCGTGTATTCCCTCCACTAACAAATTAATCAATCACACACGTCTAAAAATGTGACCCTCATCCTACTCCTCCTTTGTGTGATACTCTTCCTCAAAATTCTTCACTCGCTCATCATTGTTAAAACACGTTCCTATCGCTTTAATACATTCCACTTCTTCTGTTGGGTTTCTTTCAGAGCTATTTCTTGGAGGCATGCCTACAATCACGAGACATTCGCTCAATCTCGTGCTACGTTTCAACCACAGTATTTTTCAGGAATCCGACCTTCTGATGAGTCTCTAGAAGACACGTGACCCCCAAAGAAGAACCGAAACCTTAATCGAAACTTAGGACGTAAGTGGGAGCATTAATAGATACAGCGTATATCTCGTGTAGCCTTTTATAAAACCATCTATTGCTATTCATCTTCTCATAGTTGTGAAACTGTCTCTGCGTATTGTAAACATCGTCGTTGGACGTGTCTGTATAGCCTGTTATGTTGCTGCGCGTTGCTAAAGTTGTTCTAAGAAATCGACGGTTCTGGAACTAGGTTACAACGTTTGTCAAGAAATAGACCAGGCACATTGCGTAGCCTCAGTGGTTGATGAGTATCGATATACGGTCGAACGCTTCTCTCGACCTAACTCACGGAGAAGAAACGAGATTTTCCGAAATGACACATTTTTAAACTAAACCATCCAACGCCAAAATAATCCTTACAGTACTGCAAGTGATCACAACAAGTCTTGGCCAATTACAGCTTTAGACAAGAAGTTATATGCACAATTTTCGCTTAATCAGTTCAGGTAATTTTCGACAGCTAACAACATCTATTTACAACCAAATAGTGGGAAATATAAACGATGATGAAATGTATAATAACAGAAACAGTGTGAAATTGCTTTCAATAAGAGAACATCAAAAAAAGAAGACAAAGATGGAACATGAATAAATGTAATTAAACGGTTACGGAACCTGAAAGATTACAAAGTACCAAATTATGGAAGAACGAAGTCTAAACGCATTCAGACCAAATGCACGGATTCGGTAAAGTAAAGGAATTTGTTTCCCATGAGACAGTACTATATCATAATTGAGACAATCGTCTATTCGAGTTGTTCTGGAGAAGACCACTGCTGCAGGAACGTGTTTAAAAAAACAGTACTACTAATCTTGAGTCCTTGACAACGGAGCGTCCATAAACTACGTAGCCCCATTTTGGCCTCCTCCGAACCCCCCTCCTCCACTCCCCACGTAGCGTGACGCCGCTTTTGCCTACATCTTCCCCCCTCCCTTCCGCGTGGCACTTAGCTTGTTTCCCTATTGATTCCAGAAGACATTTTGTACTGTTTTCTCCTGTCAGACTTTCGTAAATTACATACGGAGACAATTAAATGACGGAAATAAATATTCATATGCTGTTGTGTGTTCTGTACCTTATTCTGTGACAAATAATATGAATGAAAAGCTAGCCGGCTAGCCCTCACGCCTTCGTAGCCCAGCGTAGCTTTCTACCCAATCCCTCCCCCGCCTAAACCGAGACACGTAGTTTATAGGTGCTTCTTAATGAGTCTTATGTGAAACACAAAATTAAAGCGTATATAAACAAATTCTACGTTGCGTCTTCAAGATGCTTTAAAGGAACGGAAGAGAATACGGTCATGGCCTTCTCAAAAAAAAGTCAAAACTACAATCAGAATGACCGGACAGGGGCTCGTACCCGCGTCCTCCCGAATGCGAATCATACTCCAAATAAATGTGGTTATACTGAACACAAACCAATCCCTGCACACGCACACACAAATAAAACAGTTTACAGTGTCTTAATTTCTTTCTGTAGCCTTAACTGTCATACTGATAGCATTTGACGACATCACAGTTTCATCGTAACCACAAAGAAGCAAAAAATATCTTTGAGTGACCTATTAAATAAATATATGCATACAAGTTTCACTCCCTCATGATGCGGTAATTTTTGTATTAACTCTAGCGTTTCTTAATTTTAGTCCAATAAGGTTAGAAAGAGCCGGCCTCGGTAGCGTAGGGGCTAGAGCACTAGCTCCGCGTGCCGAAGGTCGCCGGTTCGAATCCGGCCGCGGGCATGGATGTTAAGTGTTGTGTGTCTGTGTGAATGACCTGTCCGTCCTGTGGTGTCTATACATAGGAAGCATAAACGCACTGGAGAAACTAAAAAATTCACATGAAGAGATATCATAAGCACATTGAGCTGGCTGAATGGCTTAGTCGCCGAAAGCCATTTGAAAAAGTTAGAAAGAAAACAAACTTATAGCACACTTCACTTTCAATTACGCTTCAATATTGCCCACAACACATCTTCAGTTTAAAGCAGGTTATTTACTTGTGCAAGTACAAAATCAGTTTGCCGTTATGTTTAGTGTTTAAATTCGATTCATTTTGTGTAAACGAAATGCGTCTAAACGATTTCTGTAACTTTCATTTCGTTCAAAGTCTCACCTCCGCATCCTGAAAATTATTTTCTGAGTTGAAATTCAGTTTAAGTACAATGTTTCTCCTAATTTGGACGTATTTAGCAGTTTCTCATCAAGTTTTTTTTTTTTACATGGTTATGAATAATTGCAAATTTTCATTCGAATTTATATAGAACTAGTATAAGCCCGTGACTGTGCGTATGGTCACGGGCTAGAATAGTTCCAGTTTTTTAAATGAAAGATTATGACAGGTTTATATGATCTGGCCAAATATAAACTTGACCTGTGTTTCAGGGTGAATAAAATCTCTTGAGGTGGAGGAACTCAGAAGCATTAATAGAGGTAGGTATTAAACACCGACAGGAACGATCGCGCTATCGTGTAGTTGTTTGAAAGGCCATATACTCGAACTTGCTTACATACGAACTTGACTTGTATTTGACCTTTAAAGTTCACTCTGCAAATATAAAATTACAAAAAAAAATCCTGTTTGCTTCGAAAGCATCACGTTGTTTATTATTGAAACTGGGCAAATAGTATCTGTGACGGCCAGAGAACACATTCCATATTATGAAACAGTTGAGCAACTTCACAGAAATGAGTTGCCAGAATAGTCGATTCGGTGACACATTTGGTCTGATGTCCACTTAAAATAGCCTAATAACTCACATACAGCGAACATGAATAAAGACCAATAACGAAAGTGGTCAGTAAAATGCCTAAAAAAACCGTAATGCATAAATTTTGGTCAAATAACAACATTAGTGAAAGTTGTAATTAATCTGAAATTTATCCTAAGCCAAAATGACAATTGGTATTCGTGGTTACAGCAGAGATCATGAGTAATTTTTTTTAAGTTTTTTAAGTTGCTTTAATTAGTAACATGTTACTAAAAAAGCAGATCCGCGTTTTTTCAGCCGCAAAATTTACCATTTTTTTAAAAATTATGAAACGCAATAAAAAGCAAACTTAATGAATGTATTATGGCAATTAATTTGCTAGCAGTTGCTTAGCTATTAAATTGTAGACATAACCACGAATTCCTTTTAATGGTATCTCTGGTTGCTGTTTTGTGAGCGAAGGTTGACACGTGACAGGGTTCTCCAGCCAATAGCTATCGAGGTGAGTGGATGAGTGACCTTACGGAATTATATAGTAGATTCCTTGATTATCATCACTCGTAAGTCAAAAAAGAGTATCCGATTTCATACTCTCTCACGTCAGGTACGTGTGTATTCCAATCGACAGACTAACAACGGTACATGTGCAATGTTACTTCAAAATAGATTTCGTACATCAACGCGAAACTTGAACACAATCCACAAGTTTTTATCTGGCTGTTCACCTTCTATTTAGTAGATAAGTTTTCTTTTATCAGCCATTTCGAAGAAGTCAGTCTTGACTCTTGCCATGTGTGACAGTAAAACTTGCTTAGGTGTAATAGACGCATGGATACAGAGGAAGCCGCATGACTGTTTGATGAAGGCTCGCTTTTGTTATCACTATGCACACGACTGGCAGGTTTGTAGCGCTCTTCCCTCGCTCGCTCCGACTAAAGATACCAATTCTGTTTTTGTTGACTCCGGAAGTCTAGCTACTCTCATATATCTCTTAGTCCAACCTCACAAAAAGTGGATGCGGTGTCGGAAAGGACTCCGTTCCCAGAGCTTGCATCCCGGTTTGAGAGGAAGGCGTGTTGTGAAGTTATTCTTGAATGGAACTTATGACGGGGGCGGTAAAGATGTTAGTCCCAGAATAAACTCATTCCTTTTCTCTTCAGCCTTGTAAAGTTGATGAAGAAATCACAAAAGCTAGGACAATAATTTCGACCAAATGGATGAAAAATTAAGTTACTGATCGTCTCTTAGAAGACTTTTTTTCGAACTGTCAAATAAATTAAAGTAATGGTACCACTGAATCAATACCGTACGTTCAGATAAAATTATCGCAAGAAGTAACATTTTAGATACATGTGTAACTTGTATATAAAAGTTATTCAATGAAATACAAAGAAGTTTAATATGCACGGTATGTCATGCAATACATGCACATCACTGACTAGTTTCATTGCACTAGGGGAAACAAACCAAAAAAATCACAAGTAAAAAAATAAATTGCGTTTATCAGTATGTACACACACCAGAAGTGAAACTTCTATGGGTCATACACACTTTTCCCTGTGTATTTTTCCTGTGTACTTTGTTCTGTTTATTTGTTGATGTTTCTTTCGCACTCGAGTGGACGATGATACTATCTTTATTGCATTTATACAGTAAATAGGGACTTTCTCGTAAAAAATTAAAATTATTAAAAAACTAGTTTAAATGCCCGTCAAACACGACGGGTATTGCCTACAGTGGTAGAAGGAATTTTTTTTGAGAGAGCTTCTAAGGAAAAACGAATCATGATTAATCATAATCTTTTTTACTGACGACAAAAATTTTTAATGTTATGAAAAAGTTTCTAAGTGAAGTATATTTTCAAAAACGAATAATATTATTTAATTGATATATTTCGAGATTACCCACGTTTCGTGTAAACTTTCACAAAAGTTTTAACAAAAAATTTCTAGGTTAGGTTATACTTGGTTCCTGTAACTGTTACAGCACAAACATCGGATTCTATTCTCCTTACATGAATTTCTGCGTCTAGTCGTTATAAATAAACGAAAAGCAACATATACATTTAAACGAACGTCACATTATATTTTTTATAATATATATATATATATCTGCCTCACGTTATAATTTGTATCTGTGCTACACAACAGAAAATTGCATTTTATCAGGCATCGCAGTTGCATTGTCTTTTAACAATGTAAGAGCAAATAAAACAAAATTCGATTATTTATTTGAAATGTGCACTTCCTTTTAACAATATAAACGGAAATAAAATCAAATGCAGTTATTTATTGTAAATTTCCGGTTAGCCAATCAGCGTTGGGGTGGCAGTCCAATGCAGACTCGCCGAACTTGACGAGCTATTGAGGCAAGCGCAGTCTTCAGGGTCAGCGCATTTTATTAAAGTGGATTAAGTACACTTCGGTAGATTATAGGGCACTGCGTTGAGCCTTAGTCTGTATTTTGCGTTTAGGGCTTTTTTATCATAGAACAATGAGGACAAAGTTATCTGATAACCGTTTTTACAATCAATAGGCTGCGAAAGACATCAGCAAAATAAAATTCTTATTTTGAACAAATAACAATTATTTTATTATATAGATACTTACATATTTTATGTTGATTGTTATTATTATTGTTAATAATAATTTATATCACTATTTATTATTCTACTTCCATTGTATTTAGTTTTTTTTTGCTGTCGTCAGTCTCTCGACTGGTTTGATACAATTCTCTATCCCTTCCTATCTTGCGCTAGCCTTCATCTCAACATAGGCTAAGATAGGAAGACTGATGACAAAAAACAAAACAAAAAACAATGGAAGTAGAATAATAAATAGTAATATAAATTATATTTAGTATATTTTTACCATATATTTTTGTATTCAAAGGTTTGTGCTGATTGAAATAGAAAATATATGTATCGCATTTAATATGACCCACTGTTTAACACGAGTTTAAGCGAAACTGTCGTGGACCATGGTTGATTGTATCGGAGTATCGTTAAGTGCGTATGCGCAAAACGTTGCAGCGCATGCGCGTAATGCTTTCATTTCACTACCGTTCCCAAAGAAGTTTCACTCCAATAAACCATAAAAAAAAACCAAAGATATCAAATCGTACAGATAACGTTAATTTCATCTGATTAGCATGGCACTTCAAGAGATAGTACTGTTATTTCGTGAAATAACTTTACTATTCTGTATTTACCCGTATTTTTGGCTCAGGACGCACTTGCCTAGAGTCCCGATGGAGGAAGAAATTTTCACCATTCGGGACTTGGTCAGCATGAAAGGGTGACCCTGCAACTTGGCGAGACTCGTTGAGTGTGTGTGCGGACGCCGAGCCTTGCGGAAGAGCAATCGGGGTCGGTGAGAGTAGTCATTAATGAGCCAGCTGGGAGATCGCTGTGCTCACATCCCTCACTCACCCCACAAAATGTACTCGTATCATCACCATTCGCTCGCCCATGCCGAAAAAAAACACACACACACCCGGGATGATCCACGTGGTACCCAACAACTGTGACCTTTTTCATTCGCATTCTCTCCCCGCCGACTTATTGGCTTACTGATTGTAATTATGAAGACATACATTAGTAATTTACGTGTTCTGTTTATTCATAGTATTACTCGCAGGTGTTCCACTGGTGCAATAGTTAACTTTAGCTGAGTTGCAATGCAAGTTGTTTCGGCTATTGGGCGCGCGGACTTTGGTTCCTACCGATCGTCGCACGTGTGCGACTCGTAAAGAATTGCGTGACCGAGGCAGTGTACGTACGGACTAAGGGAGCAGTAGTGTTTGGCCTGATTATGAGCGGTTAATTGCTTTTGAAATGTCTTACATTAGCTTAAGGTGTGTAAAATGCTTCGGTTATTTAAATGTATTATACGGATAAACAGAGTCAATATGACTAACTGTTTTATTACGTCGTGACTCGTGCGGTTTCAAATTATGAGCGGCAACTGACTTCCCTTGTTTCTATGACAGGTGGTCAATCAAATACTACATAAGCTGGGCTAGGCAAGAGATTGAGTCCCCCAATAAATACCTTATATGGTTTTACCCGTAGACTTTTTTATGACTACTTTGTGTCGTGCCCTCGTATATTTTTCTGGTCGACTTCGTAAGCACTGAGGGAGGCTTGGCTACTGGTGGACTGTGGCGTATGTCGGGAGAGGACATCAAAAATCCTATAACATAACCGTGTTAAACATGACGTTTCCAGGAAGCCAGACAGAAAGGGAAAATGGACGTTACCGCGGGATAGGTAATTACAGCTTCCATATGTGGCATATATGAAAACTGCATCTAAAGATTTGTTTGCTGTCACTAAACACGGAGCAGCGTACTGCATTCTTGTGTCGGACACGATTTCAAAGACTATTAAGGACTTTTACGTGTTTTATAAAGTATTTGGGAAACGGCCTTCGAAATCACGTGCATCAGTGATATGCCGTTTCTGAAACGAGAAGTTAAAGATTGGTTAATGTATGGAGCCTGTTTATAAAATTGTGCTGACATTTGTCTGCTCGAAGACATGAACAAGTGTTCTAGATTGAACAACAGGTGTCAACAGCGGGCTGGTAATCCACAAGCCAGACACTTTGTCTTGCCTGAAGCGAGCGAGCTTTCATTTCCCGAGGCTTTACGGCTTGCAGAGGTCATAAGAGAAGGGAAACAGATAACACTAATGAATCTGACCATTGTCTTTTGAAGGAACCATTCCGGTATTCGCCTTTAAAGATTTCTGGAAACAATGGAAACCCGAAATCAGGATGAGTAGATCAGGTATAAAACCCGCGTATTGGGCGATTGCCAAGCCCGAACATTTACCACCCTCAGGACTATGCGTTCAGTATCTGATTCATCACTACCGAAGGGGGCGCGGTACGCTATCTGCGCGCTCCACACCAGCTGTCGTTCAGTCAGACCAGACAAAACACGTCACCGGCTCTAGAGCAGGCGATGAGCATTACCGGAGATTCTAAATCATGAGGATCTAAATAGCAGTTCTCGACCAGTAAATGAACACTGCTCATATCCGAAATCAGATCTGTTTTCCATAATAAGTAAATTTCTCCATAATAGATGGAAGGTTATGTTTTCATAATAAAAATAAATTTGCTTACGGTTCTTTCAGCGGCTAGAGCGGTTAAAAACAGTCTCTAAAAGTAGTAGTCAATCTGGTCCCTCCGTAATGAGCATCTTCTATTGCACATCTAATACATTACCGACAATGTCGCTATTTTAACCTTTTTTAAAAAGAAAAAGTCATGGAAAATCCAAATCTGGATATCCGGACAGAGAGTCGAACCCACGTCCTTCTGAATGCGAGCCCAGAGCGCTACCGCTCACCCACCACGATCGGTCATCTAGGACACGGAGTTTAAAACTTGGAAAAAGTTGAAAAATTCCTCATAAAACCGTAGTAATATCACTTCGTGGCTGTTTAACAACAAGAAAACTTTTACAAAAAACAAGCATCTTACAATGCAAGACATTATTAAAAAAAAAGGTTAATAAAGATATTTCTATCAAATTTTATCTTTTACCTTAATTTCAAGAACAGGCGCATTAGTACGCGCCGTTTAGACGGAGATGGAGAAATTATCTATATGCTAATATACATCAAATATGAACGTAAAGATATATTTAACTACTTTTTTTTTACAAACGGTCCCATCTATAAACTAAGTTACTTTGGCCGGTATGCAGTAAGCAAATTTTACCTTGAACAAATTTACTGAAGAGAGAGGTGGGTATTAGAAATGTCGACTTCTCTGGGTCTTTACGGAGTGAGATAAGTGCCTGCATCTGCCTGAGACTCAAGTAACTTTAGTGCTATTTCGTGTTACGCTTTATGTAGCAGAAATTTGGGACATATACATTAGTCTCGGTGATTACACAAAACAGTCAAAAACCGTAATCAGAATCGATGGTACGTATGCACTAGCGGAATTTGAATTGAAAGATGTAATACTTTCCGAAGCGTTACTTCATATTTTTGGGCACATTACAATCATCCCCACAAATGCCGACCCTGGTAGCGTAGGATCTAACCCGCTGGCTTCACACTGCAAGGGTGGGCGTTCGAGTCCTGCCCACAGCATGGATGGTATTAAGAGTTGCGTCCGACATCAGTTGTCTGCAAAGTAAATAATATTGATGATGAGACATACGCACATCAAGAAAGAAAAGCACAACTGCAATCGACAGCCAAATGTCTTTTTTTTTTTAAAGTTCCGAAGAATGCAGTTAAGAATTTTATTTCTGGAAATGGAATTTATCAGGTTAGATATGTTGAGCAAGAGTGAAATTAACACACCGGCATTTGAGCAATATCTACACGTCTTCTAACGCTCATTAAGAACCGTTCATATCGCATATATATCGAAACTCTACGTACGGTAAAACATGAGCAGGCTACTAAATACAGACAAGAAACATGCTAATAGTAAATAGTCAGTAGTAGTTAATCAAATCCGATGAGATGCAGCACTTGAAATCAAATATTAAATATAAAAGTTCATTAAAATCCTGTGGTCGTCTCACTTCGTATTGCCACTAAACAACACATAATTTCCGAGTGATTGTTCTGAAGTTTACTTCTATTATCATGTATTTTCTTGTATATTAGCCAAGTTATTGAAAGACATATTATTCTGCCAACAAATTCTCGAATGGGTTATGATTTATTCAATCCTCCTATTTCTTCTTAACTTCTGTGAACAAACCATCTTTACCACACCCTTAATCATACTTTAGGTTTTTATAAGATCCTTAATTTAACTGATTTCTTCACCCATGATTTGCAGCAAGTATATAATCAATCATATTTATTCTCAACCTCCTTCATTAATGCCCTGTTTCACAAGTTTCTGTTTTTATTCATACTACCCACTTCATTTAACTAACTTAGCTTAGATACGAAAATTTTCAGTTCAAAACTGATTACGGAGGGCTTATGTTCAGATCTAAAAGTAATTACTAGGGCTATCACCTGGCGTATGTTACGCTCAAATACCTAAAACGCCCATAAAGCGCAAAAAAACGATAACGTAGCGATCTGGTTTCTTTAAAACGGACACAACAAGTTGTGGCTTATCACTATCTAACTCTTTGTGTTCACGACGAATCGGTCCAGGGTGCATTTAATATGCCTTATTCTTCTTATCCATCGCGTTACGAGGTTCTAAAAATTTTGTTTAAAAAAATCGAGTCGTCATGTGTGGAGAATGCTACCTGGACCAGACGCGAATTTCGCGTTGTGGCCTTTTTGAGTTAGCTACAACGCGTACTGGTCGTTTTTTGTAAGTACCATAACGCGAATGACGTGTTGTGGCCGCACTAAAGAAACCAGAACGGGTTGTGATTGTTTTTATGGTTCAATGAGCGTTTTCGGTCTGTGAGCGTAGCATATACACTGAATTTCAGCAAAAGAAAATCCACTGTAACGTCTGTACGTTGTTGAAGGAGTACACAAATTAACAGGTGTATGGTATAATTGACCTGGATTACTGGCAGAGTTTTAACTGTTTCACTAAACACGTAATGCTACTAGATAAGGGCACCTGCAGATTAGCGTCGACTCCGAAACACCAAGCGTTGTGTCGTAACTCGCCAACAAAAAGTAATCTTTCCAAGAGGTGAAGCAATGTTGCATCAACAGGCACTTCTGTATTGGAAGTTTGGTGATGCCATGACCTCACTGTTTGTGTACACCCACCTCCCATGTCCTGCCGGCAAAGTACCCGATGATGAAAGACACCATGGAGTGGGCCAAAAAACTCTCTGAACATAATCCAAAATTATCGACCGCTGAGATTCTCACGCCATCTAGGTGGAAACAATTTAGCAAAAATATTATGGATTGACTAGTGTAGATATCAAAACGATAGATAAAACAAACAATGTTAGTAGAAAAGAATCTAGCGCAACCAGTCGTGCAGAGAGATAATATTTCCACTTGTAATACTATGAGATACTAAAATAGTAGGGGCTGAATTAAAGTGAGATAAAAATTGTGGTTTCATTGAAATGTTTCGTTAACATACAGACAGACACAACAACTGGAAACATAAACTTGTTGTTTACAGCTTTACGGCTCATCGAAGATGGTGTCATTAGAGCAGGGAAATGAAAGAGCAGGAAATCGGCCACAGCCTTCGTGAAAAAACCATCCCGGCATTCGCTCGGACTGAGTCCAAGAAACAAAGAAAAATCAAAACGGCTGGACCAGAGATCGAACCCGCGCCAACTCGAAAGCCAGGTCAGAGTTTTAACCGCAACCCCACTAGACTCCGCGAGATCAGATACATTAAATTTCGGTTATCGGTATCAAACATGACTGTGGTTGAAATTGATAAAATGCCTTGCATTCTGGCAATAACACACAAATCTACGGAGGTGATAATATCAACACATTAGAATTATAGTGAACATATAAAGTGAAGCTATTGACAACTTTTCCCTGGAGGTAAACGTAAGGTAATGAGACAGTACTAAGTTTTGAAGCAACTATTCACCACATATTGCTGTAGAACGAAGGCAAAATGTTGGGTCGACCCTTGACATAACTGAACAGTTCCAGACAGATAGGAATCCAGACACTAATGGTATGCGGCAAGTCTACGCCTATTTATACGCGTCCTCAGAGCCCTCAGATTTCTTTTGCCTCCCCGTTCTGTCGCGATGAGGGAAACGTAACGGAGGTAAAAAGAACAGTTCCAATAAACAACCTTTAAATTACAGGGATGACTTTAACCAAAGCTTTTTTAAAATTTCTTTACGCTTCGTGGGCGTCGAGGTCATTAGAAGCGAGAAAGGATGACGGGCAAGGAACGGGAAGGAATGCAGCCATGGCCTTTTGAAGGAAGCATTCGCCTGGGGTGATTTGGGGAAACCATGGAAAACTCAAATCTGGATTTCCGGACAAGGATTCGAACCCACGTCCTCCCAAATGTGAGGCAGAGAATTGACCGCTCAACCACCACGCTCAGTTAAACCAAAGCCTTCTCCCAAAATATTTGCAAGGGTTAAGCATTTCCGCTTTTCTTAGAGAAGGCGAGGACGCCTACAAAATTATATGCGAGCGTAATCAGTATTTTACTATATTAATAGAGCAGATCGTAAAAGTTGTATAGCAACTGAAAATAAAGTCGTGGCTCTTCTATCATCAAAGGACTACAGGTTGCATCAGGCGTAACAAAGCTGGTAGTACAGCAAGGGAAAATAAAATATACATGTAACGAAATTTGCCTTACACAAATACTCTGGTACACAGGTTCTCCGTAACTGTACATACACGGAGGTATAAATGATTTTTAGAGGTATAAGTTAGAATCAGGCATATCTGCTTGGAGGAAATTGAGGAAATCAAGTAAATATTCAGATCACTGTCTCGACGATAACTACATGAATGACACAGCTTTGGAAGCTTTGGAACAGCAACTATTATTATTATTTTTTGGTAGATTCGCGCCTCGTCGACGTCGAGGTCATTAGACGCGGAAAAGGACTGAGAGCAAGAAACTGGAAGTAATTTGACCACGATTTTTTGAAGGAACCATCCCGCCATTCGCCTGGATTATAAACCATAGAAAACCGAAATCTGGATCGCCGGATGGGGAATCGAACCCGCATCCTCGCGAATGCGAGGCAGAGCGTTAGCGCTCGGTTTGGCGTAGCAGTCATGTACAATCAAATGCGACGTTACCACTGATGTTAGAAATAGAACGAAATGCAAAGAAATCGACGTCTGCTGTAATGAGGCATTGTGGTGATTTCTGCTTCGACAACACATGTTGCCTGCAAACCATGTAATTTCTGACCATCTGATACCATTAGCTCGACAAATACATTTAAAAGCACGATTTTTATCACTGGCCCCTCCCTGTTGCTATAGTGGTTGCGTTATGGTGTGTGGCTCCCATCATCATCATCAGGACTTGGCCGGCAGAGTAGGAGATGTGGTGGCAAACAGTTCCTAATCATGAGATTGTTCCAATGTCATGGGTTAGATCTCAAACTGCTCCGCAGTACGAATGGATTAGTCCGTCGGTTGGGGATGTTAAGCTTGGAACCCGTAGGTGTCTTTCGGATGAGTAGTCTGAATGGGCCAGCACCTTTCCCTTCTTTCATATTTAATAATTTCACAACGCAAACGAGATACCATATTGAACACAAACACTTTATATTTCTACACGACAGTACCACTTACATAATATATATCTATCACTGGCGTGGCAAGGTGAAAAGACCTAGGTTAAATTACCCAAGACACTGCCTTGGAGCAGCAACTTCTTCCACGGCAACGTAGACTCACGAGTCAAGGGTATGCCAAGCCTCCAAGCCTCTTCATCTCATCATTACAGCATAGAATAATGTAAACGGTAATTTGTGGTTGAGACCGAGAACTTTTCAAGCCACCCTCAATGTCACTTTCCAAAGATGTGACCCAACGTTTACGGTCGTTTCAAGGCTTACTGTAATGACTGAAACGTATTACTTAACTCAGCGTACTATTATGCTATGTGCCCAATCTTAGAACTTTTCGAAGAAATAAATGTTTACTGAACTTTAAATGACCATAGGATTCTATGTAAACTTGGCGTTGACGAAGAATCAAGGTATCACCAATAACACGGGATACCCGTCTTTTTTGCTTATTGTTTTACGCGTTGTCGACGTAGAGATTACCACATGCGAGAGAGAATTTGGGACAAGGAACGGTAAGGAATTCAGCCGTGGCCTTTTTGAAGAGAAACTCCCGGCATTTAGGAAACCATGGAAAACCGAAATTTATATGACCCCACAGTGACATGAACTAGCGTCCACACAAATGACAGACCCGAGAGTTAATGCTCAGCCATCGGGTCTGTAAATCCTTAATCACTCCCTACCAACGGAGGCGACCCTCTCTCTCTGTACCGCAGGATGATCATCTGTTTGTATATGCTGCAACACGGTGACATTCTAATTTGATGTGGAACATATTTTTGAGTTTCAACTAAACAACTTTACGTGGAATAATCAACTGAAGCAAACAATATTTTCATAAGCCGATAACAATTGTCTAATGGCTGCCATCACGTACCAAGGATCACCAGTTCGAGTGGTTTATAATTAAAATGTTGTTTCGTCTTGAGCCATCCATAACTGGGAGTATGTCGCGTGTCAGTGTGGCTCAGAGCGCTGAGGCACCGCACACTGGATCAGGTAAGTAGTAAGTACAATGCACCGGGCACGAGTCCAGGTCCTCGCGTACCTGCCGTCCTGACTGCGGCTTTCACAGCCATCAAGACAAATTCCGGGACAGTCCCCAATATCCGCTTCATAAACTACACATTTCACAAACAAAAATACACTTATCACACAGAACATAATTACACACTTCACAGAGGGATGGCAACACTTCACTTCCCCGTTTAGTACGCAGTACGACCTGACTGTAGGTATAAAATGCTTGGCATCAGCAACGGCATGCGGTCGTAAATCCAAAGCTCCAAATTTTACCATGCCAATGGTGAGTAAAACTCATCAAAGATAGCCGACGCCTAGTGTTGAGAAAAGGTGGTGAAGAACAACTGAGTGTACGGCCTAAACGAACCAACACCATTTAAAAAAATCATAAAATCTCTATCAAAAATTTATATAATAACTTGATTAAAACAATCGTGCCAAATTTATTTTTTGTATACACCAAAAACTTAGATTTTTTCGAACGTAATGTGGCTGCCCTGTTAGAAAAAGTATGTACTAAAGTTTTCCACTGCCGGCTGATAATGAAAGCTGTGACTGATATTATTTCTCATAAGGTGCAACCAAGTAAGAAATAAACTACTTTAAGATTGTATATAAATAGATTATACCAGTGTTTTCATACAGTCAACTAGAAATGCTGTAAATCGAAGACTTTTAAATAATTTTCTTAATTTATTTATCGCACTAAGCAAAATCTGTCACCTACAGCTTTCGAAAGTTGATACCATAACCAAACCCTGCTGGCCTCCTTTGAACATTTCTAAGCGCGTTCTACAGACGATTACAATATTCTAGAACTGGATCAATAAAATTATACAGGATGTTTTACAAAAAAGTTTAAAATATTTTAGGAGGTCATGCTATGCTTCAAAATAAGACAAAAATGTATAATAAACACAGGGTCGCAAGCGTATACTTTCGGAGTTAATAACAGATCCGCAGTATGACGCAGGCGTAAGGAAATGCGCACTCTTTGAATCTGTCTTGGTTGGGCTGTACGTCTTCAATGCATGCCATGTTTGAAACAGGTGAGACATGTGTTTGACGTTTCTGTGTGTCTCACATCAACTGTATACAGCCCACGGGATAACAGTGCAATAATAGAAGAGCTTCAACCGTCACCAATTTCTAAATGATTTTCCTAATCGCAGGAAACACCTTTCCATTTTAAAGTGACAGCTGAGCCTGGTCAGGTATCTTTTCTAGCGTGCGAAGCGGGCAAAACACTCAGTGTCGTCATCCTTCTGTGAACCATATAAGGTTTTTGCGTTGTTTTCTGCTAATAACGAACCGGTCCGGCGACTCCATGGTAACCTGTCTGACTGCAGATCTAAGGGTTTGATTCCCGGTTTCGATTGGGATTTCAGTATTCCCTTAACTGTTCGTGGAGTTTGACAAACCTTACTTTGTATGTTACTCTAGTATTGTAGAATCACTCAGTTTCTCGGATTCTAGGGAATAGATACAGTTACCTTTTAAGAGGTAGCATTACGGTGAGGTTAGGCAGGTAGGACAGAGGTGAACTATGCGGCCACGTGAACCACTGTCACTCGGGCAGACTCACAGAACTGCGATGTATCTGAGAAGTCACACACATTATTATTACTATTATTGTTCGTGAAATATGCGGTTGCAGAGGCGGAAGTGATGAGGCAACCCAACATTCGCCAGCGGATTATGTAAAATCTCTCTAGAACCGTAATCAAGACAGCGTAATGTGTGCGGCGTAATTTGAAATCAGTTGGCTGGTTCAGTAACACGACTGCTGCAGATGTGAGAAACTTTTATATCAAAATAAAAAGAAACGAACGAAGCAAATGATCTACTGTACCTGACATTGGAGTACAGCTTAATAGTATATTAATCTACATTAAGTTTTGTGCAGTAAATAGTGTGAATTAAGATATTAAACGTGGCGCATAGAAATGTTTATTTGCCAAGTCAGGAATGGACAGTATCGAAAAAAACTAAACGGGCTACGACGGTAAGTTTAGCGTAGTGCGTGGCGCCAGGGCGAAAGTGCTTGGCTTGCCCCACATCGGTCAGGCGGGGCAAGGACGGCTGCGATCCCACAATACGCTACTTAGCACTAGAAACAATTGCTCAGATCTCTGGCGTTAATAAAGTTGCTAGCATTATCAAATGGTTGCGTTAAAATGTATTCGTTTCTTTGATTTTTGTCCCTGTCATGAGTACCTCCGGAAATAATCTCTTCATCTAAACATATCCATTGCAACCTACACCCTCTATTAACTTACTTTATCTGTTCACCTAATTTCCAACAACGTTCTGTTACTCCACATTTTCAAGTCCTTTGCTGCTGGCCTCGGTAGCGTAGGGGCTAGAGCGCTAGCTCCACGTGCCGAAGGTCGCCGGTTCGAGTCCGGCCGCGGGCATGGGTGTTTAAGTGTTGTGTTTGTGAATGAAATGTCCGTCCTGTGGTGTGTTTAATTAACTGGAAAAATTTCATACTGACAGCACTGAGTGACATAATTACTATGGCTGTATGGCCTCAGATGCCGAAAACCATTGAAAAAAATAAAAGTCCTTTGCTTTCTCTTGTTTCTGGCAAAGTCCAAATTTCCCTTTCTTAAAGCGCTACATGTCAATACACACAGTTTTAGAAAGGTCTTCCTTAGACCTAATGTAAAGATTAAGGCTAAAACATTTATCTTCTTTAAAACAGCTAGTTACTAAACATCACCTTTCAACTGCTACAAAATTAAGGGAGCGTCTATACACCACGTAGCTCCATTTTGGCCTCCTGTGAACCCCTCCCTCTCCCTCCACGTAGCCCGATGTGGCTTTTGTCTCTACCCCCCCCCCCCCCCCCCCCCACAACGTAGCACGTAGCTTTTTTCCATATTGATTCCAGAAGACATGTTGCGCTGTTTTCTCTTGTCAGACTATCGAAAATTACATACGGGGATAATTAAATGATGGAAATAAATATTTACATGATTCTGTGTGTTCTGTATCTCATTTTAACTGTGACAAATAATATGAAAGAAAAACTACGTGGCCTGGCTCTGAATCCCCCTCCCCCCCTCCCCACGTAGCCCAGCGTAGCTTTCAGCCAACGCCTCCCTCCCCTAGACCGAGCCACGTAGTTTATGCACAATCCCTAACTTATCAGAGTTTGAGCTCATACATTTGAAGACAACTAGATATCGGGGTCTTGCTACAAAAAGAGAAACCTCTGATTCCTTGATTCTTGCGATATAACGCACCTGAGATCACTGTGGGATAAATTCCTGAATCTGTTTAGATCACTGCATAAAATGGACTGAAAATTGCCATAAGGATGCCTGGTTCAATGCCAGCAGGGTTTCAACCTCAGGATTCCACTCAATTGTTGCGAAGCTTTCACGAAAACAGCTTAACAGGAGGGGGATATAGTTTTCATTTGTAATGCACAAACCAAGAGTTGTGCGCTGATGTTTACAAGTCGTCATAACGAAGTCTTTCTTATCTGAAGTCAACAAGTGAACCGTGACATCTGCTTACTCTAAGGCCAGCTTATACAAAGTGGTTATCCATCTTGCATGGAAAAATATCACTGTAGAATGTAGTCGTAAGTTTACAGTATTCTAATGTGATTAGTGTTGCCCAAAATCGGTCTTGGTCTTGCAGTCTTGGTCTTGGTCTTGCATTTTTGCAAGACCAAGACCAAGACCAAGACCGCCTAATTTTAGCAAGACTAAGAGCAAGACTGACTGTGCAAGATTTAAGCAAGAACAAGACCAAGCCTGCAAGACTCTTGCGTCTTGCAGTTAGGACTTTTTTTAATACTTTCTATACAAAATAAGTTTTTGGGTGCTTAGAATGGACACGAATACATTATGCTGATATGTTCTGTGTGGTTTTAAAACACAAAGTGCTTAAATATGTCGTCACCCATTTAATAAATATTGTAGACACTTTTAATACACTTCAAACGTGAAAATTTTTTCTATAATAGTAATCGAATAATATAAAAAGCGTGCAATAAAATTTATGTACTGTTTAGGAGCCCGAATATAATAATATATAAGAGAACTATTTAAATAAATAAACTGGTATATTGACTGTTGCATCACAATATATTTTTGCAAATATTCATTTACATGTAAAGAATATATAGTATTTGCACAATTTTAACTCGAGGAGTAAACTCCAGAGTCAGTGGACCGGACAGGCTTAATTTAAATTATATACTTATCCTATATAATACAAAAAATTGACACATAGAAAACAAACGAAACTTAAAGTACTAGTACATAGAATTTTGAAGAAGAAAATAGGCAGAAAATATGTAGGAAGACGTAAAGTACTGATATAATATAAATGACTATCAGTGCGTTTTCGTTGATGAAGGAATTGACGGTCTGAATAAGTAAATAAAAAATAATACATTAAATGTAGTAAGTATGACACTTAATTGAAGTATCGAAAATCGAAATAATAAAAACTAAAAATAATCTATATAGAATATGCGTAATCAAATTATATGTAGTATGTTACCGAGAAGATGTTTATTTTCTTAATATTTCAAAAGTTACAGTTTCAAAAGTTAAAGTTACAAACTAATTTAAAATCTAGCTTTTAATAATAATCAATAAGGTTATCTACCTTATTAATAGGGAACATGCAATATTTTTATTTTTGCTTTCATTTTAAGTAACTTCATGCAGAATACACCACAAATAAATTACAAAAATTAAAACGGTAATATGTCTCGCAAAACGGCGGTCTGAAACTGACAGTTTAAATTTGCGCGCCAAAACTGACTTCTAGAGCCGATGACGTCACTCCTGTCAAGTCCTTTCTGACCTGTCAGTTGCTGTGGAAGTAAACTTGTCGTTTTGTGGTGGAAAAAACCATGTTAATCATATCAGCGGTCATTGTCTTTGATAATATTTCAAGGAGAGTTTGTGAAGAGTTCAACTTTCCAATCAAGCTTGAACACACTTTATGGATGTTTACAGTTTGTAAATCTTCTCCAAAATAATGAAGAAGACTCGCTTCATAATCCTTTTCTTTTACTGCATTTATATATTCACTCAGAATATCCACCAAAAAATATGAGGTTATTATTGTAGCATATAACATATATTTATTAATTTTATTGATACTATTTATTTAACAGCATTTATGCACGCTTTAGAGATTCTTATAAACCTGTATAGAGAAAGATTCACCACAAGTTGGATTCCGCCACGGCTTGTGAAAACCTTGGTGGCTCTGGGGTATAGAGCATTGCCCTTGTTAGGCAAAGGCTGCAGGTTCGAATCCATCTTGTGGTAAGTTTCATCTTTTCTTTCTATAAAGATTTATAGTTTCATCAAATAAACAGGTATACTGAGCTGCTTACTTGAGAGAAACTGTTAGTGACAGGAATGTGACCTATTTCTTTGGCTTTTATAAAAGATTTTCCAGAAGCACATTTAGATAAATTTGATTTCTTCCAGTAACATGTTATAGATGTAAGCGCAGGCTACTCAGATCTTCTGTGTAACCATAGCAAGAGTGCAGCAGCATGCTTACACCCACCTGGAATAAGATTTTAGTGATAATAATGTGCTAAATTAGGGGTGTGGTGACAGCACAGAACAACTGAACTCTCTGGCGAGACGATGAGAGTTTTCTGCTCCCCATTTGTCCGCATGACATTTTATAGGCCATAAATAACATACAAACTTTACCTTCAGAAGTGGCACAATCTTCGCATTGGCAGGACTGGACTAAACCTTCCCTTTCATTTATAATGGCTGTAACATGATAACCTTCTTTGCGAACTTTATGCTCCGGTGTAACTCTACTTTTTACTATACACAATTCGCCATCTCTTTTAATTTGGACATAGCCGATTGCATTATCGCCATAAGATTCCCTTGTTGAACTGAAATAAGAGCTATGTATAGAAGCTGCTAAACGAAATAGGAAAATTCAATGCGATTTATACGTACCATAGTAGTTTAGTCCCTTTCATTTCTACACTTGAATACTCAGCACTTTCGACAAAAAAAATTACGACCATATCTACACTGACTTTGGTAAATTCCTGGAGTCCGCTTTTATAAATCTGACTTCCATTTTTATTGAAAAATACAAATAATTTTCTCAATAAAACAATGTTCTCTTTGACAACAATAAGCTGTCATAACATTAGTGACGTCACTAGACGTTGATTGGTGTTTTAAAATACGTTCCGTTTCAAGTAACTTCAAAGCGAAATTATTGTAAAAAATTAATATTAACCAAAATTAAAATGTTGCTGTAGTCTTTGTTTTATATTTTTTTAACATTTTAATGACAAAATACCCATAATTCTTATAAATGCATGTTCCCTATTATTATGGAAGCTACATAGGAGCGAAATGCAGGACACTACAAATAATGAAGAAGACTCGCTTCACAGTCCTTTTCTTTTACTGCATTTATATATTCACAAAAGAATTAATATAAAGTAACAGTAATGTCAGCTATTGTGTACTGTTCTGTAATTTCATTTGTGTTGTATTTTTATTGAAATAAATGGTAAATTCAGTAAATTGTATAATTATTTTATTCCATTTCAAATAAGGTGAGGGTCTATCAATCTCTTTCTAGACAGATAATGTTCTTTAAAATACAGTCAAGTTAATGTCATTAATTTGTTTTCTATATGTTTAAACCATGTTTTAGTACATTGAAGATTATTAAATGTAAACGTTTATTAAGAAACAGACTGACTCCCGCGGGACACAGTTGATAGCTCAGTTGGTTAGTTAGAGCATCGCCACTGATCGCTTAGGTCGTGGGTTCAAACCCCAACCGGTGTCAGTTGATTTTTTGAATTTCTCATGAAATGTTTAGACATTTATTAATTTGGTTGGTCTTTACCATGGCTATGTTAATTCAAGCTTAAAATATACCTTTCTGTTGCGTTGTTCTAATATCTAAAGTAACGTTTAATAAATAGCGACAGGCTAATAGGTAATTGCAAGACTTGCGAGACTCTTGCTGCAAGACCAAGACCAAGACCGGGAGTGCAATACCAAGACCAAGACCAAGACCAGGTGTATTGATGCAAGACCAAGACCAAGACTGGCCAAGTCTTGTCTTGTTCTTGCATTTGGGCAACACTAAATGTGATAGAATCAGCTAATTTGGCACATACAACACGGCCGGTCTTCACTTACTACTATTCTCTTTTTTTTTCTTTTGTTAATTCATTCTTATGGTTATCTTAAGGGGACCTGGACGTGAACAGACTACGTTTTTACGCCTCGTATAAATGCACATTACTCATGATCTATAATGCGGATGATGTTGCGATTTTGTACCAACATTAAATGACATTAACTTAACTTGTATATAGAAATTTATTTAATTATTTGTTATAGTTTAAAAATTACAACATCTTACCTAGTAGATTGTTTTATAACACACATTCCCATTCTGGTACCATTTACTAGTGAATCATTGGTCTATTAGCGTTCAAACTGTGTCAGACTGCAGTCAACATTCCTAGGAACTCATTATGCCTCTCTTTTTGTAGTTTGGAATACGTCAGGGTAAATAGAAAAAGAAATTATCAAACCACAAAATTATTTTGTTTCAAAATTACCACTAAAATTATATGCATGATGACAAAAACAAAAAATTTCTGCAATGTATTAGGCATAACACAAACAGACTGTCCAATTCTTCACTTGGGAGAAATTTGGTAAACATAGCTCAAACCATTGTGAAGATATATGTACCTAATGTTCTGAAAAAGTAGTTTTGAGAAAATGACAGCAACAGTGAGCTGAAAGAAGGCTAGGCTAGTGTGCAGACATTTCTTCAAAGAGCATTTAGGACCAAACTAACAATTTAAAAGTTGATAAACCATACATTTTTGGAAACAGGAGAAATTTTTCTATCAGATAAAAACAAAAACAAAAACAAAAAAAAAAAAGATTTTTTAGTCATTTTCACGTCCAGGTCCCCTTAATGTTTCCACCTTTGTTAGATTTGGGAGATTAGGGCAATTCTTACGAGTAGAACAGACAGGGGTCTCCACCTCCGCCAGAACCCACCGAGTACCGTATATATATAGTCAGTTGCGTTACGTAAACGTTGACGCCACAGTGGCGAGACAACACCAGACCGGGTCGGCCAAATGCTGCCCTCCACCTACACAACAGGTCTATTTAGACTAGAAAAACGGGCTCCACATCGACTAGTGCACCTGCGTTTGCTAAACATTGCATTTTCACTTAAATGGACCCCTCTTTAATACTTCAGTTAATACCTTTCATAGGATAAATACGTAGCTACCTTGCCATACAGGTTCATGAGGGAACAACATATAAATATGAACAATAAAACACGTATAATGAGAGCAACAGACACACTTTTTGAGAGTTGGTGCGTTTCGACAGGGGATGGCGTTGAGAGTGTTCCCACGGCGTACAGCCATCTGCAGCACTTTCGCTGGTGACCGTCACCGCTTTCGCGGCTTGCGCAACGCCTCACCAGCTGGGACGCTGACGCCTGTATCTGGGGGAAGGTCGCGCACCTAACCACACTGTACTCTGTGTACCACCAGCCACACGTACAAGCAACTCCTTCCCGCGGTCCAAAATCATCGACCCCGTTAAAATGATCGATCAAACAGGAAACCTACAGATTTAACATGACTATTTACAATTCAAAATTTGCATCATCGTATAACTACAGGTCTCCATTACCAGGTAGGATTACCGGTTTAGGTTAAGGCAGCCACCAGAGGCGCATGCGCGTGTAAGGTTACAGGAGTGCGTCCCATATACAGGTGTTGTATTGATGATTACAGAGCTGCTAATGTAGTATTATCTGTGTTGTTTCGCTTAACTCTCTGTTAAATATGATCTATAGCTAAAATGAAAAGAGATTTTCCTGTTGTTATTATTGTGAAACTGATAAACGTTAAGTACCAAGATACGAAAATAAATAGCGTTCTTAAATGTTAATAAAGAATAAACAATTGGATATCAAGAATGTTTGTATGAACTTATTAATGAAAAGTACACATAATTTAATAGGTTGGTAAGTTTTGACGAATCCTGCCAACTTCGACAGCCAGTTGATTGCTGGCTATAAGATGCGCAGCAGAATCCATTAAAAAGATAGAGAAAAATTTATCTATTCAAACGCCAAACAAAATTGTTAATCGGCGGCCGAATCCTCCGGTTATTTCCTGGCCATTAATCCCATACGCATGCTCAATTATTATATCATCGAAAACATTGGTGTAGAAATAAAACTTAACTGAAAGGATTTTAGCCGAATTTGCACGAAGGTTTTGCACGACCTTCAGCGTGCTGTATCTTTCTCATTCAGTGTCAGTTGAGTTGCGAAAACATTGACGCCATCGTTCGCATTCCAAGCAGCAGATCAGGCGATACCGAATGGCACAGAATACCGACCGAATTACAGTTATCAACGCCGAAGATTTCGTGTCTATATCAGAACAAGAAAAAAAGATTTAAATCATAGGTGAACAACCCCTTTCCTGTTAGACGCAAAATTTCCTTAATTCGAATATTAGCTAAAGTTGCAATTTGTTAATAAGCAGTGCCATAAAAGAGAACGACGCTTTTTTAATGTTCCGCAGGTATAACGGAAATGATATTGGATATTGTCTTCCACCTATGAGCAAGTACACTGATAGAATACAGTGGCATATTTCATTTTTATTTATTTATTTACATTTGTAGACTAAGAAGTCATTAGGTGCCATAGACTTCCAAATGATTCCACCATCGAAAGGTTTAAATGCTATTTACGTTACAGGACAAATTAACTTAAATCTGTTGATACTGGCAGTTATTACACTTTTTTTCTGACTTAACGCCTCGTCGACAACCAGGCCATTAGAGGAGGGAAATGACTGGAGTCTAGGAACAGTCTGGAATTCGGCTATGGCCTTTTAAAATAACAATCCCAGATTTATTTTGGGAAACTATGGAAAAGCGAAATATGTGTGCCCAGACGGGAATTCGAACACTCGGCCTGCCGAATGCGAGGCCAGAGCGTTACCGCTCACCCACCACGCTCGGGGAAACAACTTCCAATAAATCAAAAATCAACAGCCGATCACTTTATTACAGTTTCGTCAAATCAAAGAGTTGCAACTTTATACTTTCGAAAAACATAAGTTGATGTCTAAAAGGTGCAGCTAGATACTGTTCTTCATTAAAGCAACAGGCTGATTCTTTCATTTCAAAAACCTTGAACCAACGAAACTTACATCTGTAGGGTCTACATCTTATTTTACTTAACCAGATCGCAGATTACCTTTCATCCAAAAGAATTAACAAAGTGGAAGATAACAATAACAATATCAGTTCTTGTAGTGAAATATTTTTTATAGATAGAAATTAAAACTATATTATCAGTTCTAAGATCTAAAAATGACACAATTTGTTTTGTTGGTTCCAATATAATGTTCGGTGATTGTGTAACAATTTTGCCACACTGACGTTGCAAAAATTAAGAAAGCAAAGTCACTATGGATGGATAAAAACCGTACTCTCTGTATATCCATGTAAAAAACAAGTGACGTTTCGCAACCGACTTCCACCATGTGTTCGTAGAGTACACAGTGTATCTGCTATTTCCCGCGATGACGGAGGTAACAAAGCTAAAGCACGTAATCACTAAGCTGGCCCGCGTCCAGCTTTATTACCAATGGCTGTGTCTTATTGACTTCGACCGGGAGTCGAGAGCATCTCAGGAAGACTAAGGCGTAACATATTACTGACAACCATCTCCCTAACGACAATTTTTTTTTTTTTTTTTTTTTTTTACTGCTGTGCATTCTGCCTCCGTCAAGAGTTGAACTAACCCCGTAACGTGAAATCAGAACCACGAAAGTTCACCTTACCACTGAGCTGCGACGCACTCTGTATGAGGTTGCTCCTTCCTTTACTGTTATGCGTATGTGATTAGCTGCATCGCATTTTCCCCACATATTTCACTCAATGTTTATTTACGTTTTGCTCAGTGTTTACTTCTAACTTGAAACTGATTCCTTCCTTAAACAGTTTCTTAGCATATAATAAATAACCTCATTCTCTTTTTTTTATAGTTTCCTGTCAGCGTTTATTAACGTTATCCTTATTTAACATAGCATCTCTTTCAGACTTGAAACTGTACAACCCGAGCTACATTTGCGGGTTACAATATGAACTATACATTGGCTAACCTACAGATTGGAACTCTCAATTATCGTTAAGCAAGCCACCACAACCATCACTTGTGTGACTGTTTCGAGTCTCTCTAGTACCTCTTATGTATCAAGACAGGTTGCATTTACTTCTCCGTATTCAAGTTTAGACGTGAATCACACTCCATGCTTCTAATTAATCAATTCATAGCATTTAGTCAAATACACTTGTCATTCTGAACAAATCTCTGTATAACAATTTATTGTTGACAAATGTAATAACCGAATCATGAAAGAAAAATAAACGATATTCCTTCGTTCTGGATGATTTGGAAATTTCTCATTTTGTATGTTTTTGCTATTATGGCATTACGGTTCATCAACAATCTGGTAATTAGGGAGTGTCCATAAACCACGTGGATCCATTTTGGACTCTTTCGAACCGGCCTCCCCACATGAAGCCTAGCATGGCTTTTGTCTTGACAAACCTCGTAGTTTTTTTTCTACTGACTTCAGAAGACATTCTGTGCTATTTTCTGTTATCAGACTATAGTTAAAATTATTGCATATATAGGGAACACGGCCGACATGAAGAGCACTAACCAAGTTGAGAAGTGGTGTGGGGTAAGTTAGCAAGATAGTATTAGGATCTTCTATGTGTGAATGTGCGGCAGAACAGACCATCCAGCATTTACACAATTGCCTACGCGCCCATCAACCCGCACTCTACAAGACCTCGTTAACGCCGATGACAACGCTGTACAAGATGCTGGCTTTTGATGATCTTTAATAAGAATTTATTAGTGTTAATTTCTATCCTTTTTTCTGTCTTTCTATTTTGTTCTACTCTTGTTAATATTGCTGTTTGTATTTCTAACAATTGTAACAGCAACGCTTTGACGCGAAATAAACAGATAAGATCGAAGTTTCTCTGGGCGTGAGAATTAATAGTCTTCTGGTGAAGTGGCGACAGAGCTTCCTATCGCCGAAATATCGTGTGAAAACGCCCTGCTCTCTTGGCTAGTCACCCTAGAACACTATATTAATTAACGAAACAAATAAATAAATAACGACCTATATTTGCTTAATACACTTTCCTTATAATTATGAATGTTCGGAAATAAATGGTGACACTCCTGTAAATTAACAACTATTGCGAAAAAAAAATTCTCAGCTATAGCCAGGGGATCCTTTTTCTTTCCTTGATGCTTTACAAAAAATCATCAGGCAGGACAAGAGATGGACACTAAGTGGGAAGAAAATTGGTCATATCCTTCAAGAAGGAACCATCTCCGCATTCGCTTGGAGTAAGTTTGTCAAACCATAGAAAAGAAAAAATCAGAGTCCTAAAGCCGGAGATCGTACCAGTATCCTTTTTAATGCTATTTACGAACGTTAATCACTCACCTAACAGGCTCTTTCAACTTCCTTATTCTTGCAGGACGACGTACCCTAGAAAGTACCTCGGGGTGAGGAGAGCCTAGTCACTTTACCTATCGTTTTAACGACCAGAGAAATCTCGTTTGAAGAGCTTACAGCAAAACAACCATAAACATACATAAATCTTTGAACGATCAAGATAAAACATTTCTCCCGAGGCACAAAAACAGCATAACAAAATATCCAAAGTTTTATGGACATTCCTCGTGAGTGAGATGGCCATTAAACTTAACGCGTTACTACATCGCTGTGTACACGGAAACCCATACGAGTTGCCGTGACTCAACAGGCACACAAAGGGGCCGCTTGTTATAACTAACACTACACGCCCTCACAACAGGTTATCCTCTCAGTTTCTGCAACAATTTTTTTTAAAGAAGAAAGCGTTTGTCTATTCTAAGTTGATAAATCTCGATGAACGGCTCTTGACGTACCCTCGATCTCGTCATAGCACTTGAGTCTGATGTGAGACGGCTGTATCGTACTATCGTACTATCAAAGAAAATTTCGCAATTCCGGAAACTGGGCTGCAGAAGAGTACGCACTGAGTATCTGCAAATTTTTCCACGATATCGCACTTATGAGACATCAAGACTTACACAAAAATAAAGCGACTTTTTACCAAGTTTCTAGCCGGCATGAACCAGTAAGTACATAACTACTGTATTGTATCATTGTTTCATTCTGAATTTTTGTTCCCACAGAAAAATCATGTATGTCCATTGAAAATATACCTGGGAACAAATACATACGGGACTTCCGTGCTCTTGAAAAATCCCGATTTCAACACTTCCTTGATTATTTTGCTTATAACTTTACGCCTCGACGATGACGCGGTCATCAGAGGCGGGAAGCGACTGGGGGCAAAGAACGGGAGCGAATTCGACTATGAAATTTTGAAGGAACCATTCCGAAATTCACCTGCAGTGATTTCGGGAAACCATGGAAAACCGAAATCTGGAGGGTCAGACCGGGATTCGAACGCGCGTCCTCACGAATGCGAGGCCAGAGAGTCACCTCTCCCCCCCCTCCCCCCCACGTTCGGTTTCAGCACTTCTATCTGACCAAGTTACGAAACTTAATACTATTTTTTCATATATGCTTCATACATTTGTTCGATAATTTGTTATATTTGCACCGAGCGTGGTGGGTGAGAGGTTAACGCTCTCACCTCGCATTCGGGAGGACACCGGTTCGGATTCCCGTCCGGGCATCCAGATTTGGGTTTTCCATGGTTTCCCCAAATTACTCCAAGCGAATTCCGGGATGCTATCTCCAAAAGGCCATGGCCAAATTCCTTGTCCCCAATCCCATCCCTCCTCTAATGACCTCGACGTCGACGAGGCGTAAAGCCATAAGTAAAAAAAGTGTTGTATTTGCTTACGTTTTGTGTGGTTAGTAAATAAAAGGCCGGAAATAAAAGAGCCTAAGCAAAGGTTCTGAAAATAAAAGTTCAAACACTAAAATATCCCACACGAATCTTGGTATATACAAAATTGATGTAAATTTGTTAGTTAACAGCCATCAAAGAATCCTTTCAAGATATTAATACCTCGCACAAAGAGAGGGAAGAGACTTACTGACTGAAGATATCAGTATCCTATAATGCCTCAGAGGGACACCAAATAGGCGGTAAATATATTACGAGGTTTGAGAATCACTATTGTATGTTTTAAACTACTGTCAACCCTATCATTTACAGGTAGATTTATTTTTAGAATGTAGGATAAAAGTTTAAAAATTAAACTGAAGCATTATTTTCAAACGAAGCTATGCGATTCGCAACGACACGAATTTTCCTAAGGGAATAACCAAAACTTATGTCACAAAATTGGGAAACGAAATGTTACCCCTCCAGCCAAATTCGATCGCGAATAATATGAACTCTAAGTCATGGAAATCTCATGAACTCTTAAAAATTTGAATCACCACGCCTGCTTCAATGACGGATTGGTGATCCTATTTAAATGGAGAAGCTAATTGCTGCCATCTGTCTGAGAATCTTGTATTTTGTTTGATAAATGGTTTTTTATTCTTTTTTGTGAGGCAGAAATTGGAAACTATCCCATCATTCACTCAGATGATTGCGGGAAGCCACCTGAAAATCGCTTTCGGGATGGTTCGTACGAGGATCCAGGTCTGGAACCTCGTCCCGTTGTACCTTCCATATCCAGTGTGGTGGCGCTTTAACGCACGCGGTCACAGTGGCGGAACGAAGAATTACTGATAAAAAATTTAAATAACCTAATGCTCAGATTCGCCAAAGCCGTATAGCTCAATTCTAATCGTCACGTACTGCTTTTTTAGACGTACAGATTCATCTGTTGCAATATCCTTGAGATTATAAATATTATTAGAATATTTTCCTTACCATTTGTGCTAAAGGTACGAAATTATAGTTTGGTGTGTAAGAAAAAGTTTGAGAGCATCAGGCAAATGGTTCTATGTACACAAAACCTGGGCGAAAGCAGAAAAATGATTCGTGATCGGTAGGCCGACCCTTGGACAGTTAGCGGATACGTCCTAAGGGATCGCATGTTTACACAGTGAGGTCGTGTTTGCGCTTGCTCTTGGTCGCGGTGCGGTAACCAGATGGAAATCTCGCGTGTGACTGTCTGTATACATAGCAGAGCAACAGGTAGGTCCTACAGGAGACCTCGGCAAGCGCTCGAGATCACCAACAGGCGTTTCTACTGTTACTGAGTAAGATAAGTGGCGTAGTGGAAATTTTACGAAATGTGTATTTTTCAGACCCAAAAGTGTTACCACATCCGCATCTCTCCTGCGGGGAGTAGAAAGCTGCCTGTAAATGCCATGTATCGCGAACGTCTACAGCCAATTATTAACTCCCTCTGTTTAGAAAGCAAGCCACATATTATTTCTCGTCATTAAATCTCTTTATAATACAAGAGGAAACAAAAATATTGAAATTGAATCATATTTACGCTTTCCGTAACAACAAAATAGAGAGGACGGACAATTTTATGCTAGAATAATCACTGACTAAGGAGGATTTCGCATTTTTTTTTCTTTTTTTTTTTTGTATTACTGTTCTCTGCTTTTTAAAAATCTTCATTCTATTGTCGCTGGATATTTTCAACCTATTCTTAAAATGTACTGTTGTCCATGAATGAAATAATGCTCGTAGTGAAATGTAAACAAGAACGTATTAGTTGCAGAGATGGTATGCTAACTAAAAGCCGATGGAAGGTTTCACAGTAACAAAAATGTTATAAATTAACTGAATAAAGAAAAGTGGTAGCGAGCAGAACTGCAGGAAGCAGTGATGTACAGGGGTCCTACATCACTTCCGTGGTTTCAGCAATTACAGGCTTGCTTCCAGTTTTCATTTATTCTGGTGGTTGAAATCTCAGTTATATATATTTTTCAGAGAAACACACAACTATGCGCACACATTTTTCAAAATCTGAGTAAAACTGGAGATTGTGAGATGATTATTTCTCTAGGTTGGCGGAAGCAGTATTCTGACATACTGACAAAAGCATGTTTTGTTGTGTGCTACGCCCCAGAGGTCAGGAGATAAGATTAGGGACGGGCGTGTAGATACTCACAGCCAGGCGGAGATCCGTTCTTGAGGGTGCAGCGGTAGGGGTGGTAGGTGCCGGGCAGCACCTTGCCGTACATAGTCCTGTCCATGGTGGCGCCGTCAAGAGCACGCGCTCATCCTCACTACTCCAGCCGCAGCCGCCGCGCCGCCGGCCTATTGTGTTTTTATTTTGTCGCCGCGTTGTTTTTGCCTTTATTTCGGGTCGGCCGGTCGGGGTGTGCCGAGAGAGTATGCGCGTGCGCAGAGGCGCGTGCCCGTACACAAACTGAGCCAGCCTGCTTGCCGGCCTTTGCAGCCGAGAGCAAGAGGAGGGGGAGGGGGGACGGTCGTCATGGCAACCAGACGCTCGCTCGTGACGCCAGACCACGCACAGCACGTCACCTGGCGTACTAACACTCTCGATTCGTTAACTGCCGATTTTATATTTCCTCAAGAAATCTTTCTACACCCAAATCTTTAGATACACATGTTCTCATTTTCTACAACAAGTACGAAAGAAATTCACAAGATGAAATCTAAGATCAGACTACACAATATTAGTGCAACTGGATAACAGATGCTTTTTCTATTAATTGTTTTAAGGGTTACTTGTTTTAAAAAATATTAACATTAATTATGCTACTTCGGTCAATTGAGCTTTTTTACGTTGCCCTAACTTTGCTTTTGTGTAATAACGTAAGAATGCATCATTCATGCCGGAGTTTTAACATTTATTCCAGAGTAGCCCAGATCCGAAGACTCAGATTTCGGTTTTCGAAATGGATCCGTGAAATTATCTCGTCTGTAAACGAGAATAATTCCTGAAACGATTCATAACAAATTCATCTCTTTCTATACAAAATATGTGGTTTCCGCTTGTCGAATCATTTTTTTCTTTCCTTCATCTTTTTCAAATCTTAAGAAGTTTTTCTTTTTTCTCACAACTTTACGTCTCGTCGATATCAATTAGAAGAAGGAAAGAAATGGGAGCAAGTAACGGGAAGGAATTCGACCGTGGTCGTTTATGGGAATCACCCAAACATTCGCCTGGAGTGATTTCGGGAAACCATGGAAAACCGATATCGGAATGGTCGGACCGGAATTCGAACCCGCGTCATCCCGAATTCAAAGTCAGAACGTTACCGCTCATTCACCACGCTCGGCAACTCTTAAGAGGACAGCATTTCAACAGTTACACTCCTGATCTATAATCCAGCTGTTTATTTCTCCTTGCCTCCTGAATCTCTGTCGTTTATCATTTCTAATTCTTCTGACTTTAGATACAGTTTTTACCACATGATAAACAGATGGTTCTCAATCAGTGTGATTTCTTATACCAGAACTCGACATATTCAGTTCAACTGAGAAAATAAATGTGACAGCTAAACACCCATTCGATATTTGAATAGGCCTTATACATTTAGCTGGCAGATGACAAGACTAAAAAGTATCCCTAAGTCAGTTCGTCCGTAATGAACTTGGGGTTGCTCAATCAATAATAAAAAAAAAGTTAGTTCCCAGTATCCGAATCCACTTATACTGGGATCGACACTGTCCGACATCAACCGTACATTCTGCTGCACGCATCGCTTTGTGAAATATATCAAGTTTCTTAGACGGCGTTGCAAAATTCAGTTTAATTTTTAAAAATATCAGCCACGTTGCTATACGAAACAATTAAAAAAATATTGATAAAAAAGCGGTAAAAAAAAAACAAACACACAAACGAGGAGAGTTCCATAAACCATGGCAACCGTGCAGGGCCGGAGTTAGGGAGGGGGGGGTAAGTGGGTCAAATGTACCCGGGCCCACCAGCTGATGGGGGGCCCCGATCACCGGCTGCAGGGGTCCCCAGGCTTCGAAAGAATCTACCCATTGTCGCCCGGCTAGTTTGTAGAGCCCATTTTACCCCGGGCCCGAAATTCCTAGCATGTGCCCTGCAGTCCTCTAAATCAACTATATAAACGTTTGAGAGCCCGAGGAATGTGCTTCTCAAAGCCAGTGTCAGTTCAGATGGCGGTACAGCAGCTACCGCCATACGCAAATAGAAATCACTGTTTTGCTAGAGTAGCATGAACATAATGTATAGTATCAGAAAGGCTCACTACAAAGAGCCTAGAGACTTAAAAGTAGTCGCCCAAGTAATGCTCTGCTCTTTGCCAATGACGGAGAAGATGCTGAATAGTATGTGTTGCGTGTGAGTCGGTAGTCTGAACCATGGTCTGAACAGCCCGTCATAGAAAAATCTTTATGATTTTGTTTTCAAAGCGCTTAACGTCCAACAGCTTCGGAACATGTACTGAGAGAAGACGAATATGGAGGGCACACTTCTCACCCCCACTGACTCAAGAGATTTCTTGACAACTGGTACAGATTTTTTTTTACTTATGGCTTTACACCTCGTCGACGTCGAGGTCATTAGAGGCGGGATAGGACTGGGGACAAGAAACGGGAAGGAATTCGGCCATGGCCTTTTGAAGGACGCATCGCGGCATTCGCCTGGAGTGATTTGGGGAAACCAAGGAAAACCCACATCTGGATGCCCGGACGGGGATTCGAGCAAGTGTCCTCCTGAATGCGAGGCCACAGCGTTAACCACGCTCGATCGTAAAGAAGAGACAGGACGATGGGTCACATTTTGAGACATGCGGGATTGGATAATTTGTTAGTGAACTGAACAGTCATGTAGATGAAGACAGAGATTAGAAAATATGAAGCAGATAATTGAGTAAGTGGGTTGTAAAGAGGTATGTTGAGATGGAGGTTAGCGCATGAAAGGGGGTGGAGGATTGCATCAAATCAGTCGAGAGATTGATGACATCAAAAGAAGATGTATACACTGCAAATGCAGTATTGCGACACGTTTGGAATAACATGGCTACCACAGAGTGTTTTACGTATCACAGTTCAGACAGAACTTGTCCCATTATCAGGGCGAAAACGTTAACGATTAATTGAAATCTTGCACAATCAATGAATTTTATATATATTACGGTATATGAATTTAGAAGTAGACAAGAACTTGTCAAAGAGATGATGTTTATGTAAGCAGAAACATCATTTTCCATACGAAGTTTCTTGCCTCTATAATCAACCGATGGGAGATCAGTTATTTTGTCTGCTGCACTCGATTCAGAACTATGGCATCTCAAATAAATTAATTAACAGGTAGTTTTTTTTTTTTGCTTAAGTTTTTTCGCCTTGTCGACGTCATTAGGGGAGGAAAGAAACGGGAAGGAATTTGCCCATGGCCTTTTAAAGAAACCACCCCGGCATTCGGCTGGAGTGATTTGAGGAAACTATGGAAAGCCCAAATCTGGATGGCAGGACGGGTATTCCTCCGGAATGCGAGACCAGAGCGAATACGACTCCCCCACCACGCTCGGTGAACCGGTAGTTAACGACGTGCGTGTCTGGGAGGGCAGATGTTTTGAAATGCGTCTATCAAGTTGAGGTCTGAATGAGAGACAGTACGTGACTCTGTCCATGCCGCCTGTATCGCACCGTAGATTAGATTAGCCAGGAGGGGCGTATCGCTACCGACAAATCCTCATGTCTCAAATATTCGATCTCGGGTCTTAGAAAACTTAGGAAATATTTCAAAACTAACTTTTCTCTTACGTCTTCGCTCGCGCACGTTAATAACACGGTTACAAATAGGAGTTATACGGTCGATTGGATTTCCTTATGTGCACACACAGTGAACATTTCGGGAAAATTGCGCCAGGCAAATAAGAATATAAACTGAGTAGGTTTTTCTTACAGTAACTCGAAACAGTTGAAATCACTGACAGTTTCCGTATCCAACATCAACAGAAACGTAGTAATTTCGTGATTTCTTTCTGGATGTCCGTATGTCGCAGCCGCGTAATTTTGCCGCCTTTGGTTGTTTGTGACGAAATGTCACAGGAAGATTTGTTATAGTAGCTGAAAAACATTAAATACCTTCTGATTTCTCAACATCTACATATCAAGTACTTTTCTGAATTAGCAAGCTACAAATAAGACACACCGCTTCATCAACTAACGTAGCTGGTAGGATCTGTATCAAACAACTGTTACGCGTTATAAATCGTAACTTCAGGAGGACTGATTGTAATTAAAATAATTATTGACCACCTCCTACCCTGAAGACGAAATTCATGAAAAATTTAACGACGAATTTTAACTGCCCTATGAAAATAACAGTATAGATTAAAAATATGAGTAGAAACTAAAAAATACGAAAACTCGTAGTACTGCCACAGAGTCTTTCCTGATGGCAACATATTACCATAGACCTGAACTCACCACGTCTTTGCACAAGCATTCTTGTATGTTACCAACACATAGTAAAAAAAATCAATTATTCCTACTTAATTGTTTATGAAATGCTTTACAGGAAAGGGATTCCAACAAAGCGTTTTTCATTTACATTACCAAAATCCAAATGGAACGAAAAGTCACAACTCTGAAAATTCCTGTGATGTTTCTCAAAAAGCAAATAGCAATTACTTTAAGTTTTTTAAAACAGACTTTCGATATGGAACTTATAGTGGATATCTGCTAAATTAACTTGTGTTAAGGCAAATGATAAGGTATGAGATTACTATGATATCGGGTTAGCGCAGCTTGTGCTGAAATTTTATTTCTGGAGACCTCGTGTAGCTATCATACTTTCTCTAAACTGACCTCATTAGGAAACAAAGTTAAAAAAAAATTGTTCGCCTTAGTAACCGCGGTTCCTCTTTTCTACAACCGCGTAGTCAAATCTATATTTCATACTGGACCTTCAAATAGATTGAAGTAGAAATGCGAGTAGAAATAGTTTCTCGAAATCACTCAAGGAAATTTCGGCATGGTTCTTTGAAAAGGCCACAGCCGCGTTCCTAGCCCCCAGTGCTTTCCCGCCTCTAATGACCGCGACAGCCAAAGCTTAGTGTCATAAGTAAAAAAAAAAAAAAAAATGTAAAATTGAGAGCAGACTTACACAATATACATAGGTATGGAACAAAGGGTGTCAACAGATAACATGTTATACCTAAATAAATTTCATTGAAAATTATATCAAATTTTAAATTCTGAACCGTTCTCCCAAATGAACACAAAAGACTGGGGGCTAGGAACAAGGAGGAATTCAGCCATAACCTATTGAATTAATCAACCCTGCATTCACCTAGAGTGACTTGGGGAAACCTTGGAAGATCTAAACCTCGATTGCCGGACGGAGATTCGAACCCGCATCGTCCCGAATGTAAGGCTAGAGCATTACCGCTCACCCACCACGCTCACTCTTTTTATGGTTCCTTAACCAAAATAGGAAAATCAGAACGCTTACAATTTCGTCAGCCAAAATGGAAAAATCGGAACCCTTATAATTTCGCCATGTCATAACGTAGTAATTCCACTGTCTCTGCAGAGAATTGCAAAATTTCTCAAGAAGACGTGATTTACATTCACTAATTCGACGGGAGGCTATTCTACGCTCATTTGTCGGTTTTAAACACTTAACATCTAATACTTACGGAAAGAACTGACATTCGAATGGCGTCTCATGTAATTATTTTTTAATATTTTAATTTTCTCATTCATCCACAGTTAAGGTATCATGCAGATACAAATCTCAGAGTTTAAGTCCGGCCCTAAGGTTTCAGTTCAAACTGTGAAAATTACGTCACAGTCGGTTAAGCAGGTTGTAACTAAAAAAGTTTAAAGTTCAGAATAGATTTTAAATTCCTGCTCCAGCGACAGGTGCTTTAAAGTCAGACCATGCGCTTTCAAACAGTGAAAATCTGTTCAGTAATATTGCGTGATGCCCGAACAAAGACGGTGCCGTTTCAGATTTTTGATAGAATAGATTGGTTCCAAGTACAGCACAAAGATACCGAGTCCAAGTTGGGAGAACTGTGAGAGCATCAAGCGGAGTTCACTTCGGGATGGATTGCCTACGGCTTTTACGCCTCTTCGACGAAGTTGACAGAGCCCATTTTACTGCTTCTAAGGAAGAGGCGGAGGGCAGTCCGGTATGCCATATACTGAGAAATATTACTGTGCGAAGCGACCTCAGGAAAACAATAGGATTATAAATAAAGATGGCAACAAGCTGTAGCTCCGCAAATGCTATTTCGGCGATTAATTTAATGCTAAAAAAAGAAAGCCAAGAGCATGTCGGGTATGCATTCGGTAAGATCCAGTAGCTTTTAATTTTGATAATATTGATGTCATGCTTTTACACTTGTACAAACACACAACACTCCAGTTGAGCTATCCAACACAAAAGGTGATAACCAACAATTTGCCAAGAAACAGTATATTAGAAGAAGGAACACCTGGACGGAGAACGTAGGAAAGAGCTCAGCAAGAGGATGAAGAGATATTGGTAAAACAAAACAAAAAACACATCTGCTAAATAAGTTCATTCGCATCGGGCTTCACGATGGAAGAAGAAACAGACGTAATTACGTCACACATCAAAAAAGATTAATAGTCAATCTGCAATGAAGACGAACTGTTTCACAGCAAAATTTCTCACCTCGTTACTAATATTTTTACATCAAGTATTTTTGCTTATGTAATTGTATTATAATCTATTTATCAAGTGAATTGGTGTCTTTAAATGCAATTACCTGCCATTAAATAAAAACAACAAACCATAACATAGCGTTATTTTGTCTATTTGGTATTACAAATTTTAGTGTATATGAATTCCGACAATAATGTATCGAGACTGATTATTTTTTAGCGTGATGTGACCACCCTGCACTCGGTATAAACAAATCATCTTTGACTTTGATTTTCCCACCACTACGAGCCCAAGCTGTGCATTAGTGCAATCTTTGTCTCAAGTAGCTTTGCAGTTATTGAACACAACGGTATGTCATTTCTTTTTTTGTGTTAAACTCGGTGAAAATGCAACAACTTTCGATAACCTTCAACAGGATTTTCGAAATTAGTTTATGTCAAGAGCTCACGTATTTCGTTTGCATAAAATGTTCTCTGATGGCAGAACGAATGTTCAAGGCGAAAATCGCAGTGGAAGACCATCAATCACTCCAACGAACGTCAACATTGCCGGTTTGCCCGAAATTGTATTATTCAACTGAAGAATATCAAGGAAAATGATTTTTTGTAACTCAATTTGGGAATGAGAAAAATCAATGTGAAAATGGTGCTTAAAAGTCTTACAGAGCACGGACAAATGTGGAAGCTGATTTGTTGGAGCAAGTAGGACCCAACTTAAAGTTATTGAACCGTGTCGTCGAATTCCCACTCCGTTTAATAATAATAAAAAATGGAATGTCGTTGCCCAATATTTCGCTATTCCATTTTCGTGACGAGATATAAAAACAATTGTTCACTTAGTACACCACTACTCTGAGAGATTGCACCGATGTCCCGCTTGGACCAGTAGTGGTGGAAACATCAATTGCCGGAAGCAAAGTTGCCGCGTCACGCACAAAAAAACACTCTCATTACTTCATTGACGGACCTCATACACGTATATTTTGTATACGTATAAAGAAAATGATGCTTATTTTCTCTATTACCCGGTGACCCAAGTTTGGTGGCTGCTATGGGGGAATCTACTGCTCTGTGGCAGCCTTCTTTCTTAGGAAATTTAACTGGGATGGCCTTGCATTCATGTAATTCTGTAGGCGGGTACACATAAGTATGAGGCAATCCACGAACGTGACCGAGGCGAGGCGGAACGTATGTACACGTCGGTTGCACAAAGTCAGTTCGCCGAGGCATCGAACGAGCCACGTATCCGTCCATTCGTTTGTTCGACGAGTTGACAGTGCTGTGAAGTTAGAGCGTGGATATGGAGCGCGGTGACAATTTAACAGTGTCCAGTGCTTCAATCGCACTTACAGTTGATGTTTCTCGAAAATCAGCACCATCATCTAAGAATTTTAGACTTTCCCAAGCGAATCAATTACAAATACAAATGTCATTTCGACCTGAAAATAAAGTCCTTTAACTATTTAAAATTACTTTGGAAACATATAAAGCTTAACACATAAATTATTACTTAGTAGTTATTGTAAATATTTCTCTGGAATTCATTGAAATAAAACTAAATTAAGCTTTAACATTTATATAAAACTAAATTATTTCAAATATTGAACATTATGGACTAATCCACCTTTGCCTGTTCCCTCGCTTCTAAGAACTCGATTTTTTCCTCTCCTGCGCGAGTCTGGAAGACTTCCCTTTTTCCCCAAAACGTCAGTATCTTCTCCAGTAAGTGCTCTTATTTCGCGTCAAGCATACTATTTTTTAATTCTTTGTGTTAAAATTTATTGTCCATCTACAGTATGGAACACTTTTCATTCTCTTTAATAAAAGAGAGTACCTTTTCGTTGTTCTAACTAATTATTAAAAACGGTAAAAAAAAAAGAAGACAACAACGAATAACTCCTTAAGTTAACTAAAACATAGTGGTTTTATTTAATTTCAACGCATAATGTTCCTAAACGATGACTGAGTGCCAACGTGCCTGTGTGAACGAAGGAGGCAGACGCACGACTGGAAATACCTGCCTTTACTGTATGGATGATTGTGACGTGTATATGATCCGAATAGTGCGTTGTTTGCATTGTGAATGAATAAAAGATGAAGAAGTTGAAAACCGGTGCCGTCACATTCAGGGTTACTCTTCCGAAAGTAACCGGAACCGCCAAGCGTCAAGTCTCCAATTGTGGAGCGTCTATAAACCACGTAGCTCCACTTTGGCATCCTGTGAACCCCCCCCCCCCCCACGTAGCTTTTGCCTCTACCTCCCCCGTCCCCCCACGTAGCACGTAGCTTTTACCCCCGATTCCAGAAGACATTTTGTCCTGTTTTCTCTTGTCATAGTATTGTAAATTACATACGGAGATATTTAAATACATGCTGTTGTATGTTCTGTACCTCATTTTAACTGTGACAAATAATATAATTGGAAGATACGTGGCCTGGCTCGGAATCCCCCCCACCACACACACACACACGTAGCGCAGCGTAGCCCAGTGGCGTAGCTAGGGGGGGGCGGTGGGGGCGGTCCGCCCCGGGTGACACCCGTTTGGGGGTGACACCCGCATTTCCAAACTAGTAACCAAAATTAGTGTGATACAAATATTTTTTTTTTTTTTTTTTTTTTTGTAGACTTTTTTTATCCTTTGGTGTCGAAACACGTCTACCTTGAATGTTTTGAATATTTGTTTCAAGTTGATCTATCGCTTTTTCAAGTACGATCCAGGGGGGTGTGCTCTTTCATTACAGTAGAGTGTAATTATTGGCAACACCGCACGCTTAAACAAAGAGAGCATCGCTCTCTAGCTCCAACAATCACAGTAACTCATTGTGCTTGCCGTTCGTCACTGTTGTTTGGTTTGTTAGAAGCGGCGGTGGATATAATGTAAGTTTTCATATATAAACAGAGGTAGTTTTAAAATTAAAGGATGTATTACATATATCTAAAATTGTTAAAATCATGGTAATTAGACAGTTAAATTGTAAATCGGGTTTTATCTAACAGGCAATACCGCTGCCTCGCGACTGTTTACGTGTCGTCATCGTGACGTCACGTTCACGTACAGTCAATTTTTGTGACATCAAAACTGAACATCTGGTTGTGTTATCGGACATCTGCGGCCGCTTACCAGCGGCCGCCTGCATCTGATCCACCTTCGGCATATCAGTTTAGGTGCAAAGAAGGGCTGCTAGATTTGTTTCTGGAAATTATCGCAGAATGCAATCAGTGACAGATATGATAAAGGAGCTGGAATGGGATTCATTGCAAGACAGGAGGAGGATGAGGAGGGTAATGGGAGTGTACAGGGCATATACTGGCGATGAGGCATGGAAAGATATTGCAGTAGGTATGAAAAGTAGTTCATGGAAGGGAAAAGATGACCGTGACCACAAGCTGGCACTCGATTTCAGGCACAAGGGTGTGGGGAAGATTTTCTTTTTTAGGTAAGGGTGTCAGGGATTGGAATGAGTTACCTAGGGGAATGATGAATAACCTACCGAAAACGTTAAAAGAATTTAAAGTTAAAATTTGTAGAGGGAAAATGTAGGTGAGTGTAGGATAGGGGGAAGTTGGGTGTGTAGGGAAATTGCTACCGGATCAAGTGCTCCATTGCAATTAAATTAAATTATTGTGACCTCGCTACGCTTGGTCACAATAGTCACAAAAATTGACTGTACGGGAATGTGACGTCACGATGACGACACGTTAACAGTCGCGAGGTAGCGGTATTGCCTGTTAAATAAAACCCTGTAAATCCTCTAAATTATTTAAAGAAAAATGCTAGATTTTCCTTTTTTTTTTTTTTTTTTTTACTTTACATATGCAAACAAGCGTTTCAAAATTGTTTTGTTTATTTAGAATTCCATTAGCTTTCTAGCTAAGATTTACAAGTGCATTGAAGTATTTTCTAGTAATTGCTGAATTTATCATCTAACAGATTCGTGATGTATAAATTGAGTACATTTCGTGTTATCCGGTCTGCGTACCTACCTATTGTGACAGTGCCCCTATACTCGACATGAAACCGTATCATGTTCGAATTTATGCAAATAAAATGATTCGGAAAACTGCATTAAACTAGCAATACTGTCATGTTTCAAGTCACCCGAACGAGTCCAAGTGTTCGTTGATTGTATCGTCTGTCGTTGGTAATCAGATTTTGTAGGGCATGTGTTTAAAGCAGTCGGTAACCGCGTATCTTGATAGCGAAATCGTAACATTAGTAAGCACTTTAACTCTAGGTTCACGTAAGTTTGCTATGCTTTCTATTGATCGAGAATATGCAAATATGATCGCGATGAAATAAATAAGCGTATGATTCTCTAAGAATTTTTATAATAAATTTACAGAAGAAGATTTCTATTATGAGTAACCTCTCTGTCGAATACAGGTACCTAAATTCTTGCGGGTTCCTTAAATCGACAGGGATGTCGAACTTCCGTTCCTGAACAAAAATTGAACTTTAATAATAAACTGAACGAACATTCGAGCCGTTTACATCTTTATTTATATGCTACAAAGCGGTGCTAGAAATTCAAAAATCTTCAGTACATACAATGTCATATTTAGGAGTCTGTAGATACTTATTTCTTAGGCGGGTGGTAAAATACTTGTTAATTACTTCATGTAAAGATGGCAGATATCGCAAAGGCATGTTCTTTTTTATATCTGACCCGTTATTTTTTTAATTACATTTAATTATGTTTTTATATTTTATTTATTCATCTATTTTTATGAAGGAACTTATAGTTGCTTCTCTGACTATACAGTATCCCCCAAGGTCTCACAACTTGTGGGACCCGGATCCTGGGTTTGCACCAATGGGAACCCATCTGGGTATGGAATTGCTTCTATTTGGATCAAGCCACTTCTGTTAACTTTCCTCTCAATATCCCTTGGTCCTGCAAATACCGAGGTTGCAAAGTCATTTAAATACAGCCTATGTTAACGTTTCGATAACAAATGGCTAGCTTTCGACTTTTTTTAAAATTTATAGACGAATCTTATGGTCTCCCTATAGTTACACTGGCGGAATTAAAATCACAACATGCATACAAGAGTGGTAGAATTTTATGAAACTTTTTGTGCTGGGTGACCATGTGATCTAATGTGTCTACTTCCAGTATCCTAGACATGCTCTATTGGGGATCGTGCTGTCCAAATTGTGATCGAAACTCCTTCCAAGGCTTTTGTGACGATTGCCGCAGTATACGGACGGGCATTATCTTGTTGGAAAATGCGATTTGGATGGTGAACATGAAGGGTTTCAAAATAAGATGCAGTGCCCCTTCCAGATAGTGGTGGGCTGTCATTGTGCCATCAACAACAGCCGACTCAGTCATGCTGTCGAAACTGATTGCCGTCAAAACATGACACCAGTGGCTACACTTGTGTGACGTTTTGAAATCACAGTAGGTAAGCCGTTTCTCCACTACGCCTGCGAACATGTCGTCGATTATCACTTTGCCACAGACAGAATTGAGACTCGTCTCTAAACACAAATGTACGCCATTGACATGTCCATTTGTGTTTCGCATTACACCAGGTTAGATGATGCTGGCAATGAAATTAGATTAATGGGACACGTTGTACAGGGGCCAGAGAGTGTGACCCAGCTTCAAGCAATTAGTTTACAATCGTCCGGGGAGGGGGAGGGGGGTGACTATCTGTAACCACTGCTTGGATCTGGCCTGCAGCCCATCATCTGCCAGCAACAGCCACCCACACCATTTGGCAGTCTTCACGTGCTGTTATCTATCTGTATGGACCCATGCCTGCTCTAGGAGTATTAGAACCTTCTTTCAATCACTGTGTAACAAGTCTGTATACTGACATTGCACTACGGCCAATCCTTCGGGAGATTTCACGATATGATGCACCCTTTAAAAACACGTCAATTCTCCGACCTCTCTCACAGTTAGACATTTGGGTGTAGAGAGTTGTCACTCTTCGCCTTGGCATAATTAGCCAACAGTAACTTGTAGACAATAAAGTGTCATATTACATGATAATTTTTTTTTAATTGAAATTTATATAATAAATAGCACCGTAATTCTCATATTATTACATACAAAATTTTCAATTTTTAACCATTTAATACTCTTCATGCGGGGATACTTGGAGCCAAATTTCATTCATTTATCACAACACCGTCTGGGTGTTGGGATTTTAATTTGCGCCAATTTGTGTGTCAGTTGCTAAGTGTAAAAGGTCGAGCTGCACTTTGCCAATACTGGCCTGTATCGTCACCGCAACAACAATCGGCTGAGTGACGGCTCGCCCCCTCGCGTCCACACTTTTCCATAGCTCACCCGCGTTCCTACCCTGTCTTTAGTCTCCTTTAACGTTTTCAAGTGATTGTTTCAGGGAATAAGTGTTGGGGATGACAGGTAGGTCTGATACCTTACTTTATTATACTATACTTTATTTTGCACCGTTTTGGTACGAAAGTACATAAAAATACTTTTTTATCTACTCACGTAATCACCTAACTGGTTGATATTTTATGTACAAAAATAGTTTCCCATCACAGTATTAAATCATCACCACACTGTACCGGAATGACACATTCTCGCGTGTTTCAACGCCATCAGAAAGAAATGTGAATCACTTCGCATTGACGCGTTTGTTTTGTTTGAGGTTCGTTTCGATTCTCTCATTATTTTTTTGTTAGTAAAGAAGGAGATTATAACATATTTTAATTTAATTATACTTCGTAATGATTTTGTATAATAAAAATAATAATTTCAAGTTATCTCAAAGTTCAAGTCACAGAGTTTCTTATTGAGAAACTGTCAGTGCACCTATATCGTAGTCACCTAACATGAAAATGAGACCTACAGATTAACGTGAAATTCGAACCACGGAGCTTCCTAGAATCTTCGCATTAACAGATAAAACCTTTGCCAGACGTAAATGTCAATTTTAAGGCCCGCAAAAATTACAGTCGAGGCCTGGATTTGAACCGGGACATTCAGTACCCAAATCGCACGCAGTCACCAGTCCGAATGTAGGTGTAATGAAAAATAAGTATGGAAACATGATAAAATGAACATTTTTTCTATATCATCTATTTTTGCTATCAGAAAACACGAATCCACTTTTATGTGTTTGAATACATATTGTTCATTACTTCTAGATTTTTCTGGCGTCTGGTTGCGGCGTGCGATTCGGGTGTAGAAGGTCCCCGTTACAAATGCAAATCTCGGCTGCAATTTTTGTGGGTCTTAAAATTGATCTTCAGCTCTGGCAAAGCTTTGATTTTTTTTAATGCGAAGATGCTATGACTCTTCCTACTTTTTACGAACATCCGATGAACATGGATGTTTTAAAGCAAACATAACATGAAAACAACATTTGGTCGCAAGGTAATGGAAATTTCCGAACTCTCTCTATACGCTTCTCCACATCCAGCAGGCCGACACTGGACCGCACCTTCAAAACAAAAACCAAACCAATGATAGCCGGCAGGGGCGGCCCTAGGGCGGTGCGAGCGGTGCGACCACACCGGGCGCCGTCTTATGGGGGGCGCCGAAAAGGCAGCGAGAGATCGTTTGCAAAAAAATTAAAAATAAATTCTATAATAATCCAGCTTGCTGTTCACATATTTTTTTAATAAATTAATCAGCATGAAGAATTTATATATGTATATAGTCCGAGTCAGCTCGAGTTACTCCATTCCAAAAACCACAAATCGTCCCATAATTAGCACTCTTCGGTGTCGCACCGCGCCTCCCGCACCTGTTTCCTGCCTTTTCGGCTGTAATCTTGTAGTTCATTCACGTGTGGTGGATCTACGAATTTTCCGAGCAGGGTCAAGTTCTTTGATTTTCCGCCCTCGAAGGTTGCCCGCTCAGGGCAGTAGAGCTAAGAAAGAAGGTCACCGCCCACGAATTTGTCACTTACTACCCATTTACCCTCCCCCCTCCCTCATCTAGATTCGACACAGTCATTTGCATGAGGCGAGATTCAACCTATGTATCTATTTCTACAATGTTAAACCTTAGGTGATTTCAATCAACGTTGGTAGCATAAATATTTACTAAATGTAATGTGTCTTTTATAGACAAGACATGTTGCTAAATTTATTTATTTCTCTCTCTCTCTCTCATTTTTTTTTTTTTTTTTTGAAGAAAAAGAAACTAAACCAAGTTGAAACTGAGGAGGCTTCAAAATTGCTTGCAAAATTTCTTAGAATTGTCATCTGAATCGTCGTCACTAGAACTAGTTCAACACGTGACGGAAGAAAACTTATTTTATAGAAGTTCTTCAGACGAGGCTCATAATGATAAAGAGCAGCATGTACCAGAAGATTTTGCTATGGCCGCAACGTCGTCTGCACTTCAAAATGGGATATAGCAGACATACACCGTCGCAAATTATGATGATATTTCATAATGGTTGCTCATTGACCCTACAATCAGAGATGAAATAATTATTCGAGCAACGAAAAAATCATGAACGTCATTTCTCAAAAACGCATTTTAAAGAGTAATACCAAAATGTTTTGCGAAATTCATCCGGAGAATAGAGTTTCTAGCCGCGTTGCAGACCGTTATCAGTTTATCACAATTCATCAGTTCATGACGCCCTTCTGGAAACGAATTATTCACCTGTAGTAACAGAAGCCTTGTCCCTGAGCCAGCCCATGGAGCAATTTGAGTTTATAGTAACAATGGTGATTTGGTATTGATTCAAGTATTATTTATTGTAAGCAAGGCTATCCAGTATGAAAGAGGATTCATGAAACGCTCCACAACTGCTGTGAAAGATCTCGGAATTTGTGAGAAATTGCTTCTCAGACCGGGACATACCCTTTTATTAAGTCAGTTAGATACCATACGAAGAAGAAATTTTTTGAGTACGAGGCTGTAGATGAGATAGCAACAGATCCAGAAGAATTGCTTACAGTGAACGTGTTAGCATCTTATCGGTACAATTAAGAAGGCGTAGGTCACTCAATTTTCACAACTATCTAAATTTAATGATAAACTGTAGTTCTTACACATTATCAAAACAATTTCTGAATTGTAATAAACCTGTGCATATTTTTAAATGAGTTTAAGAATGGAGAAAAATGTGACATATCGGATTGTGAATTGACTAAAGAATTTTCTAACTGAAACTATTGTTGGTGGGGCTTGAATCGGCAGAACCAATATAAGTTCAGCTTATGAAACAAAATTGTTACAAGGGTATTACTATTACTCTGCGAGTGACTAAAAGTGGGTGGCGAGGGGTGCATTGCACCAATCCTAATGTGGAACCATTTGAGCATAGGAAGGGATATACGCGCCCACGGGCTGTTTATAGGAGTCATCCCGGCATTCGCCCGGAGTGATCTGGGAAAACCATGGAAAACCCAGATCAGGATGGCAGAAATGATTTATAGAGAACTATTCCTGTCCGATTTTAAGTTTACTACTTCCTATTCCATTCCCTAATCGCTCGTGGAAAAAATGAGTACATCTGTTCTGGCCCTCATTTCTCCTATCTTATTTTCGTGGTCATTCCTAGATATGAATGTTGTTGGTAGGAATATTTGTTTGCTATCATTCCGAAACAAGTCATCCGTGAATTTTTCAATTAGCTTCTGTCGAGAACAACGCCTTCGGTGTTCCAGGTCTTCCCAACCTAACTTCTTCAACATCGCACTTACGCTTTATTTCGATTTCTTTTACGATATATTTCCGAATGTGTGGACAGCACTTCGAATTTTGCTAACGACATCTGTAACTGTCGCTAAAGGAGACAGAAGTTTCAGTAAATTAAAATTTATTAAAACTTATTTACGGTAAACTCGGACTCTAGATAGACTTTTAGATCTTGCAATTTTAACTATAGAAAATGATATTGCCAAAGGGCAAAAACGAGGAAGTTGACAACCTAGGCCTTTTAGTTATGATTTTATTTCCTCATTTGTTTGTTTTAAACATTTTTCTTAAAAACTATGTAAATGTGACGTACACGTGAGCATTGAGTACACTACAGTAGCGTAAATTAACCTTTTCAAACATATAGTGGCCATTTTCACCGTTCTTTCTCATTCATACCATTGCTATCATATACACTAATCTTTCTGAATTTTGAGTTATTATTATTATATAAAGACTGTTTTCTGCCCTCGGGATTGCTTGATTGTAATTCATAACGCACTCATATACGTATTCGAATCCCACGTAAACTACTTTATCCTAAGCCATTCAGCGACGTGAAACAGTAGCAAATATTACAGAAAACAAACGTTTACGTTTATAATTTTAGTAGGATGTAAAAAATTAATGTTATCTTCAAGCTGTCTAAATGGGAACCTTAAACACGTGTGCACATTTGAGGCGCCACAATGAGATCTCGCACCACCTGAAAAACTTTCTAGGGCCGCCTCTGATAGCCGGGTGATGGCCAAGTGTCGGATGAGACATCGTGTCATTTGGACAAACTTCCATTGAGTGATTGCCAGCATTAAGAACCCTTTCGGGTTAATCTAAAACCACTTCGATCACCAAGAGTGTCATATTGACTATTGAGCATGAAGTAACTCAAATTGTTAATTCTGAAAATGTGATTTACGAGTTTGCAGCTGTTAAAACTAGAAAGAGGAGATTGTGGATGCAGTTGTTTTTAGTTTATGTGTATATCTTTTAAATGTTGTTAATATTATAATTTTATTAACTATTATTTTAAATAATAATAATTTTTAATTATGTTTTATTAATATCATATTTTACACTTACAAGATATATTTTACTTAATTTTGAATGTAAGTATTCAAGGGGTGAAACCATCGATATCCGCCCCGGGTGTCACCCACGCTAGCTACGCCACTGGCGTAGCCTTCCAGCCAAACTCTCCCCCCTTTTCCCTAGACCGAGCCACGTAGTTTATTTACACTCCCCTGACCGGCGAATCACCGTCAACACTGTCGTATGGCCCTACTCAATAAGCACTGCGGAGAGGTTCGGTATTACACTCGGGACTTTCGGTGCACAATATTGAACACTTAGGAATTGCGCATCACCACCTCTCTAAAGCTGCATTCCCACGACGCCTCTTAGCGGAGGCCTCCAGCGACGGGACGGATACCCAACAACACGCCATGGGAACGGGGCCGCCTCTGCTAGCGGGGATACGACGCAGCTACCCACTCTGTGTCGGTAAACAGCAGAGGTGCGCACCCCTTCTCTTGCTGTAAAGTGCTCTGTGCCAAACGACATTAGGCAACGTGGTGAGGAGGTAGCGAGGGCTAAACTGCGGCGCGCGCTCATCCCTACACTTCGGCGTGCCGCCTCCATTACAAGACGTCGTGGGAACGCAGCTTTACCCTGCAGGCCAAGTTCTCAGAGCGAAAATTTCAGCCACCATCAAGACTCTAACCAGCTAACTCGTGTCAGGCGCCCACATGAGCCAACGGGCGGACTTTTAATAGACATAACAAAGCAGAAAGACCTAAATCAGAAGCTTACAAACTGAAACAGGATTACGAATTATCTGATAAATTGGCATGTTATAATTTGATTTATGCAGTCTGAGGCCAAATTTTGGCACATAGACATCACGCTGAAAATCGAACATAAGATTTCAAATCATCGATTATAGTACTTTCCTCTGTAATGTCCTACAAGGAAAAATCAAAACTGAGCGCATTTAGGCATAACAAGACCACGAGTTTAACACTAGAAAATTTTCGGAAAACAAGAGCGACGCAGTTGACACTTATAAAGCGTAAATGTGTATGAGCAGCTGTCGTTTGTTGAAACCGCTTCGTGTGGGAAGCTGAATAGGAGCTAAATTGTGAAATTGCAAGCGGCGTGAGTGCAGCCTTAATTGCAGTCTGACCTCACTGCTAGAGGAAGCTGCCTATTAAAGCGCCAGGGGGACGGTCCGATCGTTCGAACACTCCCTTTATTATTGGGCGGATTTATCACGTAAGCAAACTACATACACTCCTGGAAATTGAAATAAGAACACCGTGAATTCATTGTCCCAGAAATGGGAAACTTTATATACACATTCCTGGGGTCAGATTAGGGATTGCAATCCAGCAAAGCGGGATCCCGCAATCCCGCATCATTAGACAGTCTGGAGGATCCCGCACAAAATTAAGCGGATCCGCAAACCGCAAAATCCGGCGGAAACGCGTGTCAGTCTGCGTGACTCGCTGTCCCAATCGGTCTCTGTCGGATATTTTGCACTGTTTGCCTGTACCCTTCCAGTTGGCATTTGACTCATGTGAACAAGCGTTTGTTTTTGTCAACCTTCGTCATTCGTAAGTAAATAAATGCACTTTTACGTATTCATCAAAACTTACGTTTGTTTCGAGTAGACCTTTTTGTAATTTGAGTTATGGTGCGTATTTAGTACGATTTTCTAACTATATACCGTAATTATTTTTTAAGTGTCGCACACGTTATCTGAACTACACGGTTACAGCTTTTTATTCACGGTTTCATTATTCCCATTTTCTGTATTTGCAGATAAAGTAATTGTGACAATTTCCTAATTTGCGGCTGAAAATTTGATTATTCGTTGATATGAAACTTATGTTATCGTAATTTTAACGATCGCGTACCTATTTATTTAACAGCTATCAAATGGAAATTGTATATCCTTTGACTTGTCGTTTTGGCCGCTTCCTCAATGCGTTTTCTTGACGAAAGCCACCTGCTTACTTATGCCGCTCAGGCTTTCGATTAATCCCTCTTCTCCTTGTTATTACTTCGACTAAAAGTAAAAAAAGTTATAATGAAATTTCCACAGGTGTATCGACGAATTGTGTTGTAGGAACACCATACTTCGACGGCTGCCTCCGCCGTCTTCCTCACGTGTGTAATTTCGTGTGTTTGTAATGAAATCCGGAGATACAACCTATGAGGACTTCACTGCAATCATTCGCCGAGGAAGTCTCCTTTCTTACTAAAAAATAATAATTTCCACTCTAAAAACGTAAATCTGAAATGCTTGACAGTTTACGTGTTGGTGAGTAGTTTCTTTTAATAACAATGAATCAACTGTAATATCAATCAAGGAATCAGGAGATATAATAATGAATCACGCAAAAAAAGGCCAAGTCTTGTGCTTGTGCAGTGACAAAAAGTTATGAGATCTTGTTCTGAGCCAAGTCTTCTACACTTTACAGAGTATGTTCACTTCACTTTGTGAAATGGAATGCTATTCTCGGTGTTATGGAACGTTTATTTAGAATTAAAAAAAAAAAAAAACAACTCTGGTAACTTGACCATTAAGCAAACCATATTTTTAAACTTATGTGATGTATTGTAAGGCACATAATATGACCTAAGACTCAATAATTTCCATTTTTATTATTTATTTAAAAATTGGTTTAGATTTAAAAAAATGTAAAACCTCGAAATACACTTAATACATGCTAAAAAGTTTTAATGTCATTTTACCAATCAAAATATTGTTAACTGTTAATTTTTATCATTTAACATTAAAAAATTATTTATTAATTTAATTATTATTTAATTTATTAACGTTTTAAGTAACTATGTTTTAAATATATGCGTTAAAAAAACTGTTTGTACCAATCCCGCACGGATCCCGCGGGATTGGCGCAAATCCCGCGCGGATCCCGCGGGATTGAAAACACTGCGGGATTGCAATCCCTAGGTCAGATACAACACATGATCACACAGACAGAACCATAGGCACATAGACGCAGGCAACAGAGCATGCACAATGTCGGCACTAGTACCGTGTATATCCTCCTTTCGCAGCAATGCAGGCTGCAATTCTCCCATGGAGACGATCGTAGAGGTGCTGGATGTAGTCCTGTGGAACGGCATGCCAAGCCATTTCCACCTGGCGCCTCAGCTGGACCATCGTTCGTGCTGGACGTGCAGACCACGTGAGACGACGTTTCATCCAGTCCCAAACATGCTCAATGGGGGACAGATCCGGAGATCTCGCTGGCCAGGGTAGTTGACTTACACCTTCTAGAGCACGTTGGGTGGCACGGGATACATGTGTACGTGCATTGTCCTGTTGGAACAGCATGTTCCCTGGCCGGTCTAGGAATGGTAGAACGATGGGTTCGATGATGGTTTGAATGTACCATGCACTGTTCAGTGTCCCCTCGACGATCACCAGAGGTGTACGGCCAGTGTAGGAGATCGCTCCCCACACCATGATGCCGGGTGTTGGCCCTGTGTGCCTCGGTCGTATGCAGTCCTGATTGTGGCGCTCACCTGCACGGCGCCAAACACGCATACGACCATCATTGGCACCAAGGCAGAAGCGACTCTCATCACTGAAGACGACACGTCTCCATTCGTCCCTCCATACACGCCTGTCGCGACACCACTGGAGGCGGGCTGCACGATGTTGGGGCTTGAGCGGAAGACGACCTAACGGTGCGCGGGACCGTAGCCCAGCTTCATGGAGACGGTTGCGAATGGTCCTCTCTGATACCCCAGGAGCAACAGTGTCCCTAATTTGCCGGGAAGTGGCGGTGCGGTCCCCTACGGCACTGCATAGGATGCGACGGTCTTGGCGTGTGTCCGTGCGTCGCTGCTGTCCGGATCCAGGTCGACGGGCACGTGCACCTTCCGCCGACCACTGGCGACAACATCGATGTACTGTGGAGACCTCGCGCCCCACATGTTGAGCAATTCGGCGGTACGTCCACCCGGCCTCCCGCATGCCCACTATACGCCCTCGCTCAAAGTCCGTCAACTGCACATACGGTTCACGTACACGCTGTCGCGGCATGCTACCAGTGTTAAAGACTGAGATGGAGCTCCGTATACCACGGCAAACTGGCTGAACTGACTGCGGCGGTGCCCAACCGCTGCGCAGCTAGCGCCCTTCGACGGCCAACACTGCTGTTCCTGGTGTGTCCGCTGTGCCGTGCGTTTGATCATTGCTTGTACAGCCCTCTCGTAGTGTCCGGAGCAAGTATGGTGGGTCTTACACACCGGCGTCAATGTGTTCTTATTTCAATTTCCAGGAGTGTAGTACCACGGGGGAGGACGGGTAGGAGAAACAAAAAAATAACTTCTCGATACAATGTCAGTACGAAGCGTTTCGGCATACATATCAACACGATTCTGTATTAGTTTTTAATCCAGAGTGGAAGATGCAAATCTTTTTTTTTTTTCTTAGGGTTTTATGATCCGTCGATGTTGAGGTAATTAGATGCGGGACGTAAAACAGAATGTAGACAGTCAGTTGTGAACTGACAACTATTTTCTGTACATCTATACAAAGAATAATTAACTTAAATTTTATGTTAGAACTGCTGCCATGAAGAAGTTTCGTGGCTTACTGTTCTTAATCACCAGACCGTGTACAAAATTCCTGGGATAAATAACAAAATTTTCCCCAATGGACTGAGGGTGTATGACACTATTGAGGATGATTCGCGTGTGACGTTAAACCTGGTACCTTACCGAAGAATAAGCCTCAATGTAAGTTACCAGCAACGGGTTTTGCTCTCTCCCTTAGCGGTCTGGTGACTCAGAATGGACTGGAAGATTATGGGCGAACGTGCACAACAATTTTTTTTTAATGGCTTTCGGCAGCTGAGGCCATATAGCCAGCTCAATGTGATTATTATTACAGCTTCTAGTGAATCAGTCGTCATCCAGTGGTTATATATTGTATCTTCTAAGTATAGACACCAAGGGACGGACAGTACATTCACACAGACACACAACACTTAACATCCATGCCCGCGGCCGGATTCGAACCGGCGACCTTCGGCACGCGGAACTAGTACTCTAGCCCCTACGCTACCGATGCCGGGTACACGACAAATTGACGCGCTCAAGTGTTCGGGAAGTATAGTACAGAGTAGTAAACAGAACAATAAGCACGAACAGCAAGCCGTATAAAATCCACCTCTGTGCCTCACAGCTGTGCGTAAACTGTAGCTTCACAGGACACTATTGAACATCGACTTTCGTGCTGTGAAGAACCAAAGATATGGAGTTGGACGAAGAAAAAGCTAGCTTTAATAAACAGATCAGCAACAAACATGTACACGCCCGACAGCATCTTGCTACCAGATCGGAGGCAATATCCAGTAAGTAAAATTAAAGCCCATGTTTAGCTCATAGCCAATTATAGGGATAACAAATCGAGGAAGAGCAAAACTGGAAGACTTCTGGCATCACCTAATAGTGGAACATCACAGAATACTGAGACAAAACAAGGATAAGGACAATTTTGCTAGATTTCTGCAGGTAATAATGCCATATTGACAGCCAACTTGTTAAAAAAAAAAATACGTTCTTGTTAAAAATAAAAGTGTTAGAATGCACGCCTGCCATGCGGGAGAATTGGATTATAAAATAAATTCCCAGACGTAGTGAATTGATAGGACTATGATTTGTTGGCAGTGACTGGGTCCAGTGACCGGCGAATACAGCCGACAATATTCAGCAGATATGCGCTTCATCTAGCAGCCAAGAAAAGATTTTTTTTTAACTGCTTTACGTCTCTTTTTAACATCGAGGTCTTTAGAGACGGGAAAGGATGGGGGGCAAGGATGAGGCAAGGAATGGGAAGGAATTCGGCCATGGCCTTTTGAAGGAAGCATCCCGGCATTTGCCTGGAGTGATTTGGGAAACCATGGAAAACCCAAGTCTGGATGGCCGGACGGGGATTCGAACCGCCGTCCTCCCGAATGCGAGGCGAGAACGCTAACCGTTACACCGCCCTGCTCGGTGCCAAGAAAAGAACAGAGCCGACAAGTTGAAAGGTACCAGGAGTCTGCGAACCTGAGCGACAGCTAAGACACAAATATTCAAAGTTTATAATTTAAACAAGTGAGATACATTAATGTTAATATGAAATACTTTTTTCTCAATAAAGATTAAAGTATATGTATATACATTTGGTTAAGGCGCGTGACTGGGGACCGGAAGGTCCCCGGTTCGAATCCCGGTCTCAGCTGGAATTTTTACGAGACCTAAAACTGACCTTCGCCTCTGGCAGAGCTGTGCTTTGTTCATGTGAAGCACGCTAGGACGCTCCGTGGTTCGGATTCCACGTAAAGCTGTAGGTCCCGGCAGGATAATCGTGGTAGGGCATCCATGACAGAGACGCATGCGTGGCTGGCTAATCGAAACTCTGTCACGCGGAGGCCGAACAATTCTTCGGCATCTCCCGCCCAACAATGTTTACCTTTTTACTCTCTCCCTTCTTATGGCCACAACGCACTTAACTGAAAGCAGTCATCCACAAGAAATAATAACACCTACGATCACTCATTACTGAGGAAGGCAATTGGAAGCCACTCCAGTTAGCAATTCCCCGGGAGGATACTGGGAAGTTGTTAAGGCGCTCGCCTTAGAAGATCAGGGTATCGCAACGCGGCTACGAATTTTTACGTACTTTGCCTTGTTCACTTGAAGAATGGCGGAATACTCCGTTATTCAGATTCCCCATTAAACATTATGTGCGCGGAAAAATCTTCCAGCCAATCACACTGTTTTATTTTAACATTCCACGTCAACAATCTACTCCCGGACACTAGCTATTGCCAGCCAAATTAGGTGAATATCACCGCGAACTCTTCTTCTTCACCACCTTTTACTCAACAGTGGATTAGTATTACTCATCGGTTTTGGAACTTTGATTTTACGGTCAGTGGGCTTGCTGACGCCAAGCATTGTATGCCTACTGCCAGGTCGCACTACGTACTAAAGGAGGAAGTTAAGTGTAGCCATCTGCCTGCGAAATGTATAATTATGTCCTAAGTGCATTTTTTGTTTGT